>CM035169.1:35170021-35589788 GCA_020205615.1 Panax quinquefolius
TAGATAAACCATAGCCAAAATAGAAGGCGAACCAACCTTTTATCGTTTGCCATTAGGGAGAGGAGAAGGGGAAGGGGAAGGTAGCGGACATTTCGAGGATGAAGAGCTTCACCAAGTTTCAACCATCTTTCGTTGATCGGAAGAATAATCAGAGCAGAGATGTATATAGATATATAATGAGAGAGAGAGAGAAAGAAGAAAGAGAGATGGTGAATGATTGAGGAAGAATGAATTTGTATCAATTAGGAAAAATTAATTGACTGATGGAAGAGGAAGCATCAATACGTGCGTATCCATCCGCTGAAAGAATCGAGAAAGCGAATCGACATTGCTCACCTGTTTTTCAAATTATTGAGTTGACTCACCCTAGTTTTCAAATTGAAAGGCAACTGATTTTTAAATTAAGTGAGTTGACTCTCCCGTTTTTCAAATAAGAAAGATCGCTCTTACTGCCTTTATATACAAGTATTGAATTGAAAATGTCTCGACTTGACGTTCAAAAGTCAATAATAACACTTGTGTTAACAAAATTTAACGGCTTCTAAAGCTTCTGCACAAGCATTAACCGTCATAATAACTGAAAAATGTTCCACATTAGATTAATATAAAACTGTGTAGGGGGTCACAACATCTCACACATCTCATTGAGAATGCTTGGGTAGGCTTCCCAGAAGCTCAGCTCAATTATTTTACAGTGTTTGACTACAACTTTCTTTCGAGTTTTTCCCGCAGCTCCTTCATTGCTTGTCACAGTTTCTTCCTCCTACAAAGACAATTAAATCTTGGTTTGACATTCTTCGAATACACCATAGGATTAAAAAAAAAAAGAAGAAAAAGAAAGAACAAGAGAGGAGAGGAAATAAAAGTCTGAAGCCTGCCAAGATCTTCCCCAAGAAGATCATTCAACAAACTGGTCCTCTTTCTAAGATTAAACATTTTTATATGGGTTGGTACATCTCAAACACCTTTTGAGGCTTACTTGACATGAAGAACACCCAGATTACCAATCCAAACACTGCAGAACCCTAAACTGTTCCATTTTACAAAAACCTAGTCAATTTTGTAAAAGAGGGTATAGGAGTGCTGCATTAACTCCAACCATAGCACAAGAAAGCATCGTGTTATTTTCTATAGAATACCCATAAAACAAGTTGCAGCAATTCTTCCTAAACTCCAAACTAGTTCTGCATAGGATCAAACCTGAACAACAGATGAGTCCTACGCATACCTATTACATACGAAATCATAGTTTTAGACAGACTCGAGTATTAGGTGAATTTATACCATTAGAGACGAAACTGCACCAAAAAGAGAGAACAAAAACAGAATAAAAAGGATAATCAAAACAAATTTAATAGGATCAGTTTTGCTCATTATTCATTCATATACTCTCTCCGACTTAAAAAAGGAGTCCTATTGTTTTTGTTGGCTTTCTCTTTCTTACGAATACTAAGGTTTGCATTTCAACATAATATTTATCAATAATTATTACCCCAATATAGACTTTAGTCTTTAAAGCTTAATATTGAATAGACAAAAAATAAAATGATAATTCCAAGTGTCATACTTAAACCTTGATAATTGAAAGGGGGGAAAAATCAAAAAATAGGACTCCTTTTTAAGTTCGGAGGGAAAACAAATTTCTCTTCAAGGTTATTCTGTTTGTCTGAAGTGATGTACTATTTTGATGAAGACGTGTACACATGGTAATAAGTAATGTTTGGTGTGTATACAGCTTTTGTTGTTTTCCTTGTGTGTGTCTGTGTTTGTGTGAGTGCAAATATGTGTGTGTGTGTGTGTGAGAGAGAGAGAGAGAGACCTTGTCCCAGAAAATAGAAGATCCCTGGCGAAACATGATTGGTAATCTGTTGTAGTCTATGTTGAATTGCTGGGCAAGCAGTTCATTTTTCTCTGGTGTTTGAGTACCCTGCATACTGAAAGGATTAAAAAGGAAAGTAGAGGGCTGAAAATTGCATTTGTATAACAACATACATTTTGATGAAAGATATTAAATGTATAACTTAGTTGTGGAGGCAGGTTAAGGAAACATAAAGCATAACAAAGTGAGAATCAGACCTTCATGTAGATTTAGGAGTATTACTTTAGGCATTGGTAAATTGTCCAACACCATTAAGAATTTAAGATTTAGGAGTGATGTTTCCTAGGAAACATTCTTAAACGCAATTCAGAAAGCGTGGACTTTTCCAGTAAAGCGAGATATACATGGATTGAAGGGTGAGGGTGCTGTGAAAATTTAGACAAACCTAACATCACAATAAGATTTATTGGTGTGTTCTAGTTTCTTTTCTTTTGATGGTATACACGGCTGTGTATTCTAGTTTCTCAAATCATTTTCATTTCAATGCTGTAGGAATTACAAAATTAGGGTTTTTGAAGGAAATTTCTGAGAGCAAAGTTAAATTTGTTGGAGAGAAAATAACTCTTCCTTCGCTATTAGTTTAATCGAATAATTGTTCAAAGGCTTCTCTTTTCCTTCGTGAGCTTGTTTATGGGATAGTTTATCTGGTACTGTAGAAATCTTTATTATCCATGTGAGCGTACCCGGTGGGGGGGTGTAGTGTAAAAATGATTCCAATTTAAACAAAAATTCAGAAATAGTGTAGGAGAAAAAAGCATCCAAGACTAATATTGAATGCAAAATAGGAAAGAAAATGAAATGCAGGCTGACAATGTTTATGAAGTAGACAAATGATACCGAGTAAAATATCTATATAGAGAACTTAATTTCAAGAAACAAAATTAGCACCTTTAAGCATTTCTGAGCTTCACTTTTGCTCTTCCCTGATTTGACCAATTCCCAGAAACAAGTGTTGTACTGATTGTTGATATGACCTGTAAATGTAACGGAGAGAGATATAAAAGGGAATCTAGTCCATGGTCCAGTTTAGCTTGCCTGAATGCAAGAAGCTACATTTTGAAGGAATTGTTTCTATAACTGTTTTGTTTGCTTTTACATATTTTTAATTTATAAAAGAAGAAATGAATGGAGAGAAAATATGCCTAGGAGAACAAGTAGTCCACCCACTCTATAAGATGTGGAAAGAAAATGTCCCAAAAGCCATCAGAGGCCCATAAAGAAGCAAAGAAACAGATCCTATCTTGCAAAAAAGTGAAGATAAATAACTCTCTAAAAAGCTGAGTATTACGCTCAGTCCATATCCCAAAAAAATGTGCACTTCCAAATCATCCTAGTATCCTTCTCCAAAACCTTTGAACTGGATAAGTAACAAATCCTCCACTGAAGCGGGCACACACCCACTTCTCCCCCTACAATCCAAAAATAGAATTCCATATACCCCAAGCAACAAGGAAATGCATATCATATCAAGAAATCCAAATAGAGTATACAGAAGAGAAGGGGGCAAAGGCTCACAATCAACTTGTCTCCATGCTAAATAATCTCGAAGAATCTCAGAAGATGGGTAGCACACAGCACGACCATCAAAACATGGTGGGTACTTAAACTCTTTTGAGGGAAAGAATTGTATCCATTTCATCACATACATGGCGGAGAACAACGATACGACGACCGACACTATGTTGCTGCAGAAAAAGATTAAGCCAGTCCAAGATCAGAGGAAAAATGTTTGATTGATAAATTCCAGCTGGATATATAAGAACACCAAGATAGGAAAATAAGGTCATATCTTAACAACTAGTGACCAACTGCACACAGGTGAAAAAGAATTCCAATATATGTTAAAAAAGTACAGCAGTGGATTATAGGTGACTTCAAATTTAGGGTTGTGCTCAAGCAAAATATGGATCATTGAATTTCTCATGTACTTGGATCTTGACTTCTGCATTACCGCATTATTCATATACTTGGTGCCTATGGTGTTTCCTACCATAGAGGTAGCCTTACATGGTGAAGCAGTAAAGCTCAAGCTACCAAGCTTCAGAATACACTTGTATGGACACTGCAATTTTATCCTAGTAATTCTGAAAGTAAGATTCAGTTCTAGTCTAATGCAGGTTGGGAGTAGCATTCAAATAATAGTCTTCTATGAACTTTTGGGATCAAATAGCATATGACAAGACACGGGATAATGTGTGATTTGATTACGAGGTTTGTTTCTTAATCTGAAATTCACGACCGTTATCCTTCCACTCTACTCTTGCCCGGACTACCCTGTGCATTCATTTCAACCACTTTCTTTTTTTTAAAATTATTATATTTTTGATATTAATATAAAGATTTCACTAAATACGAATATATCCGACAACAAATTTACATATGCTGTGGAGTTTGTTTAGTTTTTAAAAATATAATAAATTGCACAGGTGGACATAGTGAGGAATTGCAGAAGCTTTAGGCTGAAGGTCCATATTGAATTGAGACTGTATTGTAATTAATCATTTAACCTTCATTTTCCAAATAACTGAAATTGTGCCTGCTATCTTCCTTATTCTAGGACACTTACAAGTTACAAGAGGACTTTATCTGTTGTCCATTTTTTCCCTTTTAGGAAATAGGTGTTGTGTGGTGAAAAGTTGTTGTATGTGCAAGCAGGATTGGGATGAACTGTAATTTGCTTTTAGGGAAAGGAGAGATCGATTGTCGACATTCGTTGTTTCTTTATAATATTTACGAGCCTATTGTTCTTTTAGCACAAAGAGGTGCACCCTTGTTCCTTAGTAGCGTGTGCTGATGTTATAGAGAGTAAAGAGTTTAAGGTTCATTTGATAATTGTTTCTACTTTCATGTTTTTATTTCTTATTTTTATTTTCATATGTTTCTATTTTCACTTGTTTTGAATGCTTTCATGAGTGGAAATATAAATCAGGTAACACTGTTCATAAACCATATTTTAACATTGCTTTTATATTATTTTATTAAGAAATAAAGTTCTAAATTTTGTTGTTGATAATTTTGATGCCTCAGTAAAGTTAGAATGGCTCCATGTGTTGCTAAAATTGAAGAAGTAAGTTTTTGATGTTTTAATTTTTTTAATCCCAAAAGGGGGTTTGCTTCCACTTTTTTCAAAGTAAAAACAGTTAGCAAACAACGTTTTTGGCTACTGATTTCACAATAGTAGAAGCAAAAACAAAAATTTGAAAGTAGCAGCAGCTATCAAACTAGCCCTTAGCTTGGGAGCTTGATGTGCATTATTTTAAGATGTAAAGGGATGTTAGGAATATTTGATAAAGTATGGTTTGATCTATCTCTATGTATGCTTTCCATAATACAGGGTCAGCATCCCCTTTTGACTCCCTTTATTTAACTTTTTCTCACCAAAAGAAAAAATTACCATATTAGCGAAGAGTTACCTGGCACGCCTTTGATAGAGTTGAGAATCTTTCTTTAAAACAAAGCTGGAAAAAAGAAATTAAATAAAATTCAATACATAGATAGTGAAAAACAGGGCTGGGCTAATTAATATACCTAAGCAACAATAATACCTGTACTCATCGCTCACCCCATATGAGAAGATTATGTCCTTGAGCTCCTCTACAACAGCAACTGCACATGAATTCATAAGGTTCAGAGCTTGCTCATCGTTCGGCTTCTCAAATTCATGAACTTCAGAAAATCTAGCAAAAGCCATCAACTGAACTGGTAAAATTGATTTTCAGCATCAGCAAAGCAATAAAACACCAAGACATGAGTGCTATTCCAAATCAACTTAACAGGATTCATACTTGAATGTTTCAAAAGTAGAACTTGACACACAAATGAAGTAAAAAAGAATTATATACACAAGGACAAGTATACCTGTGAAAATGGCAGCCATCAATTCTAACAACAATCCAAGTAGATGGCATCAACTTGTTCTCAAAATTGAAGGACTTTACATACTCAGGTTTAATCTTGTTGACGTCCTCTACAAAAATCCCTAGCTCCTTTACAAGACATGAGTGCTCATTCCAGAAGCATCTCGAGGCTATACTTTCTGAATGCAGTACTGTGACATTTTTCCGCAATCTTTTAACAGGCATGCCATTGTCATTGTATTTCACAATTGCTTCAATCTGAATACCAATAAAGAAGCATCTTAGCTTGACATGTTGGATACGCAAGGTTTAATGAGTATTTAGTGCATACAGATATTGATGATATATGCATTTCAAGTAACTTGCTCCTCTTCTTTTATTTTTATATAAGTCACATTTAAGGTATTCATCTTACAATATTAAGTTAAGGAACATAAATAGTTAATTCAAAAAGGATGTGGTGCATAAAATCTCAGACTGGAATTCAATTTTTTAGCACAATAAATAGATGAACTGATATTTGTTTAAGATAATAAAGGAAAGTTATGACTAGTGATAAATAAAAAGAAGCTACCTCTGTCTTGAGAACACAGGATCCTTGACGGAACATTTTATGGATTGTCTTGTAATTGATTTTAAACTGTTGGAAAAGCAACTCATTTTTCTCTTGCTTCTGAGTGCCCTACAAATATGTTTACAATGTTAGCGACATTTTTTAAGATTTTCATGCATGCATGAATTGGAAATAGAAACATTTTGAAAAAAGAAAGCAGTTAAAGAGAATATAAAAACATGTTAATCAATTGGAGAAAGTTTTATTTGTATCCTCATGTTGAGAGAGAGAGAGAGAGAGAGAGAGAGAGAGAGAGAGGACTAGAGAATGTGTAGAAGAATAAATATATACGTTTTTCTTTTTTTCCTTCTCTTTTCTAACAAGATCTTATAGAAAAAGGAAGCCTCCTTAAGGATGCACAAGAGGGAATGGTACAGATACAAAAAGGTAAAACAATATCTAGACCATATTCAATGGGTGAGTTTTATATTTATAGTCTGAAAAACTAACTGACTACTTAGAAAATTATTTTTGAGAAACAAGCAATCATGTATATCTTTCTACATGTGATGGTGTATATGGTATATATTTCTACATGTGATGGTGAATACTGAAGAAATTTTAGATTTTTCTGGAGGCGGGTGACATATGACAAAGAAAGGTTAGAACTGATGCATTTAGCATAATGGCTCAGACATGTATGTAGGATTACAAAATGGCCAAGCTGACATCTCAGACTCTAGGTTCATGATAGCTTAACTCATTTTATAGCTTTTATATATTAGATGATTCTCCCATTACCAGAAATCAGATACTCGATGTCTCCCTTTGCTGTAAGCAGCAGCTTTCAGAGTCAAAAATTTACACAAGAAGTGTAACTAGCAAAGCTTTTACAAGCAGACTTGGAGAAATCTGCCTTCAACTGAGGCATTTTATAATAGAACATGATTATCCTGTAATAGAAAGAAAATACAGGGATGCAATGGATGTATGTATGGACTAAAAAAAATTGTATAAAGACTTGTTTGAAATAATGGAATTTGTATTTTTATTCATGCAACGCCACCCCTTCCTTAAATCAATAACAAAGAATTACATCAGGGGACCATATAAAACAAAAGTAAAATTAATAGTTGCATATATATATATAAACGTAACTGTTAGTACCTTCAAGATTTCTTGTGCTTCCGTTTCAGTTTTTCCGCATTTGACTAGCTCGCAAAGACAAGTATTATATTGATTTTTGATATGACCTGTAAGAAGTGTGCAAGAACAATAAATTTCAATCAACTAATCCACAAAGATTTTACAATTTTCATAGTTCTTGTGGAAATCCAGAAATACTATATTTTGAAATAAAATTACCATTTATATAGCAGATGAAATCTAAATCTGTAAGATAGGGTTCTACATATAATAAACAGTATCAACTTCAAATACTACTAATTGTCCACTACTTACATTCTCTCTGTCGCCATGCAAGATATGCTTGGAGAACGTCCAATGATGCACAACATATGATCCGTGATTGAAATAAAGGGTGAGATCTCAACTTCTTCAGAGGAAAATAATCATTCCAATTTGTGACATACACGGATGTGAAGAAAGAAACAATCAGGGAGAGTATTTTGCTGCGCGATCAATTTCAACAGAGAACTTATGATAAAATTTTTACCTCAAAAGAAAGGTATAAAGAAACATCATGAATTGCATCTTGATGAAAATGTTTCACACTAATATCTGGCACCTAGGAAAAGCCTTACAGCAGTGGTTTTATATCTTGCCAAGGTACTGGGAGTTTTACGTGCCTTAGCCTGATCTTTCAAAGTGGACAACCGGATGTACTAAGTTTGTTCCACATGCAAGTTCAATCTTCCTAAAGTTTTCAATTAAGCAATGCTAGTTCAAAAATGAAGTGTAGACATTAGCATTTAGCATAGGTAGACGTAGAAATTAGGTCAAACGTAATTTTCCTAATGTTTTGGATTAAGCAATACTAGTTCCAGAATGAAGTGTAAATATTAGCATAGGTAGACGTAAAAATTAGACTATGGTACATATAGGCCTCGATATCCCATTTCATTATCCTGCAACTATTGCCACAAGGATTCTCAGACTCGTCACATAATTTGTATTAATCAATAGAGTGAAAAAAGTACCACAATTGATCTATGTAAGAAGGTTAAATTACCAGGTTCCACTACAACACAAGTCGAGAAAAATTGACATCATAAACACTAAGTTAACATGGTTAGAATACGTACCTGGCACGCCTTTGGTAAAACTTGGTTTCCTTCTTGAAAACAAAACTAAAAATGCACAACAACAACAATTGCGAGAACTTCAGATATCAAGCCTTATGATGGGTACAAAAAAAAGTAACAAAGTACAAAGCAATTGAAGATAAGAAGATGACCTATACTCATCACCAAAACCATACGACAAGACTATATCCGGATACTCCTCTAACACAGCAGTTGCACAAGCATTCATCAGATTCAGAGCATTCTCATCATTTGGTTTATCAAACTCATGAAGTTCACCAAATCTACTAAATATTCAAAATCATTTCAAGGACAATATTTGTCATAGTCAAACTCACAAATAAACTTTAGTTGCATGCAATTTTAAAGAAATGAAGAACATAACTAAGTAACCCAAAATTTGCAAACTCACCGTCACATGAGCATCTATAATCTATAATAGAATTAATAGATGTTATACAAAATAAAACATGAACATCTAAAACAGAGCTCATACAAGTAAAGGTAAAGCACAACATCTACCCTGGAGGATTGATCACTAAACCATTTCAAGAATATTCCCATATCCATATTTAGAATAAACATGCCAAAAAGTTACTCCCTCCGTCCAATTTTACTTGTCCTAGTTTGAAAATACAAGTCTAAATTTATCTCCAAAATACCGATCTTAATTACCTATTATCATCTTGTTTGTTTGAATTAATCACCTAACTCTTTAGTTCTCTTTCTTGGAATAATAAAATAGAGGACCAAGAGAAAGGGGAAAAGAGTGCTTCCAATGTCAAAGTTAATAGTGCTACTTTTTCCAATGTATGTCATATTATTTTCAATTAATTTTTTTTATAAATTTAATGAGGGTAGTATTGAAAAAACAATGTCAAAAACAGTATTAAATTAGAAAGAGGACAAATAGATTTGGACAAACCAAAAAGGAAATTAGGACAAATAAACTTGAACGGATGGATTACAAAACAGCTCTTCGACTTCTTGATCCCCTCCCCTTTCTTGATCCCCTCCCCTGTTTCTATGGTTCAGTGAAACAATAGAGCATCTCTCCTATGTCTAATGTGACACTAACATCTCCTTTACGGGAAACCAAGACATGTATAGTACTACTACTTAACCTTAGCACATAACTCATCCACCAAATCCCCCCATGCATAAAACCATTTTCTTATAATTCCCAAATCTAACAATTATGTTTTACAAAATAAGACAAGTAATGAAATAGAAACAAAAAGAGAACTAAAACTAGCCTTAGCTTTCTGGAAAATGATTTGTAATTATGAACTTGTAGTCATTTTTCCAAAAACTCCACAAAGTTATTTCCCTAAAAATGGTTTGATGGAAAATAATTTTGAACTGAGTTAGTGTACCTTCGGAAATTGCAGCCATCAATGCGAACAACAATTAGGTTAGGAAACATCACTTCATCTTCGACTTCATATTGCTTTACGTACTCATACTTGCTATTTGCCATCCCACTGGATTTAACTCTATTTTCTCTCTTGCTTTCTCTTCTCCCTGAACTGTGGACATGCAGTTAGTGGGCAACCTGAAACTCTATTAAAAGGAGAACAAGGTCAAATAAGTCGAGAAGAAAAATCTATTTCTATAGAAATTCTTCTATGCTTTCTTTTACTATTTAATAGTCATTAAAATATTTCAGTCAAATCAAATCTCATAAATACAGAATCTCAAGATTGACATAAAACAAACTTGGCAACAGAACTTTGCCTCAAAAGAATAATATGTTCAATAGTTAATTGTGTTCAATGGGGTTCTCCCCTTTTATTTTTTCATTCACCTAAAGTTCCTCTAATCATGATGCCATAATTACGTCATAAATATGATTAACTAAAATGTACATGTAGAAACAAAATTAAAATATAGGAATAATAATAATAATAATAAGTCCCTATTATGTGCAAATTTTAGCATACACAAAACAAAAGTTTGGTGTTCTATGTCTTAGACTGGTTCTAGCATGCATTCATTTTTCAGATCATATTATTGGAAACATTAACATTACATAACTCACATTATTAAAGGAAATCGCTTACTGATTTGTAGGGCTGTGCATTTAAACTGGTAAATCCGGTTTTTTCTCAATACGACGGTTCGGTATATTTTATAACCAGTTCGGCACCAATATTTTTTCCGGTAAATACCGGTTTTACAAGACCGGGAACGGTGTAGTGTTTTCAAAAAACGGTAAACACCGTACCGTACTGAAATACCGTTTTGTGTTATTATTATACACATATTTTACATGTAGATAAAATATACTCTTTTCTCTCTCTATCCACTAACTTTGTGACTTAACCCCACTAACTTTCTCTCTCTATCCACTCACTCTCCTTTCTCTTCACACAAACACAGTACTCCCTTTGTCTTCACCCATCTCTCTCTTCTCACTCACAATAGATCTAACTTGTATTTCTCATTCTCCTCATCTTTCACTCAATTCACTCACGCACAAATTACTCTCTATTATCTCCCAATCATACATGAACACAGACAAAATAACACAAAATATGTCTTTTTCACAAATCATTCCAAGATTGTAACACTTGAATTAGTGGCGGTAACATCTTCTTCTTCTTTAAAGTCTTTTTGTTTTTAAGGTTTTTGTTGGAATTTGTGCTTGGGCTTTTGAGATATAATTTTAGGCTGAATATTTTATGATTTGGCATAATTTTTGTTGAAATATACAACATGTATTTGTTTGTTTATATGAATTAAGGATTCTGTGTTGGTTATCTTTTGATTGCATGACTAATTAATTTGCACAGTTGATTTTACAAAAGTTGACAAAAGAGGGAGAAAAAATTGAGTACAAATTAGGTATATACCAGAACCGTCCGGCACCACCACTAGTACCGGTGTCGGTATTCATTTTTGAGGAAGAGCGGGAACCAGTACGGTACAGTTTTTTACTATTGAACACCCCTACTGATTTGAATATAATTTACTCGAGGGAAAAAAGTTCAAAATTTTAGCAAATTTCAGTACAAAAAAGGCTCAAATGCACTTTGCACTTCTAAAGTTTACACTCCGTAGCATCGATAACCCTTATAAATTTTGACAAATAAAACTCTTTAGTTGAGACATTGGTTGGATACTGTCCAATTGAAGCACAAATATTTGATTCATTTTTCAAAAAAATTATGTAGTTCATGAAAATAGAAAATACATTTAACTTTTTTTTTTGGTTCTCGCAATTCATCTAAACATTATATGAGCTCCTTGAAAAGTAACATTGTCAGCTATGAAAGAAAAAAATTAACATATAAATATTGACCAACTTAGAAACTAGAGAAAAACAGAGTTGGCTCAGAGGGGACGTCTCCATTAAATTCTCAAAAGGATGGATATGTGTGCATCATAAGTTGTCAGAACAACACTATTATCTACTTGACTGCCCACTTCACACCTAAAACTGCTAGAGATGTTTACATTTTGGTTACTAAACTAAATTTTCTTACAACTGCATAACTACAAAAAATATTTCAATTTGGTTGAATTAAAAAATTCCATTCAATTGATTTAACACCGGTCCTATGTGGCTAAGAGTTAGACACAAGAAGATGAAGTTCATATGTAGATATGCTTACATGGATATATTATTCTATGTGAATGGGGGAATGTCAAAATACTAACATGAATATTAAAGGCTAAAAAACAGACAGCATTCAACCACCATCATCCCCGCTTGCCCAGTATCAAATCAATAGCTTTCCACTTCATAAGGAAAATTTATTGAGAAGAAACCCAGATCCCTTCTCCCACCTCTCAAACAAATGTGAGAACAAAAAAATTATAAAACATTTAAACAATTTATAGAATAAAGCTACAGTGAATGTTGATCAGGAACATCTATTATCAGAACCTTGTGATAACAAATCTGCCGAAGAAATAGTGTTTTTGTGCTTTCCTCTTCATTAGGGTTCCATTTGCGAGAAGGAAATTGCAGAAATTTGAGGTCAAATTGTTGAGTGAGTTGTACGCGAGCCAAGTGGATCCGGGGGTTAGCGATGCTGGAAGATGAGGTCAGGTGGTGAGTAGTGTTGCAGAAGCGGGAGAGGAGAGGGGAAGATATAGAGGGTTTACAACTACAATAATGACTTTGATTTTCTTTCTCTTTTTTTCCCTTTTTTATTCTTTATTTTTTTTCCATTACGAATCAAAATAAGAAAATTTATTTATTTATTTTCAAATTTTAAATTGAGCCTCATCTATCCACATCATACTTCCCTAGGGCAAAGATCCAAAAATACCTCCGACTTTTACCCAGAAATTCCACTTACACCCTAAACTATTTTTTCTCCAAAAATACCTCTAACGTTATAAAACGTAACTCAAATATGCCCCTCCCGTTAAAAAAATGACACCTAGACAAACGGATGTTAATTTATTTATGATGTGCTTGACACGTGGCAAGATTTACTGACGTGGCAAATAATTAAAACAAAAATTACTAATGTAACATCTGTTGGATATAAAAATAATATTTTATGTATATTTTATAATTTATATATTATGTGTATTTTATTAATAAATTTTATTTATTACTAATTTTATTAAGTAAAAATGATTATGTAGAATGAACTATCTTTTTTAAATAGCTATATTTTATGTAAATAATTATTATTTTTTCAGACTTATTTTTTCACATCAATATTTAGTGAAATAAGTTTTTTTTTATCTAATTAATTCAGATCGGTCAATATACACCACCATAATCCATCAACAAAAATCAGATCCATCACCATCCACCACCATGCACCGTCGCCCTCTCAAATCACGCCATCAACAGATCCACTACCACCACCACGAGATCCACCCGATTTACCACTACCTAGACCTATCGCTAAGGCATTAACACAACCCACCACCGTTAACACCACTCACCACAACACCACCATAGCCCAAATCGAAAAAATAAAATAAATGAAGATGGAAAGATGTCACCCACTGAAAAATTTCATAACTACCATCACCCACAATAAGATTAACCAGAACACAATAACAACAATTTTAACAAGGCAGAGAAATGAAATAAAGCAAAATCAACCACTCAAATAAATCAAATTTAAAAAGGCCCCAAATTGCAACAAAACCCTAACACCTAAATCAACAAAATTATTGTCACCAACAAGCCAAAACGCATGTTGCAATTGCTCCTGACCAGTACCAACAACCATGTCGCTTCATATCACACCAACATTTGCTTGCGAAAGCAAAAAGAAAAAGAAAAAGAAAATAGAGATGAAAAATAACAAGAGGGAGAAGAGTGAAAATGAAAGTATGTTTGTAGATATGTTCGTGAGTGTCTTCACTTGTTGCCGATTAGATCGTCGGCGTCTTCACTCGTTGCCGATGGTGCAGATGGTTTATCTTGTGTTAATCTTTCTATTTTTTTCCTTTTGTTGCTATCTAGTATGGATGAAAGGAACAAGGAATAAGAGATGACAGGAAAGGGGAAGGAAATATCTGCTAAAAGGAATGGGGGAAAGGGATGTCGGGTAAAAGGAATAGGGGGACGGGGAATGGGGGAAGGGGGGGGGGGGAAGGGGAAAGGGAAAATGGTACCAACAGCTGGGAAGGGGAAAGGGCAAGGGAGGGAAAGGGTAGTTTAATTACTCTATTTTTTTATTAAATGTTTAATTTAACTGTTAATTTACTTTTATTATAATTTATTAGTATTATTTTGCTCTCTCACTCACTTTGGAGAGTATTTATATATGAAGCATATATAATATGCTTCTTATTAATGGGTAACTAATTATCTTCAGAAAAATATGGAAAAAGTAAAGTATACATAGGATCAAGAGCTTCCTATTTCTTCAGAAACACAACCAATAATAAGTCTAGAGTTCATGGAGTCATCGTGTCAATATTGCGTGCCTTAAATATCTTAGTCAATGACAATCCCATATGTCATAAATCCTTTATTAACACAATTAATCATAAATGACACAAAAAAATATGGCAAGTTGAACGGAACATAGAAAGTCAGTATATAGCACATGAGTTGCACATCATTAAACCTTAAAAATTTCTTAAAATTGACTTGTCAAGATTTAGTAAACACAGAAAAGCATCAATTTTGGCAAGTCCAAGCATATACTTGTTATATCAAATAAGGAGAATTCAACTACAAGTACAATATCAACTTATAGAAAATAGAAAGAAAAAGCCAAAACAAAAAATAAAAGGAGTACAGTACAATTATATAATTGTTAGTTATCTTTGAGTCAAATTATCAAACATTTAGAAGACAAAAATGGAGGATAATCTAACAAAACAAACAAAAACACAAACAATTAATGAAATTAAACATGGAATTGAAAGAGTAGAGCATATATACATATACATATAGAACGAGAATGATAAATCTAGATTCAAACAACCCATTATGGGAATTGAAAGTTAGATTCAAGTGCTAATTATGGAATGTAGATCAATTGGATATGAGAACGAGATCAATGAAAATATTGAACGAGAATGATGAAGAGAACCAGATTGATAATACCTTTATTCTCCCCCAGCGATTTGCTCGATCAATTCGATGTGAGAACGAGATTGGTGCTAATTTGCTTCTTCGATCGGTGGGAGAGAAGGTACCTTAGATGGCCAAGGATGAGAAGTTTGATCAATGGAAGAGGATAAAATCGGGTTAACGAAGGCTCTAAGGATGATCAATTGTTCCCCCGACAAGAGACTTTCTGAACCCAAAAGGGATTATTAAATAGAAAATGGAAACATGAATGAAAACAAAAACTAGTGCAACAATGCTGGCTGCCATTGTCATTTGATTAGCTTCTTGTACTAATCAAATGGAGAATTCAACTCGAGCAATAAAAATTACAGTCTAGGAATAAGGTTGATAACACTGATATAAACATCTTTAATAATCTTTTAATTCATATAGCAATAATTACAATTACAAGTAACAGATCTCACAAAAAGTATATAATGACATATTCATATTACAAGCGGTAACAGTTTCATATTATTAGAATGATTGTAATTACACATTACAACCATTTGGTGGTGCTACCAAACATTTAACATTTTTAATATTCTGGTCCCAAGTAGGCTATTTGCTTTTAAAATAGTAACACGTGATTCTATAATTCTCCTCTCTTATCTTCATATTTACTTAATTTCTCATATTAGCAGTTGTTTCAAAACAGACACAGTTTTTTTCTTTTAAATTTCATTAATCACATTTACTCGCTTCTTCTTTGAAATTCAGAGAGACCAAAGGAAACAAAGGAAAAATAAAAATAAAAATAGGAGCTTTACCAACAGCCCATTAAACTAATTTTAGCATCATACTTGATATTAGATTATTTAAAAGTATATATAATTGGACCGCTGTTTGTTTTAGTTTTCTTCCTTTCCTTTCACTTGTGTTTCTGACTCCCAAACATAACCTTAATTGACATGTGTTGGAGGGTTTGGGGGTGGGGTAGGGTATTAGATCCCATTATCACAAGCTAAACAAAGAAGTCAAAGTTAAATACAGTTCAGCTATCTGGAGTGAACTCATTGAGAGAGAGAGAGAGAAAAAAGAAGATGGCCCTACTGTCCATCCTGTTGGGCTCTCCAACCATGTACTGGGAACTGCTTTTCCAGGAGTAACATCTTTTTCCTTTTCAAATCTTTTGAACTACACATGTTGTATAAATCCATTTATATGCTTACGATTTAAGCTTTTGGTGTTCAACTTATTGGTTTCTTCCTTGTGATAAACGTTAAAATTTCGCAATGCCATTTGCTTTTGGCAGGGGATTGAGCTCTCAAATCCACAGGCACTACTTTTCAGAGCACCTACTTTTCAAAAACTGGAACACTTGTGCGCGTGTAGTATTTTGGGATGGTTGGGATAAGCAATGTTCTAAAAGGCGCTAGGCGGGAGGCCAGAGGGGGCCTAGCGCCTAGGGGGCCTAGGCGGGGCCTAGGCTGGATTTTTTATTTTAAGCTAATTTTAATATTTTATCTAACATTTATCCAAACAAAACAATAATATAAAGCAAAACAACATATAATAAAGATAATAAAGGCATTTGCTTGAAGTTCAAACACATATCCATATTGTTAATGTTAAAGTTCAAACACAAGCATGCAATTGTTCAAAGTTCAAACATATTTTTAACGTATTAGTTTTATTCATAAACAATATTGTTATTAAATAATAAAATTTAAAATTTCAAGAATTTAATTCAATATTAAAACTTAAGAAACTAAACATAAATTTAAAAATTATATTGAATTAAATTAAATATTACAAATGTATCATCATTTGTATAATTTAAAGTTGGTACAAGTTCAAAATATTACAACTATAATAAAATTATCCATTTTGACTTTATATTGTTCACTTCTTGTTGTGATTTGATATGCTACAATATGTATTATGAATATGGTAAATCATTAGAAAAATAAATATATCAACATCTGGTTTGGGTAGTTATTAAAATAAAATAAAAAAACTCTCCGCCTAGACCCTGCCTAATTTCTTAGAGGGATTTTTTTGCCGCCTTGGGCCTAGGTGAGGTGTTAGGGGGGCCTAACACCTAGGCGAAGCGCCAAGGAGGGGCCTAGCACCTAGGCGGGGCGCCAAGGGGGGGCCTAGCGCCTAGGCGGGGATTTTTAGAACACTGGGGATAAGATTGCCCATGTTGCTGCTGCTGTTGGGATGGCTGGGATAATTTTTGTTGTCCTAGTTACACTATGTACATAATTACATGTTAAAATGGGCGTGACCGACCCTCTAGTCTTAGTTAAATCAATGTGATAAAAGTTTGAACTCTTTTAGAATTGAACTTGCATACAATTGCTACCTCTTATTCTCTATTATTGTTGAACTTGCATACAATTGCTACCTCTTATTCTCAAATACATATTCCCTAGCAATTAACATGCACTTGAAGCGTGTATTGTGGTCATGCCAGTTGAGCGGTTCCATTACTCTTGGGTGTATGTTTGGGTTCTTTTATTTATTCTTGTGGTGGAAGCATATATTATTGTTGATATGGTGCATCTTTGCCTCAAGCTCGTTATTTTATACGCACTATCTTTGCACTTGTGGATGGATTTGATTTTAGTTAGGCTAAAGGAACGGAACTTTATACTAAAGGAGTAATAGCTATTGAGACTGATGAAGTCTCTTTCACCACTTTATGCTAAGCAATTTTTGTTTCATGTATTGCTAAAGGAGTAATAGCTAGTCTGTATTTCTTTTAAAGTTTTACAAAACTTCTCTTGCAGTTCTATGAAATAAGATAGCTCTCGGAAATGAGAGCAACCATTTCACATCAATTGTTTAAAAGAAGCATCTGTCTAGTTAACACAGAGAACTAAAACTATAATAAATATTCAGTTTGTAAACAGAGAAAAATAACAGTTCATATAAATGTGAGGAAAAATAGAGAGAGGGAGAGGGGTCTTCACTTTTATGGGTAAACTGCACTTTTTAAGGTTTTGCCATTCTGAGCTTCTCTTCCAAATCCGTTCAATTCGACCTAGATTTGTTGCTTCTACTGAAGCTCATAGCAGGGATAGGGGTTTGTTTCAGCCAAAATGAGAGAGAATCGGCTTGTGGCTTGCACCGATTCCTTCGCTACTTTCGACCGTGATTTGTGGCTTGCACCGAATCGGGTCAGGCAAGGGCAACGAGAGAGAATAAATCGACCAAGGCTATGAGCTCACCTATCTCTGTAAGGATGCTACCTTGATGGAGTGTGATGGAGTCATACATTTCTGTGGGTTATTTTACTGTTATCCAGAGTTGGTTAGATCAGGGTAATATTGTCTTTTCCTTTTCATTGTAAGATTACTATAGTCTTTAAGCTTGTCCACTCAGCATAAATTGTGTGTTGCTGAGTGGAATGGTTTAGCTATATATGTATAGCCTTACATTGTAATGCGGGTAATGAATAATGATAAATCACGATTTCTCTCCTATTTTCTGATTCTGTCTACATCTCCCCTAATATTGCTTCTCTCTCTCTCTCTCTCTCTGAATCTCCTCTTGAACACAATATTTTCTTCTGTTATTTAGCTGAGGTTGAGCTTAGTAAGGGATTTGATACTCAAATCCTTACAATTGGTATCAAAGCTACCAATTTGATACAATTGAATCCTTACTCGATTCAAATATGGCAACTAACAATCAACGACTCAGTAATCTGAAAACTCAAGTTACTGAGCACACCAACTCATTTCAACAATTGAGAACTTAATTGCAGGAATCGGTTGTTAGCCTCAAACAGGACTTTGAGGATAAAATTGAGCAGAAAATGGAACAAAAGATGCAGCAAATGATGAAAGGAATCGAAGCTCTTCCCTCTGCTAGAGTACCTCAGTCAAAGGATTTACCAGATAATTTCCGCAGTCCAGATCCTTCTATTTTGGGATTGTTTGAAGGTGAATCTGGTAATGAAAGATCTAGCTACAATATATTCAGAACTATTAAGTTTGAATTTCCAAAATTCGATGGAACTAACCTTAGAGCATGGGTTAGGAAATGTAATAAGTTGTTTTCTCATCATATGGTTGCTGAACATCAAAAATTATATTTGGCTACTATGAACTTAGAAGGTGAGGTAGAGGAATGGTATTCTGGATTCATCCATGCAGGAGATGAAATGACTTGGAAGGAATTTATTGAAGAAATTACTGCTAGATTCAATCCTGAAGTTCAAATCAATCCGATAGGAGAGTTAAAAAATTTGCAACAAATTGGATCTGTAGATGAGTATAGAAGGAAATTTGAAGAATTAAAGAGTTGGGCATTGTTGAGAAATCCTGTGTTGAATGAATCTTTTTTTATGGATTGTTATGTGGGAGGCTTGAAGGAGGAAATCAGATTAGGTGTTCAAGAGTTAAAAATAACTACTCTCAAAGATTTAATCAGATTAACTAGGGTGGAGAAAGCTAAGTTGGAGGCTTGGTTAAAGAGAAGTAGGTTGGGAATCAAATCAGTTATGGGTGGTTATCAAAAGGGCAATCAGATGACTAACATTAAAACTCATGAGAGTGGTTCTGTTGTTGTGCATAATGCTAATTCCCCAAGCATGGAGGTGAGTAGATCATTACCTATTAGGGGTTTAACAAGGGAGCAAATTGCTGAGAAGAGGAGGAAGAAATTATGTTTTTATTGTGATGAGCCTTATACTGTGAGACATCAATGCAGGAAACCACAACTTTTCATGATGCTACCTTCTATTGAGGATAACAGCAAGACTGGGGATAATGAGGAGTGTTGTGAATATAAAGAAGTAGAAGAAGATGAGAAGACTGTTGAGTCACAGGAAGCTCATATCACACTTCATGCTTTATCTGGCCACAGTGTTAACAACACTATACGAATTGTGGGAATGGCTAATGGGAAGTTATTGAGGATTTTAATTGATAGTGGAAGCACTAATAATTTCTTGGAACCTCTCAGCGACTAGGAGAGTTAAGGCCGTATTGCGAGAGACAAAGCACTTTGATGTCTTTGATGGATTTAAAGTTACTAGTTTCAAGAAGTGTAGATCATTTATTTGGACAATAAAGGAGAATCTTTTTTACTACTGATTTTAATCCTTCCAAAGTAGGAGGAATTGATGCAGTGTTGGGTGTCTGATGGTTAAGAAACTATAATCCGATTACCTTTGATTTTGACAATTGCAAGTTTCTTTTAATAAAGAAGGTAGAGACGTTGGTGTTTGAGGGAATCGATATGATAGCCCTACTATACAACTGGCCCGATGTCATCCGGGGATTTTAAGCAGATATTGAATACTACAACTCATGGCTATTTTGGTTACCTTTTTGGAATGGTTCAAGAGTCCTTGACAAATAATGAAGTCATGGAATCAGTTGCCGTGAATGAGAATAATAGAAGAGTGAATCAAACTCAAGATCAGTTGAATGAAGTGTTGCAATCTTATTCCTCAATCTTCTAAGAACCAAAAGGTCTACCTCCAAACATATCTCATGACCATCACATTAATCTGAAGGAAGGTAGCCAACCTATCAATCAAAGACCTTACAGGTATCCTTATGTGCAAAAGGAAGAAATTGAAAAGATTGTTAGTGAATTAATGGCTTATGGAGTGATACAACCAAGCAACAGTCCATATGTTTTTCCAGTATTACTTGTAAAGAAACATGATGGATCTTGGAGGATGTGTGTGGACTACAGATCCTTGAATGAAATGACAGTTAAAGACAAGTTTCCAATACCAGCCATTGATGAATTGTTGGATGAGTTACATGGATCAAGGTGGTATTCCAAGTTAGATCTTAGATCTGGGTACCACCAAATTCGAGTGCATGCTTCGGACATTCCTAAAACTGCATTTAGGACACCTACAGGACACTTTGAATTCTTGGTGATGCCATTTGGACTCACCAATGCTCCAGCCACTTTTCAGTCTTTGATGAATCAAATATTTAAGCCATATCTCAGGAAGTTCATCCTAGTTTTCTTTGATGACATCTTGGTTTACAGCAGGACTTATGCAAAACATTTAAAACATTTGAAGCTTACCTTGCAGCTCTTAAAGGATAATTCACTCTTTGCTAAGAGAAGTAAATGTGAGTTTGGAATTGAGCAAATTCAATACTTGGGACATGTTATTAATAAGAATGGGGTTTCTACTGATCCTGATAAGATCGACTGTATGACCAAATGGCCTTTACCTACAAACATTAAAAGTTTAAGAGGTTTTTGGGTTTGTGACAGCAATTATAGGAAGTTTATTCACAATTATGGTTTAATTAGTAAGCCATTGACCGAATTGTTAAAAAAGGACAGATTTCAGTGGCATGACGGGGCTACTCAAGCTTTTGTGGCACTCAAAGAAGCTATGGTTAAAGCTCCTGTGTTAGCTATGCCAAATTTCAAGCTGCCATTTGTTTTGGAAACTGATGCTTCTCACTTTGGTATAGGAGCTATATTGATGCAACAAGGTAGACCCATTGCTTATCTTAGTAAAGCTATAGCTGCAAAACACTTGGGTTGGTCCACTTATGAGAAGGAATTGATGGCAGTCATCTATGCTACTACTAAATGGAGACATTATCTGTTGGGTAATAAGGTACTCATTAAAACTGATCACCATAGTTTAAAGTACCTCTTGGATCAAAGAGTAACCACTACTAACCAACAAAAGTGGATTACTAAATTGATGGGACTCAACTATGAGATAGTGTATAAAAAGGGAAAGGAAAATGTGGCTGCAGATTGCCTTTCCAGACAAGTTGATACTTCTGTAATGGACTATACTTGTGTTGCTATTTCTACAGTTATTCCCCATTGGATCACAGAGATAGCTCACTCTTGGGAATTAGAACCTGGATTGAAGGACATGATCATCCAGTTGCAATTGGATCCACATTCATTACCTGGTTATACTTTTCATCATGGCAGGTTTAAATTCCAAGATAGATTGGTAGTTGGGCGGATATTTCTTTGAGAACCAATTTATTGGTCGAGTTTCATGATTCTCCCAATGGGGGTCATTTCAGCATAAAAGGAACTTTTGAGAGGCTCTGTAATTATTTTTTTTGGTCCACAATTGTGACGCCCCCAAAATTAGGTATACATCACCCATCTTGGGTCGCTAGATACATGATGAGTGTAATTCAAATACAACTTTATTAATACAACCGTCAGATCAATACGACAAAACATAAACTGTGAGTTTGAATATAAATATTATCTACTAGAGATTATACAAACTCAAAAGGAGTCCTCATTATAATTATTATCACCTTATTTTACGTAAGAATAGTGAGGACTACTATCTTATCCTACGGACCATCACTCCGTTCCTAGACTAAGTCAGCCTATATTCTCATTTCACGAAGAGAACAAAGTGAAAGGAAGGGTGAGCTAAACTAGCCCAAGAAGAAATATTATGACTAAGATAATGCGAATAAATTATCATTAGTCTCAATAATGTTAAACCGATAAAATACAATAGACATCAAGTTTAAGCGTATTTGAACAAATAATCCATTAAAAAAGTCAAGTAGAGAATAGAATCTACTATCTTTTATGATTTAAAAGTTTTTCATCACTTTTATCATTTGAGACTCATTTCGATAAATAATCCACATCATTAAATCATCCATGCACACTCATGTGCCAAGGATATTCTTTAGTATTACGACCATTAAATTATCCATGCACTATGGGCCAAAGATAATCGTATTTTCATCAACGGTCTAATCATGCCATAAAACAATTCATCTTTGCTCCTTGGTCAAGAGAATCCATAACCATAATCATATTTAAAAGCGTCCATCAATGCACCTACTGCCAACGATGAGGACTTTTAATTTTCACATCATTTGTAACATTACTGGTGCATGATTATCTTGAATAATCCTCGGTTATAATCATACCAAGTCCATCTATGCACCACGAGCCCACAGATGACTTTCAACATAACATAAACATGAGGATGATGACAATGATATAAGAATTCAATTAAACAAGTTCAAGAATTAATTTGTCAGGAACCGATAACGACCAAATTGTATCACGATAATCTTGCTTTGTAGAGTAAAATTCAAGAATGCTCGTAATAATATTTTCACGAAAAAGTCTTTGGATGAAGCGCAAATATCAAGGATATTCCACTAATTTCATGGAGTATAGAAGTCAAAATTTTAATCGGTTGAGTATAATACCGAATGGAATAACAAAAGATATCACCGTGCATGCGGTACTTGCAGCAGAGCGGTTATTTCAACGAATAATAATAACGGAACCAGTCAGGTGAAATTCACCTGCAAGCAGGATGTTCCAACAGAATAATAAATGCTTGAATAATAAATGATGGAACAGGTCACAGTATAGCAAGAGACATGAATATTAAGCCGAGAATAATAAAGGCGGAATAATAAAAAAATGGAACCAGTCACGTATAAAGATGCATGGGATATTCCGGCGAATAATAAAGATAGAATAATAGAAGAATGTCACCAAGTATAGGGTAGCAGCGTATCTGAGTTATTCCAACGTAACAATAAAGAAATGGAATAATGTAAGTTCTCTTCTTGAATACAAAAGAATAATATCCCTTACAGTAAAATAATACTTGATATAAAAGTAGTGAAGTAACAGAAAACTTTTCTTCTATCTCTCTATAGTCTCTCTCTATAGTTTTCTCTCAGAGTTCAATTGAATTAAGTAAGAAAATAATGAAGGAATGAGCTTTATTTATAGGAAAATGGAATGCATAGTAATTAATCCATGAAGCGGTCAGATTGATTTACTTTTAATCGACGGTCCATATTTAAAGCAAAATCTTTTAAATAAAATATAATATATTCTATTTTATATAAAAGATTTTACTATACAAACACTATACAGCACTTTATGCAAACACTATGCATAATAAAATATAATATATTATATTTATAGAATAACTTTAATAAAGTATTCTTTTTTATATAAAAAGATTTTACTATGCAAAACACTATCATAATAGAATATAATATATTCTATTTATAGAATAACTTTAATAAAGTATTACATTTTTATATAAAAGATGTTTCGTTTTTATTACGTTAATAATCTGAATAAAACAAAACTTATAAATCAACAATAATTGAATCAAATAATGTAAGATATCTTGCAAAGAACTATTGTAATAATAATTGAACAAAAGCGGTGACTTCTCACATAAATATCAATAATCAATACCGTGTAACGCTATGCAACAACGCGTATTCATTGTACTTTTACTACCGAAAGTAGTTCAACAAAGATCAACGGTAAAACTTAATAGTTATTTTCAATAAAATATTTTTGTCGTTTTCTCAATCCGATAATAATTCTGTTGTGGGGTCTACCAATGATTGTACCGTCGTACGGATATTTTCCGACACAAAGAATATTCCCTGACCAATCGAATATAATATGACAACTTGCATACTTTTCAAAATTTATAAATACTACCCACAACTATAACATTATATCAAATCCACACCATAATATAAAAAAAATATTTCGGAAAATTTAAATCTTTATTTATAAAATCTGGGGTCTCACAACAATGAAGACTAATGTTACCGTGATTTGTACAAGAACGCGATTTACGCAGCAAAAAATGAAACATGAAACTAAGGCTCTACCAGTCATTGCAACCCCTTTTTATACAGAGACGCATCTATGGAATGATAGCTCTATGGATTTCGTTGAAGGCCTACCACGATCTAAAGGTTACACAGTTATATGGGTTGTAGTAGATAGGTTAACTAAATATGGTCATTTCATACCTCTCCAACACCTTTTTACTGCTCAAGAATTAGCCCAAGTATACATCGATAATATATACAAGCTCCATGGATTTCCTCAACCATCAGATATCGATAGAGAAAATATTTGTTAGCTTGTTTTGGCAATCACTTTTCAAGTTGGTAGGTAACAAACTTCATTTAAGCTCGAACACCACCCCAATCGGATGGACAAACCGAGCGGCTTAACCAAGTGTTGGAATCTGCTACTTACGGTGTGTATGGTATCACGAGGCATACGAAATTTGGTTATCATGACTTCCATTGGTAGAGTGGTGGTACAACACTCATTACCATAATGGGCTAAAAATTCTCCCTTCGAGGCCTTGTCGCTATAAACCTCCACACCTCAACTTCCATCGGTTTGGTCAAGTTCATGACCCTACCACAAGGAACTTTTGTAAGGACAGAACTCAAAATCTTGACTTCTTAAACATAACTTAGTTGTTGCTTTCGATGCAGAATGAAGCACTACGCAGATAAGTCCGGAAGTGAAAGATCTTTCTTGGTTGGTGACTTGGTATACTTATGCATTAAACCTTACAAACAAGTCTACACTCTCTCATAATGTCACAGGTAAATTAGCTCCAAAATATTTTGGGCCTTTTCTTGTATTAGAGAAGATTGGGACTGTGGCTTATCGAATTCAATTACCTTCACATGCTAAAGTCCATCCTGTTTTCCATGTATCCCTTCTTAAGAAAAAGATTGGCTCCAATTGTTCCAGTTCTGCTGATCTTCCTTATTTGGATGCACACGGTCAATTTTTGGTGGAACCATTAGCTATATTGGATAGAAAGATGGTTAAGAAGAAAAATGTTGCAGCTGTTGAAGTATTGGTACAATGGTCGGGAAGATTGGGAGAATTTTCACAAGCAATTTCCTCACTTCCAACCTTGAAGACAAGGTTGTTTTTGTAACACCCCCTTTCCCAAAAGGAAAAAGGGATGTCACTCACAAACATAATAAATACAAACCTGTAATAAATCTCAAAATATCTCCAATAAAATTTTATACCAAATGTCACATACTCCAATTAAATAGAAAGAACTCCACATTTACATAGTCTCTACTAATAAGAAATAAATACCAAAATAGGCCCCAAAGCATCCAATTACAAAATATTAGGAAAGACCAAGTCTAGTAATAATCTCAATGGCTAATCTACTCATTTGGATCAAAGGTAGCTCTCATCCCACAAATCCTGATCACCCCTGATTACCTGCCAGAAAAAGAACACAGCGTGAGCCAATTGTCCAGTACGGATATGAAGATGAATAAATATATCACAATAAGTAATGAATCTAAAAGAATTGAATGAATGAACATATGTGAATTATAAACGATCGAATTACGAATAGATCAAAATTTGAGAGTCCATTTACAAATGACTAACACTGTCAATCGAATAATTATAGCCAAAAGAATCCCAAACAAATAAGGCTGAGTCAAATGGTTGTAAGATAACAATTTCATATTGAACTCAAATACAAATAGCCAAAGGCTAAAAAAATACATCGGTACCATGATGTATACAAATCAAATCGGATAGTACGCACGACACATACGTCACTAATCTGCCAAATAAATTGAATCAAATCAAATACTAGGTCGACCCATACGTATCCTGAACAAATATATCAAATGGCCAAAGCTCATACCCAGAGCATACAAAAGGATACGCCGTGGACTGATCACACCGCCACGGAAGGTGTCATGCCCTTGTGTCAAGAGGATATGTCTGTGGTACCCCAACAGGTGGTTAGCTCAAGTATACTGTAAGACCCCAACTTTTATAAATAAAGATGAATTTTCTATAAATATTATTTTTGAATATTATGGAATAAATTTGATATAATGTTATAGTTGTGGGTAATATTTATAAATTTTGCAAAGTAAGCAAGTTGTTATAAAATATTCGTTTGGTTGGGGGAATATTCTTTTTGTGGGGAATATTAAACGACGACTCAATCATTAGTGGACCCCTAACGGAAGTATTATCGTAGTTAGAAAAGCGACAAAATTATCTTTCTATAAAAATAAGCAGTGGAGGTGTTACTGAGTTAAAACTTTTGAACTACCGGTGGTAAAAGTACGATGTCTGGCGTGGTTGCATAGTAGTAGCACGGTATTGATTATTGATGCTTACGTGAGAAGTCACTTAGCTACGCTTAATTATTGCTACTGATAATTCTTTGCGATCGTATCTCTTATATTATTGATTCAATTATTGTCACAAGATCATCCATATAATATGTTATATTATTAATTGAGGCGACAAGTTATAAATGATTAATAATTGTTGAAAGATTAAAAATGTGATTAAAAATAAAATGATTTGTGGTAATATTTATTCAATCCTTGATGTATATAAAGAGTACATTATGAGGCGTTTGTGGTAAGTTTGATTATTTTATGGGGCCGTATGTCATCATCTAAGAGTCTCTTCGTCAATAGTAATTACCTTTGTGAATAGTATTTACCTTCGTCGATAGTATTTACCTTCATCGAATAGTAATTACCTTCATCAATAAGTAATTACCTTCTTCGATAGTAATTACCTTCTTCAATAGTAATTATCCGTCGATAATAATTATCCCTCATGAAATAGTAGTTGTCCTTCAATATTACCAAGAGTTAAGCGCCTCTTGATTGTTCCAAGGTTAATTACCCCTTCATGAATAGTAGTTGTCTCTTGATATTACCAAAGTCATTTTGACCCTTCGTTAAAACCAAGAGCCACCCTCGGTTTTTTCTATAAATGAAAGCTCATTCCTTCATTATTTCTTATTTAATTCAATTGAAACTCTGTAGAAAGAAACTATAGAGAGAAAGAAGAAAAGTATTCATTACTTCACTTTTCCAATATTTAGTTCTTCTAAGGTAGGGAATATTATTTGTTGTATTCTGTAAAGTAAAGTGTTATTCTTTCTTATTCATGAAGAGAACTATTGTTATTCCATTGCTTATTATTACATTGGAATAACCTATATACGTGGTTTACCCTATAATTGGTGACATTCTTTTATTATTACATTGGAACATCCATGTCGTGTGTTTTACAGGACTGGTTCCGCCTTTTATTATTATTCTGTTGGAACATCCATCATGCATGTGTTTTTCTGTGGGACTGGTTCCATTCTTTATTATTACATTGGAATATCACATCATGCATTTTACGGGGACTGGTATCGTTATTTATTATTACATTGGAATAACCCGCTGCAATTTCATCGCATGCATGGTGATTTCTTTTGTTATTCCATTCTTTATTATACCCAATTGGTTAAAACTTTGACTTCTATACTCCATGAAATTAGTGGAATATTCTTGATATTTGCGCTTCATCCAAGATCCTTTCATGGAACAAATTCTTCTCGAAGATTCTTGAATTTTTACTCTACAAAGCAAAGATCATGTTGACGATTTGGATGTTATTGGTTCTAGATAAATTAATTCTTGAACTTGTTTTATTGAATTCTTATATCATTGTCATCATCCTCATGTTTATATTATGTTGAAAGTCATACATGGCACAGAAGTGCATAGATGGACTTGGTATGATTATGACGAGAGACTATTGATTGTAATCGTGGTAGTAAATGTTACAAATGATGTGGTAAAAATCCTCGATGGGTCGTAGTGCATTGATGGATGAGTTGTTGGCATGATCATGACCATTAATGAATACACAACTATTCTTGGCCCGTAGTCATGAATAATTATGGTTGTGATCTTAAAGAATATCCTTGGTCGTAGTGCGGGGGTGATTTGATGATGTGGAATATTTATTAAAAGTGAGTCTCGGCTATAATGATGAAAAAACCTTTTAAATCATAAAAGATAGTAGATTTTATTTTCTACTTGACTCTTTTAATGGATTCTTGGGTTCATTGTAGTTAAACTTGATGTTCATTATATTTTATCGGTTTAACATTTGTTGTGAGGCTAATGATAATTTATTTACGCATTATCTTAGTCATAATATTTCTTCTTGAGATAGTTGAGCTCACCCTTTCTTTTTCTTTATTCTCTTGAGAAATGAGAATATATATTTGGGACGAGTCGGGGAGCGGAGTAATGGTCGAGAGGATAGCATTAGTAGTCCTCACTATTACGTGAAATAGTGTGATAATAATTGTAATGAGGACTCCTTTTGAGTTTGTATAATATCTAGTAGACAATATTTGTATTCAAACTCACGATTTATGTCATATTGTATTTACAGCAGTTATATTAGTAAGTTGTATTTAAATTATGTACCATGTATGTCGACTACCCAAGATGGGTGATGTATACCTAATTTTGGGGTGTCATGGTTGGTATCATAGCTTAGGGATATGATCTTTGGCTAAGATGTGAGAATAGTACTAGGAGGGAGAGGCGAGGAATACCTTCGCTAGTATGACCTACCTAAGTTTATGTGCTATTTTATTGGTCGGTTAGAATATATAGGATAATTTGTTACATGTCAATTAACCTTTTGTTTTGTGGTAGTATCTGAAAATGACATCGAGAATGTTGAGAATATGATGGAGCACGAGCGATCGTTGATTCACCACATATCAATAATCGAGGATAATGTGCATCGAGGAAGGCGATAATCCTCACGCAAACAACAACACCGACCAAATGATGAATAATCAAATGTTCGGAGGCTTTTTATGCAATTTATCAACAATGAAAGAGCGACTCTGTCCAAAACGTAGGTGGAAACACGAAAAACTCTCGGCGGTCACCGCTAAACAATTCAAGGCTGGGACCACTTTGGAGTTTAAGGGAGAGCAAAACCACTTACGGCGGAAGCATGGATCATGATTACAAGATATTTGATGTCTTGGGATGCTTGAAGAGCAAAAGGTTCCCTTTTGCCTCCTTTATGTTCTTGCGGAGAGGAAGATTTGGTGGGAATCCCAAAAAGCGTACTCAACTTTGTTATCTTGAAGATATCTTGGGAGAAGTTCGAGGAGTCATTCAATGACAAATACTTTCCGAAAGTATTCGCCACATAAAGGAGGTGGAAGTTTATCAAGTTGGAACAAAACAATATGATCGTGTCGCAATACGAGGCAAAATTTGCGGAGTTATCACTTGCCAAGGCCCCACTTGGTGGATAATGAAGAGAGAATGGCGCGAATGTTTTAAGAGGTTTGAAGCCGGAGATCGTCAACATCTTATTTCTCATAAAGCGTGTTTGTATTCAAATGTTGTAAATAGGGCTCGATTAGTGGAGCGTGATAACGAGTCAACGCAACTAAAAAAGAAGCGGTAAGCAAAATTATAATACCGGTGAGAGTAGTCATCGAAGCGGTGACAACAAGCGTGGAGGAATCAAGCGGGCCGGATATGGTAACCACTTGGTGGTAATTAGGGCCAAAACAATAAGAATGGAAATTTCAAGAAAAGGAGATTCAACAATGATGGAAAGAGCGTCAAGACCAAAGACCACAGTTGTTAAGGAAGGAGAAAGACCACCTATCATATGCTTCAAATGCGGAGGAGAGGACACATCGATCCGAACCGTGGTCATGCCAGTCAAAGTATATTATAATTGTGGAAGAGAAGGTCACTTAATTGGATTTTATCGCCATCAGAAGACAAATTCAGCTAGGATGGAGGCACCAAAGGTCAGTCCCGGAAAAGTCAAACCCAGAAGTCTGAGGAGGCGTTTGTTGTGACCTCCAGAGCAAGGAACCCGAATGAGGTCATCACGGGTAAGCTTATCATAAACTCTAATGAAGTCTATACTTTATTTGATCTGGGTTCTACCCATTCTTTTATTTCTCCTACTTGCGCTCATCGATTAAATTTGACTCTGGAGAAATTAGACTTTGACTTATCTGTGGAAACTCAGTTGGGAGAAACCTTCATTACATCCACTGTTTATAAGTCTTGTTTGGTTCAAATCGGTACCCTCACATTACTATCAATCTTATTTCATTAAAATACTTGCATTTGGACGTGATTACAAGGGATTGATTGGCTAACTACTTATCATGCAAAATTGATTGTTTTCGTAAGGTTGTTAGCTTTCATATTCCTAATCAACCTATTATGCGAATTCAAACGACCAAACCATTAAAATCAATCACGGTCATCTCAAGCCATAAAGCTATTCGTTTATTGAAAAAGCGGATGTCAAGCTTTCTTAGCTTATGTCATGATTTAAACAAAAATACGTCGGTTTTGAGCGATATTTCTATTGTTAATAAATTTCTGACGTATTCCCGAGAAGAAGAACTTCTGGCCTACCCCAGGCGTGAAATTGAATTTTGTATCGACCTTGAACCCGGTATAAAACCTATTTCCAAAGCCCCATATCGAATGGCTCTATTGAACTTGAGGAGTTAAAGACCCAAACTACGAGGAATTGTTAGACATTGGCTTTATTCGTCCTAGTACTTCTCCTTGCAGGGGTGCTCTATTACATTCGTGAAGAAGAAAGATGGGAGTATCGACTTTGTATTGATTATCGGGGAGTTGAATCATGTCACCATCAAAAATAGTATCCATTGCCACGTATTGATGACTGTTTGACCCGATTGCAAGGAGCCAAATTCTTTTCAAAGATTGATCTTCGTTAGGATATCACCAATTGAAGATTAGAACCGTGACATTCCAAAGGCGGCTTTCGAGAACTCGATGCGGGCATTATGAATTCCTAGTCATGTCCTTTGGATTGACTAATGCTCCCCGCCGCCTTCATGGATATGATGAACCAAGTATTCAAGGAATATTTAGATCACTTTGTGGTCGTCTTTATTGATGACATCCTTATTTATTCCAAAAGTCGTGAAGATCATGAGCAACACTTGAATTCGACACTCCAAAAGCTTCGTGAATATAAGCTTTATGCAAGTTGAAGAAATGCGAGTTCGGCTTGAAGAATTAGCATTCCTTGGGCACGTGGTATCAAGTCATGGAATATCATTGACCCAAGAAAGATTGAAGCTATTCAAAGTGGGAACAACCTAAATCGATGGCCAAAGTACGTAGCTTTCTCGGTTTAATTTGGTTATTATCGGAGATTCGTGGAAGGATTTTCTCGAATCGCTACTCCATCGACTCGGTGACTCGAAAAGATACAAAGTTCGGTTGGGCGAAGAATGTGAGAAGAGTTTTCAAGAACTCAAGAGGAGACTTATTTAAGCACTGTTACGACAATACCATCGGCTCGGAGGATTTGTCATCTCTGATGATGCTTGGGCAAAAGGTTGGGATGTGTTCTCATGCAACATGGAAAAGTTATAGCCTATGCCTCGCGATAACTCAAAGAATATGAGAGGAATTATCCTACTCATGATCTAGAGTTAGCATTTATTGTCTTTGCAGACTTAAAATTTGGAGGCATTACTTGTATGGGGAGAAAGTGGAGATCTTTATGGATCATAAAAGCCTCAAATATTTCTTCACTCAAAAGGAACTCAACACGCGACAACGACGTTGGCTTGAATCATTGAAAGATTATGATCATACCATCCAATACCATCTGGAAAAAGAACGTGGTAGTGGACGCATTGAGTAGAAGATCATATGCAAGCAATCACGAGTGCGTTATTGTCATCTGCAAAGGCCCATTTGTGTGACTTGCAAAGGATGGAGATAGAGTTAAAGACTCAGGGACGTATGTGATGATAGCGAGTATCTGAGTAGAACCGACTTTAATCGATAAAGTTAAAATTTGCTTTCAAAGCTACGGACACTGGAGGCGGATCGCGTATGAGGAAGAAAGTGCAAGAAGGTGTTATCTTAAAGGAAGCAAGAATCGATGAAGAAGGAATACTTGAGTCAACTCCGGACTTTGTGTTCTAACGACCACGATTTAAAGTATAATATCATGATGGAGGCGCACAACACACCATTTGCAATCCATCTGGGAGTACCAAAATGTATCATGATATTCGTGATACATTTGGTGGAGCAATATGAAGAGAGAGATATATTATTTATCTCAAGGTGTCTAACTTGTCAACGAGTTAAAGCGAGCATCAAGTACCAAAAGGTCCATTGCAACCACTTGAAATTCAGAATGGAAGTAGGAGCACATTACCATGGATTTCAAGCACGGTCTTCCTAAGGTTTCTCAAGGCATTGATGCGATTTGGGTCATTGTTGATAGATTGACCAAGTCTGCTCATTTCTTACCGATCTCGAGAAACTTATACACTTGAACATCTTGCTCGTATGTACATAAACAAGATTGTAAAAGCGCATGGTATGCCGGTATCCATAGTTTACGATCGAGACCCAAGATTCACTTCACGATTTTGGGTTAGTTGCAAAAAGCTATGGGCACAGATTTTACGATTTAGCTCGGCATATCATCCTCGAGACAGACGGACGATCGGAGAGGACTATTCAAACTCTTGAAGATCTATTAAGACTCTGTGTCCTTGATTTCAAGGGAGTTGGGACAAGTTCTTACCATTGGTGGAGTTTTCCTACAACAACGGTTATCAAGCAAGTATTGGCATGGCTCCATTCGAGGCGTTGTATGGAAGAAAGTGTCGTTCTCGGTATCTTTGGGATGAGGTGGGTGAAGCAACGTTGTTGGGACCGGAGTTGGTACGATATGACTACGAAAAAGATTCAAATGATCGGACAACGTATAAAAATCTCACAAAATCGATAAAAGAGTTATCTTTGATCTTCATCGAAAGGACGTGGAATTCGATATAGGAGATCGTGTGTTGTTAAGAGTTGCTCCATGGAAAGGAGTTACAAGATTTGGAAAGAGAGGAAAACTTAATCCTCGATTCATCGGTCCATTTTAATCCTCGATCGAGTAGGAAGCGTGGCCTATAGACTCGCTTTTATCTGCCAAATATGTCTCGTGTTCATAACATTTTTTACATATCCATGTTACGTAAATATGTGAAAGACCCGAACCATATTATTGAGTTAGAATCGGACGAAATAGCGGAAGATTTGACATATGAAGAGGTTCTGTTGATATTTGGATAAGAAGGAACATATTCTACGCTCGAGGTTATACCTCAAGTCAAAGTTTTGTGGAGGAACCACGATGTTGAGAAATGACTTGGGAGTTAGAATCTAAAATGAAATCAAGGTATCCTTACCTCTTGACATACCAGTCGTACCCTAATTTCGAGGAGAAATTTCATAAGAAGGGAGGTTGTAAGACCTGACTTTTATAAATAAAGATGAATTTTCTATAAATATTATTTTTGAATATTATGGAATAAATTTGATATAATGTTATAGTTGTGGGTAATATTTATAAATTTTGCAAAGTAAGCAAGTTGTTATAAAATATTCGTTTGGTTGGGGAATATTCTTTTTGTCGGGGAATATTAAATACGACTACTCAATCATTAGTGGACCCCATAGCGGAAGTATTGTCGTAGTTAGAAAGCGACAAAATTATCTTTCTATAAAAAATAACGGCGGAGGTGTTACTGAATTAAAAGCTGTTGAACTACCCGGTGGTAAAAGAAATACGATGTCTGGCGTGGTTGCGTAGTAGCTGCGGTATTGATTATTGATGCTTACGTGAGAAGTCACTTAGTTATACTCAATTATTGCTACGATAATTCTTTGCGCATCATATCTCTTATATTATTGATTCAATTATTGTCACGATTATCATACGTATAATATGTTATATTATTAATTGAGACGACAAGTTATAAATGATTAATAATTGTTGAAAGATTAAAAATGTGTGATTAAAAATAAAATGATTTGTGGTAATATTTATTCAATCCTTGATGTATATAAAGAGTCTACATTATGAGATGATTTGGTAAGTTTGATTATTTTATGGGGGCCCATATGTCATCATCTAAGAGTCTCTTCGTCAATAGTAATTACCTTTGTGAATAGTATTTACCTTCACAATAGTGATTTACCTTAAGTCAATAAGTATTTACCTTCGTCAATAGTAATTACCTTCGTCAATAGTAATTACCTTACGTCGATAGTAATTACCTTCTTCAATAGTAATTACCTTCACAATAGTAATTACACCTTCGCAAATAGTAGTTGTCCCTTCAATATTACCAAGAGTTAATCGCCTTCTTGATTGTTCGAGGGTTAATTACCCCTTCATGAATAGTAGTTGTCTCTTCAATATTACCGAAGTCATTTTGACCCTTCGTTAAGACCAAGAGCCACCCTCGGTTTTCTATAAATAGAAAGCTCATTCCTTCATTATTTCTTACAATTCTTTGAAACTCAGAGAGAAAAACTATAGAGAGAAAGAAGAAAAGTATTCTACTACTTCACTTTCCAATATTGATTCTTCTAAGGTAGGGAATATTATTTGTTGTACCGTAAAGGGTGTTATTCTTTCTTATTCATGAAGAGCATTGTTATTCCATTGCTTATTATTCTATTGGAATAACTTTGTATCGTGGTTTACCTATACTTGGTGACATTCTTCTATTATTCTCATTGGAACATTACATGCATGTGTTTTACACCGGACTGATTCGATCTTTATTATTATTACATTGGAACATCCCATGTCATACATGTTTTCATGGGACTGGTTCCATTCTTTATTATTCGTTGGAATATCCCACATGCATGCGTTTTCTGTGGGACTGATTCCGATTATTTATTATTCTATGGAATAACTTTGCCTTGTGTGGTCTATCGCGTGCATGGTGATTTCTTTTGTTATTCCATTCTTTATTATACCCGGTTGGTTAAAACTTTGACTTCTATACTCCATGAAATTAGTGGAATATTCTTGATATTTGTGCTTCATCCGGTATCCTTTCATGGAACAAATTCTTCTCGATTATTCTTGAATTTTTACTCTACAAAGCGATGATCATGTTGGTAAGTAGTGCCGGTTTTGGATGTTATTGGTTCCTAGATAAATTAATTCTTGAACTTGATGATTTGGAATTTTTATATGAATTCTTATATCATTATATTCATCTCATGTTTATATTATGTTGAAAGTCATCAGTTTATATCGTGGCAGTAAGTTGTACCCAAGATGGGTGATAGATGGACTTGGTATGATTATGACCAGAGACTATTAATTGTAATGCAAATACAAATTTTAATGTATACTTAACCGTCACAATAAATTGAATGACAAGGAATAATGTTACAAATGATGTACCTTACGTAGTAAAATCCTCGGATCGTAGTGCATTGATGGACGTTATTGCGCATATCAAAATTTTATTAACAAGATTAAACTAATCCAAACTATATAATAAAATTTTAAAATAAATTACATTTATTAATGAATATTTAATTATTAATTAATATTATTTTATTAACAACTAACTTTTCACAACTATTCTGTATTAACTGCGTAGAATAATAATTGTGGTTGTGATCTAAAGAATATCCTTGCATTAGGAATGGATTTTCCACAAGACTTTAACAAAAGATTGTCTTCTCCTCATAATCATTCTTGTGATCTAGAATTGCCTCGACCTCCTCTCTCCATAAGTAAGATCTTAGCTGGTATTGTCTGATATGAAACGGATGATAATTATATTTTCTTAACACATCGAAACATGAAAGAGTGTGGGGGTGATAATTCATTAAGTCGTGGGTATGATAATTCACCATTCATAAGGTTTAAGTTCCATATTTCGCCATCTCCTTTTGGGCTTCTTTGACCGGAAGCATAAGCAATTATCCTTACCTTAACCATGTCACAAGTCTCTCCATATAGATAGTTGCATGCTAACTCTAAAATGCACCCTAATCTTCTTAGAAGCACCCTAATCCCTTCATCATCAGAATCGATAACCTCCTATCCCCGACGGTAATGTAAGCCTTTGGAGCCGACACAAGTCTCTTCTTAAGCTTCTCAAAACTTTTCTCACGTTCCTCATTCCATACAAACTTGATGCCCTTCTTCATCAACTCGAAGTTAATGGCAAAGCTAACAAAGAGAAACCATCCACAAATCGCTCAGTAGTACCGCCAAACCTGTGAAACTCCTTATTTCGATTCTACTCGTGGTAGGTCTTGCCAATTAGTGATAGCCTCAACCTTCGCAGGATCCACCTTAATGCAACCTTGAGACACACGACATGTCCCAAAAAAAAGGCTACTGTTCTAACCAAAACTCGTATTTGGAGAACTTAGCATATAACTTATTCTTCTGCAGAACCCCCAAAATAGTACGAAGATGCTCTTCATGTTCCTCCTTAGACTTGGAATACACCAAAATGTCATCAATGAAGACAATGACAAATTGGTCCAAATACTCGCTAAAAACCCGATTCATCATACCCATAAACACTGCCGGAGCATTAGTCAACCCAAATGACATCACTAAAAACTCATAGTGCCCATACCGAGTACGAAAAGCTATTTTTGGAATGTCCTCTTCCCTCACCCTCAACTGATGGTACCCCGACCTCAAATCTATCTTTGAGAAGAACTTTTGCCCTGGAGTCGATCGAAAAGGTCATCTATCCGTGGCAATGGATATACATTCTCGATAGTGATCCGATTTAGCTCCCTATAATCTATACACAATCTTATAGATCCGTCCTTCTTCTTCACAAACAACACTGGAGCACCCCATGGCGATACACTTGGTCTAATGAATCCACGATGTAACAACTCCTACAATTAATCCTTCAACTCCTGTAACTCTAATGGAGCCATTCTATAGGGTGCCTTAGAGATAGGTTCCGCTTCAGGAATGAGCTCAATAGTAAACTCAACTTCCCTTGGCGGTGGCAATCCTGGCAGATCCTTAAGAAATACCTCAGGAAATTCTCGCACAACTGGATAGTCATCAAGTTGGGGCTCATCCCTCGAGGTATCCTTCACATAAGCCAAGTAACAATCATGTCCCTTAGAAATCATTTTGCTCGCCTTCAAAGCTGAGATCAACTTTACAACACCATTCGGCTTGGAACATTGAAACTCAAATTCTGGAGCCTCTAAGGTTCCAAAAATAACCTTCCTCGCCTGACAATCAATAGTGGCTCGATGCTTACTCAGCCAATCCATACCCAAGATGATATCGAAATCATGCATCACCATCGGAAGTAAGTTAGCTGCGTACACCCTCCTCCCTAACTTCAAAGGACACTCACGAAAGTGCTCAGAAATAATCACAGAATTCCCCATCGGGGTAGCAATAGATAAACAAGGATCTAATGTATGAGAAGACACTCCAAGATGACAAACATATGAAAGTGCAACAATAGAGTGCGTAGATCCAGTGTCAAACAAAACTGATGCGTCATGATTTCCTACAAGAAGGATGCCTGAAATAGTACCTGGTGCTTGGGCGCTTTGATTAGTTGTCAATGCAAATACTCTCTCCCACCATAATTGTTGCCGACCGCTATTACCAAAGATTACCGCCTCCCCATTACCCACGCCGAATGGTATGCGGGTCCCTTGCTCTATTTCCCATCTGTCCACATAAGAAATAAGCCCTTGTATTTTTATAGCATGCCCTACCAGCATGATACCCACCACAAGTAGCACATGGAGCAGGTGGAAGTGGCAAAAGGTTGGATTGCCCCCCACTTGGGCCCTGGATATCGCCCTTGGATTTGACCACTGTTGGCGATCTTGACCACGATTACGATTTTCTTTGAAACCCTGCTCGTTGAAATCCCCTATTTTGATCGCCTCCAACATCGACCTGACCTGCTGCGACCTCCACGACCACCCATTCAGATTGGGTAAACAAAATCCATTTGAGGATTAAACCGCTGACCTGATGGAGGCTCATTCCAATTATTTTTCCTTCTATTCTGATTTCTACCAAACTGTCCCATTCTTTGCCCTTGATGGTCTTCTCTATCTCTCTTTCGACTCTTACATTTTTGGAAGCTCGAAAGTCCTTGTGTTCCATTTCCACACTCTTAGTTGCATTAGCCTTTTTGTGATACATCTCAAATATGGTGTGGATGATCGATCGCCTATACTCATATTTCAAGGCCCATTTGAAATTTTTCACTTTTGTTGTACCGTCCCACTAATGAACCCAAAAACAAACCCAATCTCGTAAACCTCGCTATGAAATCAGTAATAGTCTCATCATCCTTCTGCCGAATGGACACACATTCCCTGATGTATGCATCCCTATCAGCATTTGGGAAATACTGCTGATAGAAAAGGTCACAAAATCCGCTCCATATGAGCCCATCCATAAATCCATCTCCCTGTGTAGCCTTCAATGATTTCCACCATCGCTGAGCATCATCCTCTAGCTTATAAATTGCTAACCTCACCTTCTGATTTTTTGAACACCCAATCACATCAAAAATCTTCTCCAAGTTGGCGATCCAGTTTTCCGCATCAATTGGAGTCAGAGAAAAACGAAAAGAATTGGGCTTCTGCTTAATGAACCTCTCTAATAACACATACAACTACCGCACTTGTTGGCCCACTGATCCTCGGGAGGAACATTACGCTTTCATGTTGTGGTATCTCATCATCATCCCCATGCCATTTGCAGATGTTGATTTCTGCAGATCTGCGGAATACCGTGATAGCTGCTGTACGGCCAACCTGCGTGAATCGCTCTCATTCACCATTCTTTGCAACCATAGCGAGGTTATTATTGCATTACACAGGCCCCATCATTTCCACCACCGGTTAATAGCCTCAACAAGAACGCCTCGACCCTCCTACTGTTATTACCTACCGCCCCCAAAGAATTCTCGAAGACTTACGAGCCATCTACTATACAAAATCAAACAAACGAGAACAAACAGATCAAAACAAATAATCAAGGCCAAATTTATGTAGAACAAAAATCAAACGCAATACAAATCTTATAACTACCCAGTGGTCTACCCATAACTCACAGGTCAAGCCTAAAAGGCAATCTACAAGATCATAACCTAAGCTTTGATACCAACTCTGTAACACCCCCTTTCCCAAAAGGAAAAAGGGATGTCACTCACAAACATAATAAATACAAACCTCTAATAAATCTCAAAATATCTCCAATAAAATTTTATACCAAAGGTCACATATTCCAATTTAAATAGAAGGAACTTCACATTTACATAGTCTCTACTAATAAGAAATAAATGTCAAAATATGTCCCAAATGTGACGCCCCCAAAATAGGTCCATTCCATCCAACCCATTCTGAGTCGCCAAATACATGGTACAGAAATAACTACAACTTTATTATTACAACATATAAACTGTGAGTTTAAATACAGATATTGCCATCTAGACAATATCCACACGCAAATAAATCCCCATCATAATTATAGATACATTATTTTACAAAATGGTGAGGACTACTAAACAACTCTCTCTAGAACCTTCATTCCATACCCGGTAGTACTTGCTACATTCTCGCCTCCACGAGAAGAAAAAATGGAACAACAAGGAAAAGGGTGAGCTCAACTAGCCCAAGAAGAATATTATGACTAAGATAATATACAACAAATTATCGTTAGTCTTCAACAGGAAAAATCTAATAGAATACAATAGACAACAAATTTTAAATCAATATTCGCAGTTGAAATAATAATTCATTAGAAGAGTTAAGTAGAGAATGCAAACTACTATCTTCATGTATGAATTTAAAAGTTCATCGCTCATCTTTTATCTACGTAACATCAATCAATACGCATACGAATCAAATATTCATCTTTGCACTACGAGGCCAAAGATATTCATCATTGATCATATTTCATCTAAACACTTGTTCATCTTTGCACTACTGCCAAAGATATTCTTGAAATCATTCATCTTTTCACTATGGGCCAAAGATATTCCATAATATCATCATTTAAGATTGAAGATGATGAAAAATATTTTTAAAAAAGCGAATCCGGTGAAACAAAATGACAAGGATTAAGGATTAAGGATTCGTATTTTGTTTTATCACGTCAAAAATACCTCAAAAATAATCATAGGGGTGTAAAATTCAAGAATGATCAAAATATGGATACAATCAAAGCTAGTATCAAGAATAGATATTTTGGACAAAAAGAAGAAATTTTATTTTTTAGGTGAATAGTGGCGTATCGTGAATAGTGTCAGTATCGTGAATAGTAACTCAAACACCAAAAGATAGAAATTCCATAAAAACATCTTCACGCTTACATGAATAGTACTCGTGAATAAGTAACTCGTGAATAAGTAACTCATGAATAAGTAACTCGTGAATAGTAACTCATGAATAAGTAACCCCGGCATGAAAAAGTTCCAAATTTGATAAAAAGTTCAAACCAATATTTCAAAGATAATGATATTGAAGAAATAATATCATTTGAGAAGAAAATAACATCCCTTACCTCGAAAAGACAAGATTGGTTGAAACAGGATATAAAGGCTATGACTTGAACTAACTTCAGACCGTATAACAATACTCAAAGTATACTCAAAATACTCACAAGAATACGCCGATAATATAGAGAGAAAACTTGATGTCTGGTGTGATTTTCAATTCTAACCTAAGCACCCTATTTATAGAAATTGCTTAACACCAAAGCAGAAAATTGAATATAATAATATTATATATAAACAAAATTCATACGCCCACATCTTGAATCTGAATTCAGCCACCATGCACATGTTAAATATGCCTACAACATATAAAAATGTTTTCTTAAAAACATAATTAAAACTTCAAAAATCAATTATTTTGAGCTTCAAACTTAAATAATTCATAATAAATAAGCCCTTTTATCAGAAAATTCGAATCTCATGACTTTTTTATAGGAAATTCCATTATCTACAACTTCGCAGAAGGAAGTTTTCCAAATTCCAAACAAAAATTGACCGAAATCCTCAAACCAAGGAGGCGATTTTACATGTTTATAATCAAATTCGATTCAAGAAATGGGGTCCACCGACACACAAAACATATGTTAATCATTTAATGCCACAAAAATACTCTTCCTCCTCATATACTCATATATCCCACATTCATTATAAAATATCACCGTTAATATATTATTAAAATAATATATTTAAATGAATTATTTTATCGGAAAAGATAAAATATTAATTTTCAACAATTGTCACATTAAAAATTTTCTCCATCTATATCCACATAAAATCAACATTTTCCTCATCATATAAATCAATAATTAATTATTCACAAATAATATTACAGAATCACAAGATCGCAACTGTGCCGCTCCTCAAGAAAGAGGGGCTTTCCAATAAGGATATCTCCTTGGTACAAGCAAGGTGACCAAATCTCTCCTTAGATGTAACTTTCTAGACATTGCCAATAATGTTATCTAATAATATTATTCAGATAATATGAATTATTGCTTCGATAAGAAAAATAATGTAATTACAATTATTGAAACAACAACAATATAAAATATCAAAATTTTTAAAGAATTATTAAATCAAATAAAATATAAAACGAATAATTCATCGTAATAATTATTGAGTAAAGTGTCTTCACGTAAGAATCAATAATTGGTGTAATACCGTAGCTACCGCTCAACAACGCGCCAGACATTAGAGTGTTTTTAACCACCGGTATTCCAACAAGATAATCTGTGAATAACTATTCATCTAAGAGTCTCTTATTATTTATAAAACAACTTATATTTATGCGCTGCTTTCTTCATCCAATCGCTTCCAGTTATGGGGCCCACAAAAGATCGCTAGTCGCGTAAAAGTGTTATTCTTTCTTATTCATGAAGATTGCGATTTAATATTCCGCTTATTGAATTTCCGACAAGCATTTAATATTCCACGACCAAACGAATATTCCCGAAATAATAATGAATATTTTATAACCACTGCTTATTCGAAATATTTGCATTATTTTACCCATAACTATCCACATTAATCAAATCAACCCTACATATAAGTGTTTAAATACGTTATGAAGTAACAAAGTTGAAAAAATAAGATTTTATATGGGTTTAAGAGAATCTCATATAAAATATATGTATTTTTTGATGAGATATTTGATAATTGGTGATGATATCTTATAGTACGGGCGGTATTGAATGATTAAAAGCATTATATGTAAAAAAAGTAAACAATCGAGATAAATTGTTTATAAATTTAAGTAGTTTATTAAAATATTATTATAATATTAATGATATTAGACATGACGATTATTACGATCGATAATATGGGAATATTCTCGAATCTGGAGCAAATTATATTATAAATGTTTAATATTTATCCTTTATCTCATTCGATCGATTCTTTATATCATATCTCACTGTTTAGATTACATTGAAAGTCATCTCGTGGCTCCTAGGGTAGCGTATAGATGGACTTGGTATGATTATGACCAGATTATTCTAAGATAATCATAATCAGTAATTGAATACACAATTATCTTTCTTAACAGTAGGTACATTGGATAATTTAATGGTCGTGATATTAATGAATACACGATTATCTTTCAACAGGTAGTAGTCATGGATAATTCGTGGTCGGATATCTAATGAATATCCTTTACCTAGAAGGTGGATGATTCGATGATATGGATTAATTATTGAATCGAAGTCAAGAATGAAATATTAATCATGGATGTGGTAAAAGTCAATCTTCGTCAGTAGTTAGTATCGATAGACTTGGTATGATTACGACCAAGTGATTATTCTAAGATAATCACGAACAGTAAATGAAAACACGTAATATCCCCTCAAATTGGTGGATAATTCGTGGTCGTGGATACTATATTAAGTCTTCTCAAGATTATTGGTTTTATAACAGATATCTTTCGACCAGAGTCATAAAGCATGAATCATGGAATAAATATCTTCGGCCGATTGAAAAAGACGAATTTAATGTTTTCAAACGATAAAGGTATTCAAGGTATCCTCAACCCTTTATCATACTCGTGGTACCCTAATTTCGAGTGCTTAAATTCCATGAGGGAGATCGTGAGACCTGTGATTTTTATCAATAAAGATGATTAAATTTTATCAAATAAATTTTTTAATATTATGGTGAATTCTAAGATAATATAGTTATAAATGGTAGAAGATTTATAAATTTGCAAAGTATGTCACGCAGTTGTTATAAAATATTCATTTGGTCTGGGAATATTCTTTTTGTTGGGGGAATATTCGCATTTGATTTTACCAATCATCATGCAGGACCTCATTAAATCTGAAGTATGTATTGTAGTTAGAAACCATAAAAATTATCTTTTCATAAAAAATAACTGCAGAGGTGTTACCGTTAAAAATATTGAACTACCGGTAGTAAGAAAAGTACAAGAATAACACGCATTTGGTAAGAATAGTAAATACACGATATCGATTATTGACGTTACGTGAGAAGTCAACCCACGCTTCAATTATCAAGTATAGTAATTGGTGCATCATACTCTTATATTATCGATTCAATTATCACATGCGATTAATCCTGTATAATATGTTATAAGATTAAAATAATTGAGACGAATGCTTATAAATGATTAATAATTGTTGAAAGATTAAATATGTGTCAAGGAAAAAAAACGATTTGTGGTAAGTTTGATTATTTTATGGGGGCTCATACGCCATCATCTAAAGAGTCTCTTCGTCAATAAGTAATTACCCTTGTGGAATAGTATTTACCTTCGCCAATAGTAATTAAAATAATGTGATTTACCTTAAAATGTAATTACCCTTGTAGGAATAATTATCATTAATGAATTACAACATTACCAAGATTATAAAATATAGCCTATGAACTGAATTATTATGTCATCATCATCATCCCTCAATATTATATTATATCTTTTGGCTTACGTGCATAAATGAACTTAGTATGGTTACGACATGAGGAATCGTTATAAATGATGTGATAAAGTCCTCTTAATGCAAATAGATGGATAGTTTTTGGTATGATTATGACTGAGGGTGATTTAAGATAGTCATGCACCGCTTTCAGTAATTATGGATTATTTATTAAAGCCGTAGTCTCAAATATAATGTTGATGAAAACCTTAAAACCTAAAGATAAGAGCATTTTATTTTCTACTCGACTTTTAATGGATCGCTTATTCCACCGCAGCTTAAACCATTTGCCTATATCAATTTTATTAACCTCCTGGCTAAATGATAAATTATTCTGCATTTAGCGATGCTCTCTGTGAAATGAAGACGGTAACATTCCCGTGAGAGGATAAAGATAAGTAGTCCTCACTATGCCCGGTGAAATAGCCGTGATAATAGTTGTAATAAGGACTCCTTTTGAGCTTTTGTATAATATTAGACAATATTTGTATTCAAACTACGCAGGTTTACGTCAGTTTCCTTACGCTTATATTAAGAAGTTGTATTTGAACTTATGTACCATGTAAGTGGCGCACTCCAAGAATGAATATTTTATAAACGCAAAGAATTATTAAATCAATAAAACTAATTCACCCAGAATAATTATCGAAAAGTGTCTTCACGTAAGAATCAATAATTGGTGTAATAACGCAGGTGCTACCGCTCAACAACGTACAGACAGTAGTGTTTTAAACCCATCGTATTCCAACAAGATACTTGCAGAATAACTTCGCCCGTTATTTATAAACAAAATATTTGGGCGTGTCTGCATTTAATTTACCTTCGACCATTACCAAAACCAATATCCACATTAACCACTGCTGCTTATTCAAAATCAAATCATTAACCTTACTATTTCAAAATAATAAATAGAGGAAAATAAATTTCATTTATTAATAATTTGGGGTCTTACACCAAAGCATCCAATTACAAAATATTAGGAAAGACCAAGTCTAGTAATAATCTTAATGGCTAATCTACTCATTTGGATCAAAGGCAGCTCTCATCCCACAAATTCTGATCACCCCTGATTACCTGCCGGAAAAAGAACACAGCGTGAGCCAATTGCCCAGTACGGACATGAAGATGAATAAATATATCACAATAAGTAATGAATCTAAAAGAATTGAATGAATGAACACACGTGAATTATAAGCGATCGAATTACTTAATAGATCAAAATTTGAGAGTCCATTTACAAAACGACTAACATCGTCAATCGAATAATTATAGCCAAAAGAATCCCAAACAAATAAAATTTGAGTCAAATGGTTGTAAGATAACAATTTCATCATCGAGCTCAAATACAAATAGCGAAAGGCTAACAAAATACATCGGTACCATGATGTATACAAATCAAATCGGATAAATGCATACGAATCTTTGGGTCACGACCCATACGTATCCCGAACAAATATATCAAATGGCCAAAGCTCATACCCAGAGCATACAAAAGGATACGCCAGTGGGGTGATCACACCGCCACGGAAGGTGTCAATTACCTTCAGGTCAGTGGATATGCTCGTGGTACCCCAACGGTGGTTAGCTCAAGTATACCCTAAGGATCGAAAACTACAAAATGTAAGCCAACGGGGTTCAAATCACTGAGGCTTACATGACCATATTCAAATGAAATCGAATTATCAAATACAAACATTATTGATTATCACAATATATCAATGATCAAAATGACTCACGAATGTGAAGCGAAAATATATTTAACAATGGTACAAACGAATAAAGTCTCCAAAACATATCTGGCATGATTAACTAGTTCAAGGAGTACAAATACGAATTTTAATGTATGTCGCTTAAAACGAAATTGTCACAATAAATTGGACAACAAGGAATAATCCTAAGAAGCAATACCAAATTTTTAAACGAATAACAAAAGAACGAATTATATTCAAAAGAGTCTCGCTGAAAAAGTACGAAATCCGTACCTTAACGTAGTATCGAAATAATTCGCCGAATCTAAATATCGCCTGCTAAACTCCCTCAATCCGATCTAATTATCAAAATAAAATATAAAGCATATAATTAAATTACGAACTCGTACAAATTATATTTTCATAAATTTAATAATTTTAATATATTATATTTAGTTTGTACTCAAAAGATATATTTTAATTATAATAACAAAATTATAATATTATTTATCATTTTCCATTTATAAATTTCTGCATATATTATATATATATATATATTATATAACAAAACCGTCATTTATATATACATATATATATATATATATATATATATATATATATATTCGAATTAATCAGTTGCTGCAGGTTTATATATATAAATAGGTAACAGGTTAATAATTATATAATTATATACATATATTAACGAAAATATAACTTACAGGATCAAGAATATATATATATATATATATATATATATATATATATATATAATATACGAATCTGACACATATATATGAAAGTAATGCCTGCAGGATAACATATATATATAAACGCAATATATATATATATATATATATATCATATATCTAAATTATAAATCAAAATTTCATTAACAAATTCAACTAATCAAACGGCATAATAAAATTTTAAAATAAATTATAAATACAACAAAAATATAGATTGTAGTTAAAGTAGCAAAATAATTATTTTGTATTCAAAAATAGTCCAATAATTACCTTTGAGAAGAAGAATATGGTGAATAAAGTTTAAAGATCTTGCTCTCAAACCCTTTTGCAATCTCAGTCACGTTCTCCCGCTCCCTCTTGCGCCTCTTCCTTTTCTTCTGTTCTATTCTCACAACTCCTCATACCTAATAAAGTATAACTAGGTTTTAGCTATTTAATTATTAATTAATATATTTTATTAACTCCCTTAATTTTAATTTTATTAGGATTTAAAATTACGCAATTAAAAATTTGACCCAATTAATTAAAAGACCTAATTAATGTAATATAACTTATTATGGTCCAATAAATTAAATAAAATCTGACCCAAACATAAGGAAAGTCTAATTAAATATTTTAAAACTTACTTAATTATTTTATTATTATTTTAGTGGGTATTACAGTTTTGATGGTGAGTGGATTGTAAGGATGCTACCTTGATGGAGTGTGATGGAGTCATACATTTCTGTGGGTTATTTTACTGTTATCCAGAGTTGGTTAGATCAGGGTAATATTGTCTTTTCCTTTTCATTGTAAGATTACTATAGTCTTTAAGCTTGTCCACTCAGCATAAATTGTGTGTTGCTGAGTGGAATGGTTTAGCTATATATGTATAGCCTTACATTGTAATGCGGGTAATGAATAATGATAAATCGCGATTTCTCCCCTATTTTCTGATTCTGTCTACATCTCCCCTAATATTGCTTTTCTCTCTCTCTCTCTCTGAATCTCCTCTTGAACACAATATTTTCTTCTGTTATTTAGCTGAGGTTGAGCTTAGTAAGGGATTTGATACTCAAATCCTTATAATTGGTATCAAAGCTACTCGATTCAAATATGGCAACTAACAATCAACGACTCGGTAATCTGAAAACTCAAATTACTGAGCACACCAACTCATTTCAACTCGGTAATCTCCTCTTGAACACAATATTTTCTTCTGTTATTTAGTTGAGGTTGAGCTTAGTAAGGGATTTGATACTCAAATCCTTACAATCTCCTTCGTTACTTTCGACCTAGATAAACTTTAGATTCCACGCTCTAAACTGAAGAAGTAAATTGTACTCCCTCCGTCCCATATAAAAGTGCTGTTGGACTTTTCACGCATATTAAGAAGAAGAATAAAATAACAAAATTATTCATAATAATGTCATTAAATATGAAGAGAGAATTAAAATAAGAAAAGTATGAGATATTTAATGCTACGGACATAATAGGAAAAAATATATAAAAATTTGGTTATTAAAAGAAAGTGGACATTTAACATGAGACTACTCAAAATAGTAATAAGAACTTTTATCCTGTGATGTAGGGAGTATTATTAACCAATTTTAACTTAATTCGTCCCCACAAATTTGGATGGTGTAAAAATTATCCAATTCAAGGTGACAAATTAGTAGTCCCAAATCCCAATATCAACCATGGCAGGTTAGCTTGGAAAAAGGAGGAAACTATATATCCGGGACAAGATTATAATATTATTTATTTTAAAATATTATTTAGGCAATTATCAAAAGTGTGCCATATTTAGGCAGATATAAAATATTCAGATATATCTCACTTTTAAAAAAGTAAAAATTACAAAATATTGCAATCTCCTATTGGACAATACAAAGGGATTGCTTAAAAGTGCATAATTCACTTTTAAAAAAGTAAAATTTACAAAATATTGCAATCTCCAACTATTGGGACAATACATAGGGATTGCTTAAAAGGACACTAAATCAGTGGGGTCACTCTAATATTGTTTGTTTGTTCTACTTGTTCATAACCAAAACAATACCGAGAAGAATAACAAAACAAGCATGAATCCAAAATCCTGCGCTTTGAGCGTCTCTCTCGCATTGCTTGCCAATGTTTTCGACATCTCGCTGGCTACTCCTTCAAGAAACATGGTGGATAAAATCTGCACGCTGAATTCACATTCCTTGGTAGACGGATCATCGGCAACGACTGCCCCTAACCCATTCCAGCCACAGAACTCCGTCCTTTGGATACCCCGTTGGAAATATTGATTAAAGGCATAAGAAACATTACCATTGAAATCCAAATTGCTGCAAGACCCCCCATGGTACATCCTTGAACAATCCGCCTTACTGCAAGCTTTTTCAACATATTGCTGGATGTCTTCATCCTTTAGATTCCCCCGCGCGCTGGCGTTGAACACGCACCACCTCTTGGGCATTTTATCAACTCCCTGCGCAGGCTCCAGCTTGAAATCTTTCCGTCCTTCAAGTGTAAAATCCATGTCAAACTTTGGAGTTCCGTCGTAATAATAGATTCCGTAATGTCTGTCCGTTGGGCCGCGCGCCTGTATCCTTAAATTATTCTCGTCGATAAAGGCGGTGAGGGATGTTTCGATCGGCCCCGGATACATCGGAGTTCCGATGTTATTGGCAGTTCTGTTAAGCAGTCCGTCGTAGAATCGTTTCGCATTCGGAATATTTGCGTACGAATCTCCGTCCGTCGGCCAACCAACTTCACCCACCGCCATTCGGACTTTCCCAAACCCATTGTTTTTGAGTGCCCAGAAAAACGTATCAAAAACTAAATCAAACACATTGGTATACACCACATTCCCGTCTTTAATATGAAAACTCTTCTCTCCGTCAAAGAATCCGAACTCCAGAGGATACTGTTTTTGACGAAGATCCCACAGGGGATATAAATTTACCATGAAGGGGCCGTCGTGTTTTTGTAAAATCGACAAAAATTCGAGTACTTTGCTCTTTATATCTGGTCGAAAATCAGCCTGAGATGGTAGTTCTATACCCGGTTTAAGGACCTCCGTCCAATGGGGAATCGTTAGCTCCAATTTTTTGTTCCATCTTTTTAGCCTTGCATCCTTGTTAATAGCATCTTGGAGCTCCTTAAATTGTTCAACCACCACATTATTATGATAAGTTGTGTTCTCTATTGCTTCATTCCCAACCAACAAACGCCTATATGGAACAAATGAATTAATTAATTCTATCTACATAAATTACATACAAAAAGTAAAGTTGTACACAAAAAGATATATAATATATAATATTGAAGGATGGAAATTGATAGTTCCACATGAAAACTAGATATGATTTTCATGTAAAAATATCAAAAAATCATGTCTTTTATTTTATTATTAAATTAAAAAATATGTAATTTCTTACGCTATTCGAACTCCATTTTCAATAATATCCGTGATAGTATTGCCGACCAAATCATCGGATTTGGTCATGTTTCTTCTTTGGTAATAGGCTTCGGTGATGGGGTCAACATTAATTTCTTGATTTGGAATGGTGACCATAACATCAATATCCGAATAGGCAAAGGCATCGGTGACTCCGGTAGAAAGGGAGAAAAGCTTAGCACTTTGAATCCCATCTGCCAACATCATGTCAACAATGGTCGCTGGGAGTAATTTTTGAGACGTTTGCCGCCCCCATCCAACGCCAACGCCGCCCTCGGCCGCTAGGAAAAATGGCAACAAGCAGGCGAATAGAATAAACACGGTGCGGTCCATGGTAAAAATGTATTAGCCAGGAATGCGGTGAAATTCGCAAGGTTTCGTTATCAGGCAGGTGCATGCGCCCGAGGAGAAACCTTCGCAAATTAGCCATTTTTTTGAGGGAGAAGGAATATTTATAAGGGAGAATTGTGTGCGCAGCATAGCATGGGTGTTAAGAATCATTTGTTACCATTTTCTAATGTTAGCAACAATCGTACGTGTGTGGCTATGAGTCTTGAGCCAATTTTCCCACAAAAATCCCAAAAAACCCGAAACAATAAAAAAAATATAATTACAAAAGAGTATTATTTTAAAAAAAATTACAAATCTTAAGAATATATTAATTTTCTTTGAATTTTTTATAACAATAATGACTCTATTTTTTCTGATTTTTTTAACAATGATAAACATTCAAACACAAATATACGAAAATCTCAAAAATCCATAAAATTACTAATACATAAATATAATTTTAATGTGCCTTCATATTTGTCAATAAAATAATTACAACTCTATGGAATGTTGTAAATTATTTTTGGCTCTAAAAAGTTCAACGTGGTTTTATTTGAAAATAAATTTTTGATGCAATTAATTATAATCCTAAATTATATATAAGCGTAATTTTGTGTGATTTATTAGTCTTCCAAATGACATCTATATTTATATGTATTATAAAGCCTCCGTGGAGGTTTTGGTGACATTTTTTTTTTTTATCTCTATGACTTTAGTTTTATTTTTAATTTTATTATTTTAACATTTTTCTTACATAATCCTCTAAATTTTATAAAAATTATATTTTACCCTGGATAATTTAATTTACGCCCACCAGATACTAGTATGTACAACGGTTCCAAGTTAGCTTCCCTATCCTCTTCCTCACCCGGATTGAGCTCACTGCAAATTGGTACTCTTCTCTCTCTACTAATATATAGAGAAGCTCTTCTTCGGCTAAGGTAATTTTCTTTGCAGTTAAACAGTGGGCTTGGAGTTGATGGGTCCAGTTACATTAGCGGTTGATATGAAACGCTCTTCTTCCGTCCAATCAGGTAACTCTTTCATTCATTGAATTGTTCTAGTTTTTTTCAGTTTTAAACCCATTTTTTTCGGTTGCTCTGGTTGTATAATTTATTAGAATTATGAACTATTATCCTAAGATTGTTATTTATTGAGTTAAGTGATATGAAAGCCTTTTCTGATGATTCTATAATTGGTACAGTTAAATTGGTTGAGCTATTGCCCATTTTGGGGGTGCATTGTGCATTTTGAGCATTTGTAATGTTAAAGTTGTTGGAAATATAGCAGAATTAACAAGAAGAATAACAGAGTAAATTGGAATAACTTAGCTGGAAACCGACGAAAGCCTGGGCGTAACAAAGCTACTGTCCTAAAAAGTGATTTCGCCGGCGTTCACCCTCTAGGATTCAACGGCGAAACCTCTGATCGTGTATACTCACAGAAAGAGGCTTTGGACTTGTCTATGTGGATTGCCCAATTAACAGAGTTTATATATATGTACGAAAGAAAGAACAGAGCAGTGTATATATGTAGTGGGAAGAACAGATTCGCAGTTTAATTTCTCTGTAGAACAAAACTGGTATTTATAGGAGAAGAAGATGAACAAAAAACGTTGGATTGGGAGTTACAGAAAACGAACGTAAATAAGGTTTACGTTTGAGCAATAAAGGTAATGAACGTTGGGGGAAATAAAACGCCAATGAAATAAATCAGAAACGGCTAGGTTATTAATTAGACAATTAGGCTTGGTATAAAAAGAAATAAGAATTTAAGCAAAACAATGGGTCATCTGGGTGCACCCGCAAGGCATAATTTATCAGATCGGCACCCCCCTGCGCGGGCGTATTGCGCGCGCACACGCACTAAGGTTTTCTGACCGAAAGTCCAAGAAGCCTAGCCCAATTCCTTAGTCGTCCTCATGTGCGCGAGCCCATCCTTATTTCCTCAACCAAGTTACTAACCCAAGCCAACATGTGCTAATATACCCATAGAATGTTCTCAAAGTAACCAATGTGGACTTTGATAAAACCAATAAATTTGAAGCATAACCAACAATCCCCCACATGATTCAAAATTATCAAAGATAGAAAAATTAAAAGGAAGTAAGAAGGGCAATGGATTTTAGATATATAACGTCGATACCTTGTGGGTTTGAATCGACACTTAGTGGAACAAGTTCATGATTGTAGATTATAGGTGAACTATAATCTTGAACCCATTATCTATGATACAATCAATTGAACTTGCACACATATCTAAAAATCCTGAATCCACACAAGTCTGCGGTTGGGCGCGTTCTAGGCCATGCGCCATATCCCAGATTTTCATAAAGGCTCAGAGAGTTTGCCAAAGACTCATAGGAAGCGGCCTACTCTTCCACCTTTATATAGGTGAACTCATCAAGTGTATACTGACATACACCACCATTTAGGGCTATAAGTTTCATTAAGAATCTAAATGATTCATCCTATCACAATTTGTCAGTAAGCACCACATACACAGGGAAAAATATAAATAATTGTAGTGCTTTAATTAAATAATTACATAACTTGTTGTTACCCATTGAACCCAATTCATGGGATCTCCAATCACATGGGTTGGGTTTCTATCATATATTATTTACTCAAGATGTTGGCAATAGTCCCATCCCTCTGGATGCTTGACTACCTTTTTACTCAATCCCTTAGTAAGCGAATCCGCTAGGTTCTTTTCAGACCTCACAAATTCCATGGAAATAACAAAATTCTTGATGGGTCCTCGTGACAATATTGTGCCTCAAGCGAATATGTCTCATTTTCCATTATAAACATGGTTCATTATTTCGCCTTGATAGGCGCTTGAGAATCACAATGCGAAAAGAATAGAAGGAATTGGCTTATACCATAATGGTATATCATTGATAAATTCCTTATCCACTCGCTACAGACTGCCAATTCTAAAGCAATAAATTCAGATTCCATAGTAGATCTAGTCTGACAAGTTTGTTTAGCAGATTTCCAAGAAACAGCTCCTCCACCTAAAGTAAACACATAACCACTAGTGGAGTTTGTTTCATCATATACCCAATTAGCATCACAATATCCTTCTAAAACACTAGGATGACCAGTGAAATGTACACCTACATTAACTGTTCCTTTTAAATACCTCATTAGTCGTGACAATGCATTCCAATGATCTTGTGAAGGATTATGTGTATATCTGCTAAGTCTACTAATAGCATATGCTATATCAGGCCGAGTACAGTTCATTAAATACATTACACTACCAATGATTCTAGCATATTCAATTTGTGCAATACCATTCCCTTTATTTTTCTTTAAGCTCTTCATTAAAAAAATTAAATTTCTTAAGAATATTTTCCACATAATGAGATTGTGATAAAACTAAACCATTTGCATGTTTATTTATTTTCATGCAAAGAATCAAATCTGCTTCTGTTAAATCTTTCATGTCAAATTTAGAAGATAAAAAATCCTTAGTAGTTTTCACAACTTTCTCATCTGTACCAAATATTAGCAAGTCATCCACATATAAACAAATAATCACACCACAATTCCCATTGAATCTACTATAAACACAACTATTAGATTCATTTGTCACAAAATTATTAGACAAGAGTTTTATTAAATTTGTCATTCCATTGTTTTGGTGCTTGTTTTAAACCATACAAAGATTTTACAAGTCTACACACTTTTTGTTCTTCACCTGGAACAACAAACCCTTCAGGTTGACACATATAAATTTCTTCATTTAACTCTCCATTCAAAAAAGCAGTTTTAACGTCCATTTGGTGGATTATCAATTTATGAATAGAAGCCAAAGCAATTAAAATTCTTATAGTTGCTAATTTAGTCACTGGTGAGTAAGTGTCAAAATAATCAAAACCTTCCTTTTGAGTAAACCCTTTTGCTACAAGTCTTGCCTTAAATTTATCAATAGACCCATCAGCTTTTAACTTCTTTTTAAACACCCATTTACATCCAATAGGTTTACATCCTCCAGGAAAATTAACTAGTTCCTATGTATGGTTAGACATAATAGAATCTAGTTCACTATTAATAGCATCCTTCCAAAAATTTGCATCAATAGATTTCATTGCTTCTTCATAAGTTTTAGGGTCATCTTCGGTTATAAAAGTAGTTATAAAATACGGACCAAAAGTTTTCTCAAAAGCGTTGCCTTTTACTTTTAGTAGATCTTGATCTGGAGTTCTTTATCTTTCCTTTTAAGATGTTCACTAGAAGAAGGATTACCCCCATCTCTTATTTTCATTGGAAATATATTTTCAAAAAAATCTGCATCTTTTGTTTCCAAAATTGAATTATTTTGATAATTATTAGTTGCATCTTTAATTACCAAAAATCTATAAGCAACACTATTAGAAGCATATCAATAAAAATGCAATCCATTGTTTTAGGTCCAATTTTGTTCCTTTTAAATTCGGTATATAGCTACTTTAGCTATACACCCCACTTTAAGATACCCCAAATTAGGTGCATGTTTCTTCCATAAATGATATGATGTCAGAGTCTATCTTTTTATGTGGAACTCTATTTAAAATATGATTTGCGAAAATGCAAGCTTCTCCCCACATATTAGAAGGTGTACGTAACTAATTAACATAGCATTCATTATATCTTTAAGTGTTCTATTTTTTCTTTCTCATGACTCCATTAGATTGAGGAGAATAAGGAGGAGAAGTTTCATGTATTATTCCATTTAGTTCACAAAATTTTTAAGACTTTTAATCATATTCACCTCACGATCGATCGGATCTAAGTCTTTTAATTTTTCTTTCTAAGCGATTTTCAACTTCCGCTTTATATTTAATAAACATTTCTTCCGCTCCATCTTTAGAGGAAAGAAGATAAATTCGAGTATATCTAGACATATCATCTACAAAAGAAATATAATATTTCTTACCACCTCTACTCATAGTATTTTTAAAATCAGCTAGGTCACTGTGAATTAACTCAAGTAGCTCAGTTTGTCTTTCAACACTTTTAAAAGGTTTCTTAGCATGTTTTGCTTCTACACAAATTTCACATTTGTTAAACTCGGTATTTGCAAGATTAGGTATAAGTTCAAGTTGTTTCAATTTTTTAATAGAAGCTACATTCACATGTCCTAATCTAGCATGCCACATATCCAAAGATTCAACAATATAAGCAAAAGAAGCATTCTTATTATTCAATTCAGCAGAAGCATCAAGTACAAATAAACCCCCATTACAAAAACCTTTCCCAACAAATTCTCCATTACAAGTAAGTACAAGTTTATCAGACTCACACACAAGCTTAATTCCAGCTTTGTTCAGCAAAGAGACAAAAGATTTCTACGAATATCGGGCACATGAAGTACATCTTGTAGGGAAATTTTTTTCCCAGAAGTTAATTTTAGTAAGACTTTCCCTTTTCCCGCAACGTTGGTGGCTCGAGAATCTCCCATAAAAACATTTTCTCCATTAATCACATTTTCGTAGCTGAGAATTACGTCTCTATTCGCGCAATGTGTCTAGTGGCCCTAGTATCTATTACCCATTCCGTGAAGTTGTCAACTAGATTTACTTCCGAGACAACATCAACAATAATATCATCGGATTCAACTAAGTTTGCTTGGGGCTTAGGCTGAGAGGTATTATTTTTGTTATCTTGCCCCTTGCGAAAGTGACACTTCATAGCAATATGGCCGGGTCTGCCACATACGAAGCAAGGACCTTTAGTAAAAGGTTTCTGAATTTGATTGGAATTGTTGAACCTATTATCCTTTCTTCCCATTATTTTTGATTTTTCCCTTTGTGGTTTTTCGATCGATAATTTTGGCTCTTCCATTGTGGCTTTTGTTCTACTGAGATTAGCTTTGTGATTTGACTTGGAACTACGTCTCCCTTTCTTTTTACTGTTTTGTTCTTCAATATGGATGTGTGCCACTAATTCCTGCATAGTGAAATCTTTAGTTTCATGTTTGAGGTTCATTTTATAATCTTTCTACGAGGGTGGTAATTTTTCGATAAGTACATCAACTTGAAAATTCTCACATATTTTCATTCCTTCCCCAATAACTTTCCCCACAATTGTTTGGTATATATGAACTTGATCTATAACTGATTTTCCATCTTGCATCTTAAAATCTAAAAATTTTCCCGCAACATATTTCTTAAGTCCAGAGTTTTCAACGGCATATTTAGATTTTAACGCTTCCCAAATTTTCTTAGCACTTTCATAAGGATAATAAATCTCAAACAATGGATTAGACAAGTAGTGCAACAAGTATCTACGACATGTGCGATTATCCTTAACATAATCCCTTTTATCAGCATCCGACTTTTCAACAGTTTCAGCAGTAGGAGTAACATCATTAACAGAAGCAACAATAACAGGAGCATCCATATATAACACATATTCCAAATTCATGGTTTCCAAATAAAACAATATATCTTTAGACCATCTCTTAAAATTAGAGCCATCAAAACGTTCAATTTTAGATAAGTCCGAGGCAGATTTCATCATCTTGTTAATAACCGAATCACTTTTTAGATTGTTGGAAATATAGCAGAATTAACAAGAAGAATAACACAGTAAATTGGAACAACTTAGCTGAAAACCGACGAAAGCCGAGGCGTAGCAAAGCTACTGTCCTAAAAAGTGATTTCGCCGGCGATCACCCTCCAGGATTCAACGGTGAAACCTCTGATCATGTGTACTCAGAGAAAGAGGCTTTGGACTTGTCTATGTGGATTGCCCAATTAACAGAGTTTATATATATGTACGAAAGAAAGAACAGAGCAGTGTATATATGTAATGGGAAGAACAGATTCGTTGTGTAATTTCTCTGTAGAACAAAACTGGTATTTATAGGAGAAGAAGAAGAACAAAAGAACGTTGGATTAGGAGTTACAGAAAACGAACGTAAATAAGGTTTACGTTTGAGCAATAAAGGTAATGAACGTTGGGGGAAATAAAACGCCAATGAAATAAATCAGAAACGGCTAGGTTATTAATTAGACAATTAGGCTTGGTATAAAAAGAAATAAGAATTTAAGCAAAACAGTGGGTCATCCGGTGCACCCGCAAGGAATAATTTATCGGATCGACATCCCCCTGCGTGGGCATATCGCGCGCACACACGCACTAAGGTTTTCTGACCGAAAGTCCAAGAACCAAGTTTGGCCTAGCCTAATTCCTTAGTCGTCCTCATGTGCGCGAGCCCATCCTTATTTCCTCAACCAAGTTACTAACTCAAGCCTAATATACCCATAGAATGTTCTCAAAGTAACCAATGCGGGACTTTGATAAAAACCAATAAATTTGAAGCATAACCAACAAAAGTTGGCTCATATTTGTGTTCCCAAAGTTTTGCATAACTTGTTTGCTTATCTGGAAGAAGGGAACAATATATATGTATAGTACATATATATATATATATATATATATATATATATATATATATATATATATATATATAACCAACAAAAGTTGGCTCATATTTGTGTTCCCAAAGTTTTGCATAACTTGTTTGCTTATCTGGAAGAAGGGAACAATATATATGTATAGTACATATATATATATATATATATATATTATCCATGTGATGGGAAAACAAAATGGGCAGCCTTATTTCTTTCTTCTTTGTCGGCAGGAACAAAAAGAGAAGGAACATCTCTTTTGTGCAATGGAGGCAAGAAGGGATAAAGGCATTTGTTTTGCCTTTTGCATACATGGCTTACTTGGTAGGCTATTATATATATATAAACACACACACAAAATTGGAGAAAGAGAGAGAAAAGGCTTTGCCTTTTTTTTTTAATTTAACAAGCAAGCTGCCAATATTTCCAAGACATCTCCAAAGCCATCCGAGAGCAATAAGAGATAGAAAGTGACGTAGAGAGAAAGAAAAAATAATAATTAGTGAGTTTATTTTCTCACATAAAAGGCTTGTAATCTTTAATATTTTTACCGTGGATTTCTGAGATTTCTCCTCGTGCTTTTTTCCAGTTGGGTTTTGTTATTTATTTTTGTATCTCATATAGTATTGTGTTGTGTAATCTCGTGTGTGTTTATGTGCCCGATTTACGCAACAATTGGTATCAGAGTTTGATTCATTCCGTTAAAGAGAAATCTAGCATATCACAAATATGAAAATGGCAAACACGAGTACAAGGTATGATATTGAGCCATTTAACGGGAAATCAAATTTCAGTATTTGGCAGAGTACTGTCAAGGATGTGTTAGTTTAACAGGGACTGACAAAGGCACTTGAAGTGAAGGAGATGAAACCAACAATTATGACAGATGAAAAATGAACCGATCTTGAAGCAAAGGTCGTGACAACAATCAGATTGAGTTTGGCGCCACATATCAAATATCAGGTTTTGACATAATTCCTTTTGAAGGACTTGTGGGAGAAACTTGAGAAAGTTTACAAGTCGAAGTTTGTCAAATTGGTTATATTTGAAGAAAAAATTGTACCTTCTTCAGATGGAAAATGGTTCAAATTTGACCAACCATATTAATGAGTTTAATAGATTGGTGACCCAGCTGACCAGTATAGATGTGAAGTTGGAAGAAGAAGATAAAATATTATTGTTTTTTGTCTTTATACCTGATTTATACTTAACTCTCCAGAATAGAGAAGGAAAAGCTAGCAGTTGATGATGTGATGTCAGCAGTCCTGGACCAGGATAAGTTCATGGGTACTATTTACAGAGATCAAGGAGACAATCTTTTGTATTTTCAGATGGGCGTGGTAGAGGTCCTAATCGGAAGAATAATTCCGGCAAGGAACGAGGAAGGTCTCAGTCGAGACCAGACAAAAAAGATAAATCTTAGGTTGAGTGTTATCATTACCATGAGAATGACCACTATAAAAATCAGTGTTCATTGTTGAAGAAGGAGAACAAAAAGAAAGGTAAGCAGATTGAAAATTCTACTAATGTTGTTGAGCCAGTGAATGTCTACAACGATGGATAGCTGTACACAGTGACAGAAAATTAAGCTTCACAAGTTGATATTTTATCTGTTAGAGACAGTAGCAGCCTTACAGATTGGTACTTGGATTTTAGTTTTTCTTTTCATATGTCCCTTCACAGGGAATGATTTGATACTTTTACATCCTATAATGGTGGTACAATTTTATTGGGTAACAATGTAGTTCACAAAGTTAACGGGAAAAGCACCATCAAAGTTAAAATGTTTGACGGTGTTATTAGAACATTTGGTGATGTAAGGTATATTCCATAATTGAAGAAAAACTTGTTATCAGTTGGAGTATTCGACTCTATGGACTGCAGTATCTCACTGAGATAGTGTCATAAAAATTACCAAGAGTTTAATGGTAATTATGAAGGGTCAGAAAATGGGCACCCTTGGAGACACCATTGTTGGTGGAGCAGAGATTTTTGTGCAGGATAATTCCAACATTGATTGCACATAATTATGACACATGTGACTTGGTCACTTGAGTGAAGGTGGAATAAAAAAACTTTACAAAATGTAGTTGCTGAAAGGTGTCAAAACGTGCAACTTGGAATTTTGCAAGTTTTGTATGTATGAGAAGCAACAAAGAGTCAACTTCAAGGCAGGAGCACACACCAATAAGGATGTACTCGATTATGTACATTCAGATGTGTGGGGTTTGATCAGACATTTCTCAATGGGTGAATTCCATTATTTTGTTAGCTTTATAAATAACTACTCCAGAAAGGTGCGAGTGTATTTTATAAAGCAGAAGTCCGAGATTTTCAAAATATTTAGGTAGTGGAAAGCAAAAGTGGAGATCGGAAAGAAGCTGAAGTATTTGAGATCAGATAATGACATGGAGTACAAGGATAGGCTATTCCTACAATTCTTCCAGGATGAAGGTATCACCAAACGCTTCTCAGTTAAAAGAACTCCAGAGCAGAATGGGGTTGTGGAGAGGATGAACATAACTCTATTGGAATGCGCCAGATGTATGAGGTTGAATGCAACTTTGTCCATGAGTTTTTGGGCTGAGGCAGTCAACACAACCTATTATCTGATAAATCGATCTCATTCAGCTGGAATTGATTTCAAGATTCCTAAAGAGGTATGGTCTGGAAAACCAGTTGATTTTTCTGTAATGAAAATCTTTAGTTGCCCAACTTACGATGCCAGTCGAGGAGCGACAGTCTAAACTTGATCCAAGGTTAAAAGAGTGTATCTTCCTTAGATACGAAGACGGAGTCAAAGGATACAAGTTATGGGATCCAGTATCCAAGAAGAAGATTGTCAGCAAAGATGTGGTATTCAATGATAAACACATGCTGAACAAGTATGAGAAAGAAGAATCTGTATCAAGTGAGTTGCAGAAATCACCAGTTGAGGTGGAGCTTCCTGAAGAGACGAAAGAATCTGAAGAGATTGAGGATGATCATCCTTCATATCCCCAGTAGGTGTCCTATAATCTTGTCAGAGATTGGGAGAGGTGAGACAACAAACTAGTGCAGAGATGTGTTTGAGGACATGGTTGCCTTTGCCTTGATTGCTCGTGGTGGGAATCCAACTAGCTATCAGGAGGTTATTCAGTCCGAGGATAATGATAAATGGGCGATAGCGATGACAGAAGAGATGGAGTCTTTACAGAAGAACCAGACTTAGGAGTTAGTTCAACTTCCAAAGGGTTCAAAAGGTATAGGATACAAGTGGATGTTCGGGAAAAAGGAAGCTCAATCAAATAAAGAAGGTGAAAGATTCAAGGCCAATTTGGTGGCAAAGGGATTCTCTCAAAGAGAGGGAATCAACTATAATGAGTTCTTTTCAACAGTTGTGAAACACACATCGATTCAGTTGATTTTATCTATTGTAGCATCACAGGATATGAAGTTAGAGCAGCTTGATGTGAAGACAACTTTTGTCCATGGTGATTTAGATGAAAAGATCTACATGAAGCAACCAGAGGGCTTTATTGAACCAAGGAAAGAGGGCTTAGTTTGCAGTTTGGAAAATCTCTATGGTTTGAAGGAGTCCCCGAGGCAGTGGTACATGCGGTTTGATAGCTTCATGGTGGCTCATGGTTACTCTCGTTCTGAGTATGATCCATGTGTGTATTTAAGAATGCTTGATGACGGTTCTCTAGTATTGCTGACGTTGTATGTAGATGGCATGCTAATAGCAGCAAAGCGGAAGTCAAATATTCTTCAGTTGAAGAATTTGTTGAGCAGTGAATTTGACATGAAAGAGCTTGGGTCAGCCAAGAAGATTCTTGGTATGGAAATTCACAGAGATCGTCAAGCAGTAAAATTTTGGTTAACTCATAAGTGATATGTGTTGAAGGTCTTGGAGAGGTTTAACATGCATAATGCTAAACCAATTAGCACTCCGTTGACAACACATTTCAGGTTATCTTCACAGTTGAGCTCACAAACACAGGATGAGGTGGAGTATATGTCCAAAGTACCATAGGCAAATGCGGTAAGTTGTCTTATGTATGTCATGATATGTACAAGGCCAGATATCTCACATGTAGTCAATGTGGTTAGCAGATATATGTCAATTCCAGGGAAAGCATTTGAATGCAGTCAAATGGATTTTTCGTTATCTAGCAGGTACAACCAATTACGGTCTTATGTTTGATCGTGATACCGCAGGGAATGAAGTTACAGGGTTTGTTGATTCGGATTATGCTGGAATATAGACTCAAGGAGATCTATAACAAGGTTAGTATACACATTTTGTGGAAGATGTATATGTTGGAGGTCAGTGTTGCAATCTACATTAGCATTATCAACAACGAGGCCGAGTATATGGCATTGACAGAGGTAAGCAAGGAGGCTTTGTGGCTAAAGGGACTAGTTGAAAAACTAGGGCAGCCCTATTTCTTTCTTCTTTGCCGGCAGGAACAAAAAGAGAAGGAAAATCTCTTTTGTGCAATGGAGGCAAGAAGGGAAAAAGGCTTTTGTTTTGCCTTTTGCATACATGGCATACTTATATATGAGGACAAATCTAAAGCATACCTCTTAAATAGCATACCTCTCTTAAATAACATACCTTTATTAAAACTACGTCGTTTTGATAATTCTTTTTAAAAATAAAATAATATTAAAAGAGAGTGGTCCAACTTACTTTATTTTTATTTACAAAAATGTCACCCGCGGTCCCACTTGTTTTTAAAAGAATAATCAAAACGACGTAGTTTTAATAAATGTATGCTATTTAAGAGAGGTATGCTATTTAAGAGGTATGCTTTAGATCCGTCCTCATATATATATATATATATATATATATATATATATATATATATATATATATATGGCGTGCAGAAGCTTGGAGAAAGAGAGAGAGAAAAGGCTTTGCCTTTTTTTTTATATTTATTTTATTTAACAAGCAAGCTGCCAACATACCAAGACGCCTCCAAAGCCATCCAAGAGCAATAAGAGAGAGAAAGCTCAATTGAGCTTTAGAGAGAGTGAAGTAGAGAGAAAAAAAAGAGAAAATAATCAGTGAGTTTATTTTCTTAAATAAAAAGGCTTGTAATATTCAATATTTGGATTTCTGAAATCTCTCCCCGTAATTTTTTTCAGCTGGATTGTTCATGTAAAATTCTTGTGTCATTTATTTTTGTATCTCATACAGTATTGTGTTGTGTAATCTTAGTGTGAGTTTGTGTGCCCGATTTACGCAACAAGATGTATGTGCAGTTTGCAAATATGCACCTGTTTAGGTAACATGTGAGTTTTGTCAATCACCCATCAGTTGCACAATGTTAACCTTCATTGAAGTGTGAACTTCAAGGTTTAATATACAAGGTTGGACCCCGGACTTAGTAGCTTAATCTTTTGGGTCAAGTTGGGTCTAATAGTGTAATTAAGGATCTTCATTTAGGGTCCCTAGCTCCCCAACAAATTGGTATTAAAGCCAAGATCCAGAATCCTGGAAGACTCTCAAGTAATGCACATGCGTTACATGCTGAGTGTTGAGAAGTTCTCAAGTAAATTGCTCATGTAATTCTTAAGCCTTAGCGTGGTGTGTTGAGAAGTTCTCATATAATTCTTAAGCCTTAGCGTGTTGAGAGTATATATGTTCACCTTAAGGGAGAGCAATTTGATGGTGTTGGACTCACGTGTGAATGGGGATATTTGTTAAGGTAACATGTGGGTTGTGTCGGTCCCACATAGGTTGTAAAGTGTGAACTTGAAGGTTTAATATACAAGGTTGGGTGTAGACTTAATAGCTTAAGTTTTAGGGTCAAGTTAGTTCTAGTAGTGTTATTAAGGATCTTTGTTTGGGCTCCCCAACTCCCCATCAGTACCTCTCAGAAATCACAAAAGATAGTAAGTTTGAAAATAAGAAAGAAATGGGACCCACAATTATTCTTCATTATAATTATATCCAATATGACAGGACTCCTATAGTAAGCACTCTTCATTCCTTATTTGATGAACAAAACTAATAAAATGCCAGAGAAGTCCATGTAATATAACAGATTTTTTTCAATTTTCATTAATATGTATAACTAATAGAGAAATTCCAAAATTCAAGGTGGATCATAGCCCTTGGTGTAACATCTCAGTTCCATCAAGATTTGTTCCGGACTAAGGATTTGACCCAGGTTGTTTCATATGGTATCAAAGCAGTGATCCCTCATAATGTGTTGTGTTAGGAAGCTAACACATTTCCTGGAGAATGATTTTGGGACTACTGACTGTGGGTTATGGTTAGATAATTTGACTAAAAAAAGGGATTTTAAAGTTGGTAAAGGACATTGAAGGAACAAGCATGCTTGTAGTTATTTGGGAACTGAGAAGTAGTAGGTATCTTTTTGGAATTGTTCTGTCGTTTAAATTCCGAGGACGGAATTCCTTTAAGAGGGAAAGAATGTAATATCTCAAATTTTTAATAATATAATTAAAGTTTTTAAAAAAGAAAATTAGTACTTGGTGGTTAATAACAATAGTAATTAATAAAATAATAAAGTTAATTTAGTAGTTACTTATGTATCGATAATTATAACATAAGATAACTAATTAGGGTGATATTGATCTTTCTGAATTTCAAAAGGATTCTTATTGTAACAACTAGTTATCATGTGACAACATAATTAAAATGTAGAAAAGATTAAAATTACTCCAGACTAATTAGGTTGAGAGAAAGAAGAAGAGAGAATAGAGAAAGATGGGTGGAAAAGGATTTGAAAATGGAAACTTGAAATTTGGTAAGATCTCTTCATCTTCTTCTTTAATTTTGATTTTAATTGGTAAATATTGATTAGGTATTTTGGATATTTGGAGATTTTTCTTGCGACAATGAAAATTAGCAAAGGAAAAGAACTCCATTGAAGGTAAGAAAGTTAAATCTGAAAATCTGTTTTTTATTATTTTGACAGTCCGTTATGCGTGGTCAATAACTCTTAATCCGACCGTTCGATTGTTCTCAATTTTGGATATGTTATAGTTCTATAAGCTGGGAACATTTCCACCAATTTTGAACCGTTGAAGTTATGTATTTTATTTGTTTGAAATTTAGGAGCTTGTTGATCTGGATTTTTTGCAATAGATTTTCTGCAATTTATACTAATGTTCAAAAATTGATAATTTGGCGGTTTTATGTCCCGATTTGGGTGGTTCATGGGGCTAAATTGGAGCCATTGAAGTCTAGTTTCTGATTTTGGATTTAGAAAATAAGTTCAACATGAGGGAGTTATGGCAGAAATAGTGGCCTGAGGTCTTGATGACATTTGGACAGATTTGGGGATAAGAGATTAATGATTTATTATTTATTATTAATTATTAATTATTAAAACTAATTATGCAGAGGAGTGTTACGAGGTGAAGTTGTAATTGATTCTTTGGTTGAGACGATGTTTTGTATTACGGGATTGATCTTTTGGGTAATTGTATATAGTAAGTGGCTCTCTGAATTTAATTAGTATTTTGAAATTATGTAGTGCAAGTGGTTTTCCAAACTATTTAGGTTTTTAAAAAAATTATTGTTTACTTTTATGTATGCCTTAGTAATTACTCGGATGCCTAAATGTATTGTTTCAAAAGTTGTTATGTTTTATTTAAGGTCTCGTTTAAATTAAAATGTTTTGAACATCGATAATATTGAGAAACGTTTTTGAAATTCTCAGTTTGACTATGTATAGAACCTGTTAGTATTTACGTTTAGTTCCGGAGCTAATATAGGACCTCCTAAGTTGCACACCTTTCAGATGCCCTTCGGGGAGTGTACATTTTATAGATACCTTAGTAGGGTGCGTGATTATTGACATTATTGAACTTTTGGGTCGTGTTACATTGCTATTGTAATCTTAGTCGCTAGGGTTGTGGATTAAAAGATATATTTTATACATTGAAATTCATTTTTAAATGTGAATTTGCTTTGTTATAATTTGTTTTAGTTTTGAAAGTATATTTACTATTGAAATTTATTGAAACAAATATTCCTTTCGATTGAAAAGTATTTTTGCAAATTGTACTTGATTCGGCTAGATAGGAAGGATTGCTACTTGCTGACTTATCGCTCACCCCTTACAATATTACAGCTTACCTTGTTTCGAGAGTTGGGACGCTATGGGTCAAGTCAAGGATAAACCTGAGATGATTAATTTAAGTTTCGGTATAATATTATGGTTTGATTTTGTTGGACTTTGATTTAGAGGAGTTGTAGTGGCATATTTGTCAATTGCTTAAAAATAATGGATGCATGACTTCTTCCTGACCTCCAAGAATGAAAATTATAATTTTAAGTTGACTACCATTTCTGTAGGAATACATTATTCCGGTAGGAATAAACAAACCAAATAACATTTTTATCATTCTAATGGAATGATTCATTCCATTCTCCCTTCTATCCCACCAATCCAAACGTAACATAATTGATAGAGATGGAAAGGAAACTCCACAGGAAACTTCATTCTTGTATGAGCTTATGTATATGCTGCTTTCTTTTTTCATTTTGCTGGTTCTCGTTTGAGTAGGTGATCTGGTTTTGCAGATGCATCCAACAGGAAAATGCAATGCTTGCAGTTGCAAAACAAGAAATTCTTTGCATCAGTCAGCACAGGAGAAGAAAAGCCATTTGATTTTCTCCGTACTTTATTTGGTATTCTCCAAGGATAATGCTAAAGTTTTTAAATCAATGGTTGTGTTAGTTAAAATAGGTTGTGTTAGTTAAAACAGATAATATGCAGTTAATTTTAGATTGTTATTGACCTAGTTTGATTTCTGGCTCATGGTCCAAGGATTATTGCAAGGGCATTACTAATTAATTTAAACCTTCTATGGAGGGTAGCTTAGACTTAACTGCCAAAGTTCTATTGTTGGATCAAGCAATTATAAAAATAAGTTTTTCAAGTATTTATTTTAAGGGGGAAATTTATTATTATTGAAACCTCTTTCTTTCTATAAAAATTTGAACTTCGGTCTATTTAGCACATAAATAATATCACACTATATGGAGCACTCAACATCAAATTGCTAATTATCTCTTTTCTTCAACCTGGGTTAGTTGTATATGATTTCAAAACTATAGGTCAAACTCACTTGACTGCTGTGATGGGTTGCTTCAGCTCTTATTTATCTTCATGAAATGTGTGAGGCAATTAATTCACAGAAATGTAAAGACTTGCAATATGTTGATAATTATCCCTCTCTCTTAGTAAGTTTATCATGGATGAAATGGTGAACTGAGTTTGTAAAAACTAGCGTCTCTGATTTAAATAAATGAAAACAAGCTTAGAACAGCTCAAGCAAATTATGTTTCCTGTGTATAGTTTACATATATCCTTAAGTGCTCACATTCCCCAGCTCTTGCTTCCTCGGTCTTGGATGGCCTTACTAGTTTTTTTTTCTTTTTCTTTTTCCTTATATTTTTATTTTATTTTGAGAAATCTTATTGTGATATTGTGACTATGTATATTTAACATGTAATTTTTTTAAATGCTTGTTACTACTATGGTGAATTCTGCAGAGGGTTTCATAGCAGGAGGTACAGCTGGAGTAGTTGTTGAGACAGCTTTATATCCGATTGATACAATAAAGACACGACTGCAGGCAGGTCAACTATCTACATGAATTTGAATTGATATGAATGGAAGGTTTCCATATTTGCTCCTCATTTCTTAACGTAACCAATATGTTCAAGTCTTATTATTATTATTATTATTATTATTTCGGCATATAGAAGACAACCTACTCTACTCTATTGTATAATATGGAAGGGGGAAGGGTTGCTGCATTTTGCAACTGGTGAGACTCGAACCAAGCTCAAGAGCATGGTTGAGTTAGCCAACCAACTAGGCTACGCTCCCTGCTCATTTTGACCAGCTACATATTTCTCTTCAACACTTGTCTCTTTCTTGGCATTTTCTTGAGAGGATTAATATCATAATGCTTCTTATGTTGGTAATATATTATATTGATGCAGGACAGATTTAAAATGAAGAACTAATGGAAAACTATAGAAAACTAGGATTTAAACTCCACGTTTGATCACTAGGGTCTCTCAAGTGTATCAACTCCACGAATCAACACTAAGATAAAATACCTTTACGATAAGAATGATAATACTCAACTTCAATATTAATAGTCTGTAATCTAAAAGACTTGTGAGGATTACATTGCTATTTATAGAGACTCAAAACCCTAATATTACTCGGGGAATAATAAAAGTACTAAATGACTAAAATACCTTTATTAATAATTTTCAATTTCTAATTAATGTCTTAAATCCCCACTAATAAATAAATTACATCAATTACTCTAATATAAAATATAATAAAAACTCCAAATAATAAATACAAGAATTCTTTGTGAAAGTCTTGACTTGTGATCCCCATCATTTTTCCTTTATTGGAGAAAACTCGACCTCGAGTTTTATAACATGATAGAATAATCCATGAACTCCTCTGCACCGAAAGAACATTTTGAAACACCTGTGACAACATCTTTAGATGACAAGGCTCAAACAATTTTGGGAAGAGAATTGATGACAACATCACTTTTGTATTCAAAGGTGTTGAAAAGTAACTTTTTGGAATAACGAACTCAACATTATTAATTTGGATCGGATCAACTTCTCGAACCACCTCTTTTCGGTAACGAACAACTCAAAAGAAACTTTAGAGCTTTTCTTAATTTGTTGTTCACACAATCTTTGGTTCAACTTTTGGAACTTCAAGAATATATAGGGACATGTCACAACTGTATGTAGCCCCGGAATTGTGAACATCCTCCTTTTCTTTCTCTGCTCGAATATGTTCCTACAAGTCAATAAGGCCATCTTTTATAAAAGAGATTTCATCTTTTTTAGAAGAACATATAAAAATAATTTCATTTGTCCAAAAGATAAGAAAGAAATAAAGTGATACTAAAGTTATTTATTTCCTGAGAGAAGGATCAATGTATACAAATTTGAGACCATATAAGTCAGAAGGACCTCCCTTCAAAGTTTGTATTTTATATAACTTGTGTTCGATATTCCAAATAGAAACTTATTGCAGAAATGAGCTTGCGTAAGATTATAAGTTAATTCACCTTTAATGCTTTTTATAGGCAGCTCATGGTGGAGGCCAGATAGTCCTTAAGGGCCTATATTCTGGACTAGCTGGAAATCTTGCTGGTGTCCTACCGTAAGTGCTTTCTAATTATAATTAGCTCGGTTGCTTTCTGGACTTCTATCATCGTTGATGTGGAGCCCAAAATTACTATACTCAGATTTCTTTTCACTCGAGTTGACTAGTGTTTCTTAAACTAAACTGCCTGAATCCTAAATTCTATTACTCAATGTATTTGCTCTTCTGATGAGTTTCATGTTTACACTTATTCACTTTCAATGAGTTACATTCCAGAAATCATCTTCTATATTTGATAATTGTCTTAGACTGTCAGTTATATATATATATATATATATATATATATTTATATATTTATATATTTATATTTATATAAATGTGAATGTGTGTGCGCGAAGCTAAAATTCCTTTCCATTTGCATAAATTATTGTTTATTCTTCACTTTAGACACCACAATTGATTTATTGTACTAATGTGCACAGGGTTTACAATTATGTGTCCATGTTCTCTCTGTTTCTTGATGAGTTTATAGGGTGGTTCTAATTATTCTATTCACCTATTGTCATAGTCTCTAATCTATTGATGGTGGTGTTTGCCTCTATTAACCTCGCTGAGTGCTTCTGAATTCTGTTTCTTGCTCAACTAATATATAGAAATTTCTTGGTCAATTGGGGATTGGAGTTGTCATTGTTCAAATTGTTACGCAGTAAATCTTTTTGATGATGATGCAACATGCATGTGTATTATTCTCCATTTTTTGGTTAGTTTTAAGAGCACGAAATTCAGAAACTAAGTGTGATAGTACTTAGATATATTAACTCCCCCTTGCAGCTCTGTTTGAGTGTCATGGTTTGATACTATGTTTATAATACAGATTTTAAGGCATTTAAAAATATTTATTATTTATTATATAGTTTTGTCTAAATTAATTTTTAGCATCTAAATTTTAGCTTTAGATATAGGAATATTATAAACATTTTATATCTAAATTTGTTATCGACACGTCTTAAACTCCGTGTCACAAATATGAATTTTAACTATGACACTCGAACTGAAATGGAGGGAGTATAACTTTTTTTATTTAAGTGAGAAAATAATATGCATTAAATGCACTTTCATTAGTTGTTTACAATTCTTGATCTAGAGTCATGATTTTTTTCCCCTCCAATTAATGGACTACATTTCTTAATCCTTATTTCTTTTGTTTTCTTCAGTTCAAGTAGATAATGATATACACACATTATCCTTTCGATTTATAAATTAAACATATGACATTGATTCACATATTTTTTATATATTTTTAATTTTGGTACTCTTCTCTCTCTCTCTCTCTCTGTGCTGGGGAGAGGGGATAGACATCGTCAACTTAATTTTAAGTTTATACTAACAGTAATATTGACCGGTTTAATTATTTCTGTTACTTGGTGGGGTATGTTTTCAGTGATAAGTAAAGCGGTATATAAAAAGGTATCCAGTTATGACTTGGAAGAAAATAATTGTGCTATAAAGAATTGAAGGAAAAAGATGTTCTGAATTTAAGAATTTTACATTGCTTATCTTTTCACAAAGCTATCGTTATAAATAGTATTCTTGAATTTCTTGATTAAGAATTTTGATTGCCCTACTCTGAAGAATGCAAGGAAGAAAAGTATAGAACTACAACTACATTTTGTTTTTATTTAGAAAGTACACGTAAACTGTGATGGATGCTTTGATGATAATTCTTCTATATATAGGGCTTCTGCATTATTTATCGGTGTCTACGAGCCCGCAAAACAGAAGTTGTTGAAGGTTTTTCCTGAAAATCTTAGTGCTTTTGCTCATTTGGTAAGAGTTTCTTCTACTTCTTCTTTGTATGCATTTATCTTGTCATATCGCTGATGAGTGATCTGAAATGTAGTTTTGATTCACAATTAGAAAATGAAGGTTCGCTGTTATTGCAAAAAACTAATGCCCTAATTAGTTCATTGCACTGGTCAAATGTTGCAATTGAGCAGCCTGTAACAGCTCCATCCTCCAACCTGGGGATTGCAACTTCTCTGGGGAATCGACTTGGAGTATAATTGAGCTTATATCATGTGTGCCCTAATACAGCTTCATGGGAATGGATTTTTGAATAGAGTTGACAAATATAAAAGGCTGATTTGACTATTCTGAAATAGGAAGTCTGCAATATATGAGGGATACAAAGTGATATAAATAAACAATTTTAACTAATACAACGATATTGTTTTTTGTTATTCTATTTTATTTTTAAGTTTCCTAATTAATTTAATTTCCAAGTGGTAACATATAATTCTATAAACTTGTGAGGAAACTGGAGTTGTATTCTGCAAGACGGCAACAACGTATTTGAGATCAGATACGACATGATGTATCTTCAATTCCTCACTCTAAGTCGATGTTACTTTTAACACAGATTGTTTTGGTTCGTTTAACCAATACGGAATGCGGTATTTACATAGGCTAAAGCGTGGTACATTAAGGGTAGCTTTATGTATATGCTTAGAGTTAGGAGTTCTCTTAGAATCTTAATGTAATAAAACTAAATGTTATAAAAGATTTTAGTTGCATCAACAAGTTGATTTTTCTAGAAATAATTTAGTACTAATGTAATCTATGAGCATCCATTACTAAGTTAGAATATTTTATTTGTGCAATTAGAGGTAAAACAAAATAAAATATTTGTGTAAGCTAAATTTAGAGTTTTGGAACGTTAGAGTACCACATTTGGGACCACAAGTAACAATATGCAGTTTGCTGTGTCTAGTAACTTTACTCTAAATATCATAATGTTTTGCAGAAAAGTGTTTGATTACTCCACATTATGCTGCTATCTTACAGTTATAGTTTCAATATTTATTACAAAGGTCAGATTTTGACGTCGAAGTCATGCTGGCATGTCTCCCAGATAACACGAGAAGTATTGGATGCATATGAAAAAGTAAAAAAATTATTTAAGAAAAAACTGATATATTTAGGACGTCTAAGCAATGTATGCATTAGCTGCCATGATGAATTGGTACACTCTTCTCAGAGTGATAGAGAAGTCATTTCATATTACTTACAAGGCTGTGGAACTTCATGTAGACTGCAGGTGCTTGTGGTGGGATTGCTGCTTCTCTCATTCGTGTTCCAACTGAGGTAGATAACTTCACTCTTGCAATGTCCAGGTTCACAAATTGTTCACTTATTCACCATTTGTTTTTTTATTAATAAATTATATGCTTGATTTTGCAGGTTGTTAAGCAAAGGATGCAGACTGGCCAATTTGCTTCTGCCCCTAACGCTGTCCGCCTTATTGTTTCCAGTGAGGGCTTTAAAGGTCTCTATGCGGTATGAATTATTATTATTTTTAGGACAGTTCTTGAATACAATACAAGTCTCCATACACCCCCTCTGTTTGGCATATTGATTTCAAATTTGGTTCTTTATCCCTGAAGATTAAGTTCTCTCTCCCCCAATCCCCCAGTAAGTGAATGCTTTGGAGGTTTTTTTTTTTTTTTTTAAATCAGTGTTATACGTGGATATGTTGTATTATCTGCGTGCAGTTACTAATATACAACTTATTCTTCAAAAGTGATTGGAGAAATAACTGCATAATTATATATCTTCATCCGTGTCTTCGAGTCATGTGACCTCACCTTTTCTGATGTTTCAGGGCTATGGATCTTTTTTACTGCGCGATTTGCCATTTGATGCAATCCAATTCTGCATTTATGAACAACTTCGAATAGGTTATAAGCTGGCGGTAATCTCTCTCTCTCTTTCTCTCTCTCCCCCATGTTCTTTTTCTTAATAGTGGTATGGAAACTATATATGATTGACTGGTGGTAGAGTTGAGCCGTAAATTCCTTTACAAAATTGAGGTAACGCTACGATGGATAAACTTCCCCACTTTATCCATTCTTTTGTCACATTATATTATCACTGGCCTAACTAAAAATTCCAATGAGTTCCACGTGTTTTAGTAAATTTTCTTCTGTAATTTGAATCCAAGTGCAACCAATCATGTTAGTTCAATTGCTGATACTGAAACTATTAGCATCATCCTTAAGAAATTGTTATTGATACTATGTTAGATGGGTAATAGTTGACTAGATACTGACGTATTAGAAGGAAACAAAAAATTAATGAGTTACTGTAGTTAATGTTTTTACTATATACTGTTGTGCTTCTATTCCATTCATGAATCATTATTTCACTTCTTTTTCCCGACTTTCAGGCACGAAGAGAACTAAATGATCCTGAGAATGCTGTAATTGGTGCTTTTTCTGGTAATTTATTATATAGGAGCCAGCATTTTCATTTGCATTTATCTGCTGAGATTCTTTCTTTTGCCTAATGATATCTATGCTAAATACATCAAGATCTGTGCCTTCTGTATTTCCAGTTACAAAATGGTATCTTTCCATGCTTTAATGTGTCTCAGCTGTGTTGGGGCTCTAGCAGTCGAGTTCGGTTCAGAACTTATGCTTAACACTTGCATCTGCCATCTAGCACAATTGCATGACTACAGAAAGTTGAAATAAAAAGAGAAGAAGAATGAACGTAATAGATGAGATATTTAGAAGTATGTTGTGTGCAGACATGTTTGTAAAGTGCATTTGATTATTAATATGGGCATGATTAACAATTATTTAATGAAAAACTTAAGTGTATTTGATAATCACACAAGGTTATTCAGAGATGTAAGAATAAGAAGTGGAACACCAGGTGTAATTGGGTCCCTGTGCTTTTTAATGTCATCAGATCTCTTAATTAAAAATATTTCTCATTAGCATATATTACTCTCCTTCAGGAGGAAATCAATTTTAAACTTGCTTCTTTACAATTACTCTTAATAGTTATCGTCGTCTCTGATATGGCGCCTTTGTATTTTTGGTAACCATCTTTTTTGAGGTGATGAACTTTGATTATTGAGTGTTATTTGGTACACATCCATTCTATTCAATCCCACATGTTGTATTTTTATGCATAAATTTAGAGAAGAGTTGTCGAAATATCAAGGAAGATGCTCAATTTCCCTTCAATGAGTCGGCAAGGTTCAAAACTAAAAGAATGGTATGAGTACAATAGCACGTAGAATTAATGACAACATGTATATATTTTATATGTATGACAAAAACTAAAATTTCAGGCATGCACCAAGCCTTAAGCTTCAAAATGAGATTGATACTGCCATGCTATCCTGATGCTTTTACATTCTTGAATTTGCATAATCATTCATAATTTCCCCCCTCTTATATCTAAAAGTGCAAATGGATAGTCATGTGCTATGACTTCGGTATTTTCAAAAACCATATAGCTTCATGCAGAATTCTTTAGTGTCTGTCAAAATTTCCTTTTAAATTTATTGAAGGGTAAGGGAGAACAAGAACAACTAACATAAAGAACCTTATCTTCTTAGAGGCGACTAACTTATTTATACAAAAACTTCCGGAATCTCAGGTATCTAAAATGTATGACCAAGACAAAACTCTTTGTTGAATTGAAATATTTATTATTTACTCGAAATGTTACATGTATGAACTGTTCAACTGCAGGTGCGGTAACTGGAGCTATAACTACTCCCCTTGATGTGATAAAGACTAGGCTAATGATTCAGGTATGGCAAATGGAACCCCTTTCATCTTCTTGTTGCCTTGTTTTGCATGTCCATGCGTTCTAGATTGCATTAATGTTTTTGTTTATGTCAGCTGGCAAGATATTGCATTGTTCTTTTCTCTATTATTTGTGCAGGGATCAGGAAACCAGTACAAAGGGATATTTGACTGCGTTCAAACCATCATTAGAGAGGAAGGAGCTCCAGCCCTTTTGAAGGTATGTGTTCTTTTATCCCTAAAATTGTTTTCTTTCCCTCGCATCTTTTTCTTTGTTCAATTAGTTTTTTTATGAGAATTATCTACTGATGAGGGAGGAAAATTTTAGAAATATAGAGTAATGGCTTTTTAAATGTTTAAACATGCAAAACATAAAATGTAGACATGCAGGAGACAATGGTAGGAGAAACAGAGAACACTTTCTATTCACCCTATATCAGAAAAATATTTTTAAAAGGTGTTGTAACATTTAGGGATTATAAGTATTTCCTGGATTTTTACAAATTGTGTGATCAGCATGAAAATAACAGTACCAAAGTTAGAAAGCTATAACATCCATCCTGAATCAAAGGAAATATTCGAGTTTCATGGTTATATTTTCAATGCAGGGCATTGGGCCAAGAGTGATGTGGATAGGCATCGGCGGATTTATATTCTTTGGTGTTCTTGAGAGGACAAAGAAGTTGCTTGCCGATAGGCGTCCTAAACATCAAAATTTAGGCTCCTCAAAGCAGGATTAAATTTAGCTTAATTCTCCTAAGTTAAATTCAATTGTTTTTCAAATTTGATTCTGTAACAGCTTTATTCCTAGATGCACTTGTATAGGAGGATTAAAGGATGTCGAAACCATTTTTTTTATAAGCGGGAGTTTTCCAACTGCAGTCAGCCATACGAGCGTCCCTGTGGCCCCATGAACCATTTCTGGCCTTGACAAATTGTTGCTGATGAGAGTCGAATGTAAGATGTCCGGGTTTATAGCTCATTCCAGGACGACTTTGAACTACTACGCCAACTGCTGGAGTTAAAACCAAAGATTAACTGCTGGGGTTAAAACCAAAAATTTTATGTATCCATGGAATGATGAATTTTTTTATTTTTATTTTTCTGTATACAAGTGGAGAGGAGAATCTCAGGAAAATAGGAAATCGGGTTTTTTCCTGTGCGGTTGCATTATCTGGGGAAAGTGTATTTTCTTCATACTTGAGGAGAACAATGCATCTTAACAAGCAAATTAAGGCACCTATACCATCAAGTATCCACAGGTTCCATGTGCAATAATTAGGATCCTTGGTGTAGGGGTCTGTGATTAATTAAACAACAATGTTAGGGTCCCAAATGAAATTTCAAATTTTAAGAAATATTATATATACTGGAATTAGAGATGCATTTTTTATTTTTGTAAGTAAATTTGTGAAATTCTACAACAACAAAAATAATTAATAGTATTTTTATATTTATTTGTATTAAAATTAAATAAATTAATTTAAAAAATCAAAATATTTTTATAATTTTAAAACGAAGGGAGTAATAACGAGCACTCAAAGGTTTGCTTATTTCATTGCACAATAAGACAACCAAAATTATTTGAGTGGCAGTCTTCTTTTCGTAAAGGAGAAAGTTATTGATATAAAACTACTACATAATTCATGGGAATCAATATAAATGTTTTATTAATATCAATATTTTGGTAATAAAGGTTTTTTTTTTCTTTTTTAATAATTTTATATTAGTAATTTTTTTAAATTCACTCTCTTTTCTTGGTAGGTCATGATAAAACTCCCAACTTCATTGTTGAATCCGGTTAGCATGAAATTTATTTTTTAAGAAAGTTCATTGATTGGTCTTACTAACACACATATAGTCCTCATCATTGTTGTCAGATTTTATTTTATTAATCGATTAACTTACCTAAAAAATAAACTTCATGTTAACCACTTCCCTCATCGTTATTTATCTCGCGTCACGTTCTAGCATGAATTATTCTTTTATAATAATAATATTTTAAAATTTATAAAAAATTTTTTTTTTTTGTATATAACATGTAAAAATATATATTAAATTATGCAAAACGACAACGTGGATTCGAGAGCTATTTCACTTTTGCAAGAAAACATAAATTTATTGACAAACATCAGAGTACGTATATAATAGAGGAGAGTTGATAAATAGGTGAGAATGATAATGACCAGCGACAGCTTTACGCACAGGCGAGTACACCTATGTTTCTCATATATTTGTAGTAGGTGGGTACTATTCTGTCTACTAATAATGAGATAAAAAGATAGAGGGGACTATTTTAATTAATTAATTAATTTATTTATATTTTTTAAGTATTTAAAATATATTTTTTATTATTATATTAATTTCAAGATGGTAACTTCATAAAATTAAAAATATTTGTTTTTATAGATAGTCAATTATGATGAATATAATATAACTTCAAGTAAGAAAGTGAAATTAAATATTTTTAAGATATCAAAGAACTTGAATAGTATAAAAATACTTGAGATTATCAAGATTCGATTAGCATGAAGTTATTTTTTTAGTAAGTTGGTCAATTGACCAATAGAATATTGACACACATACAACCTCGTCTGCGTGTCAATATTTTATTTGTCAATTGACCAACTTACCCCAAATAAACTTTATACTAACCACTTCCAGATTATCATTATAAGAACTCAAAAATAACAAAACATTTATGATTATTTAACTCATATAAAGAGTTAAATCTCATGCAAAAAAAATTGCAAGTAAATATAACCTATTTATAATGGATTTTCCTTTTCTCCTTTACTTTTTTTTTTTTATTAAAGTGAGGCAAAAAAAAAATGGTAACAATTCTTTCTATAAACTAATTAAAAATAAAAAACTAAAGAAATAAAATAATTTTTTTTGGATCCTACTATAGTGACCATAAGTGTGACGCCCCCAAAATAGGTATATACATCACCCATTCTGAGTTGTCATCATCGTGATGTAAATAACTACAACTTTATTATTACAACAAGAAATCGTGAGTTTAAATACAAATATTATCTTCTACAGATAATATCTATACTCAAATAAATTCTCATCACATTTATTGATACATTATTTTACAAAAATGGTGAGGACTACTAAACAACTCTCTCAGAACCTTCATTCCATACCCGACTCGTACTCGCTTATATTCTCGCCTCCCGAGAAAAAAATGGAACAAAAAGGAAAAGGGTGAGCTCAACTAGCTCAAGAAAGAATATTATGACTAAGATAATATACAACAAATTACCGTTAGTCTTCAACAAAAAAATCTAATAGAATACAATAGACAACAAATTTTAAATCAATATTCGCAAGTGAAAATAATAATTCATTAGAAGAGTTAAGTAGAGAATGCAAACTACTATCTTCTATGTATGAATTTAAAAGTTCAACGCTCTATCTTTTATCCCCGTAACATCAATCAATATACATCCGAATCAAATATTCATCTTTGCACTACAAGCCAAAGATATTCATCGATGGTCATGTTCATTTAAACACTGCTCATCTTTGCACTACGGGCCAAAGATATTAATCATCGGCCATGTTCATCTCAACACTGCTCATCTTTGCACTACAGCCAAAGATATTCTTCAAAAATCATTCATCTTGCACTATGTGCCAAAGATATTCAATAATATCATCATTTAGGATCGAGGATGATGAAAATATTTTTAAAGAAACGAATCCAGTGAAACAAAATGACAAGGATTAAGGATTAAGGATTCGTACTTTGTTTTATCCACGTCCAAAAATACCTCAAAAATAATCATAGTGGTGTAAAATTCAAGAATGATCAAAACATGGATACAATCAAAGCTAGTATCCAGAATAGATATTTTGAACGAAAAGAAGAAATTTTATTTTTCGGTGAATAGTGCCGTATACGTGAATAGTAACTCCGACACCAAAAGATAGAAATTCCACAAAAACATCTTCACGCTTCATAAATAGTACTCGTGAATAGTAACTCGTGAATAGTAACTCATGAATAGTAACTCGTGAATAGTAACTCATGAATAGTAACCCCGACATGAAAAAGTTCTAAATTTGATAAAAAGTTCCAACTAATATTTCAAAGATAATGATATTCAAGAAATAATATCATTTGAGAAGAAAATAACATCCCCTTACCTCGAAAGATTAAGATTTATTTGGAATACCCAGATAGTCTTTGGAGGGAACAGACCGCCTAGCAATACTCAAAGTATACTCAAAATACTCACAAGAATAAACTCGATAATATAGAGAGAAAACTTCATTTCGGTGTGATTTTCAATTCTAACCCAAGACCCTATTTATAGAAAATCGCTTAGAACACCAAAAGAGAAAATTTAATAAATTAATAATATAATTATATAAATTTCTTACACATGCCTAGAATCTGATTTCAGCCATCAAACACATGCCACCTTCTAGAAAAAGTAAGAAAAACGTTTTTCTAATTTTAAATATTTTAAACTTCCAAAACCAATTATTTCTGAGAGCTTGTAACTTCAATAATTCATAATAAATAGCCCTTTCATTAGAAAATTCGAATCTCGCGAGTTTTTGTAGGAATTTCAATTCTCTACAACTTTGCAGAAGAAAGTTTTTCCAAATTCCAAATATAAATTGACCGAAATCCACAAACGGGCGATTTTTGTGCTATAATCAAATTTTCAAATAATAAATGGGGTCCACCAACATGTTTAACATGTTTTAAACATTTATTGCAACAAAAATACTCTTCCTCCTCGATACTCATAAATCCCACATTCGTTATAAAAATATCACCATTATTATATTATTAAAATATAATAATACATTATCTTATCGATAAAATTTTAATTTTCAACAATTGTCACATTAAAATTTTTCTCCATCTATATCCACATAAAATCAATATTTTCCTCATCATATGAATCAATAATTAATTATTCACAAATAATATTATGTAATCACAATATCGACAACCAGCAGCTTCCTCGTGAAGAGGGGCTTTCAATAAGAATTTCTTCTTCATCAAGCCGCAATTAGGTGACCAAACCTCTCCTTGTATGTAACTTTCTAGACATTGCCAATAATGTTATCTAATAATATTATTCAGGATAATATGAATTATTGTCTCGATAATGAAAAAAAATTGTGTAATGACAATTATTGAAACAACAAAGAATATAAAATATTAACGCAAAGAATTATTAACTCAATAAAATAAAATGTCAATAAAGAATTATCTGTGTAACCATTATTAAGTAGTGCCTTCAATAATTGGTGCAATACTGCAGTGCTATCAGGCAACAACGCGTAGACATCGTGTTTTTAACCAACGGGTATTCCAATAGTGTTAATCTGTAACAACTACGCTAGTTATTTTTAAACAACTTATATTTGCTGTTTTCTTCATCCAATCGCCACGTTATGGGGCCCACACATGGTCGTGCAGGCCGCATTTAATATTCCCCGACGAAGATTTAATATTCCACCGACCAAATGAATATTCCCACAACAATGAATATTTTATAACCACTTGCTTATTTTGAAATATTTGCGTATTTAACCCTTAACTATCTACATTAATCAAATCAACCCTTACTATTTCAAAATAATAAATAAAGGAAATTTCTTTTTATTTAAAATTTTTGGTCTTACAACCTCCCTCCTTATGAAATTTCGTCCTCGAAATTGACGACGCACTGTGTGTTTGAAAAGGTGAGGATACCTCGCTTTCATTTTCGCTTCAATTCCTGTGTCATTTCCTCAATAGCATGATTCCTCCACAAAACTTTAACTTGTGGTATGACCTTTCATGGCGTAGGACATGCTCCTTCCTATCTAAGATCTCGATGGTACCTCCTCACACGTTAAGTCTTCGCTATCTCGTCCGGTTCTAACTCAATAACGTGGTTTGGGTCTTTCACATATTTAATAAGTACGATATGTGAAACACATTATGAACTGAGACATACTGGAGGTAACGCAAGCAAGTCTATAGGCTACATTTCCTACTTTGGTCAAGAATTTGAAATGGACCAATAAATCGTGGATTGAGCTTTCCTCTCTTCCCAAATCTTGTAACTCCCTTCCATGGAGCAACTCAACAATACATGATCCCCTACACTAAATTCCACGTCCTTTCGATGAAGATCCGCATAACTCTTTTTTGTCGATCTTGTGCCGCTTTGTATACGTTGTCGAATCATTTGGATCTTTTCGGTAGTCATATCGCGATTAACTCATGTTCCAACAATGTTGCTTCACCCACCTCATCCCAACATATTGGAGAACGACACATTTTCGTCCATATAATGCTTGAATGGAGCCACACCTATACTTGCTCGATAAGCTGTTGTTGTAGGAGAATTCCACCAATGGTAAATACTTATCCCAACTACCCTTGAAGTCAGGACACGAGTCTTAATAAATCTTCAAGAGTTTGAATAGTCCTCTCTCGATTGTCCGTCTGTTTGGGGATGGTATGCTCAACTAAATCGCAAATCTGTGCTCCATAGCGTTTTGCAAGCTAACCCAAAATCTTGAAGTGAATTTTGGGTCACGATCCGAAACTATGGATACAGCATGCCACGTAACCTCACAATTTCATTCACGTACATACTAGCAAGACGCTCAAGGAATAAGTCTCCGTGATCGGCAAGAAATGAGCGGACTTGGTTAATCTATCAATAATAACCCAAATAGCATTGATGCCTTGAGAAACCGTAGGAAGACCCGTGAACGTAAATCCATGGTAATGTGTTTCCACTTCCATTTCGGAATCTCAAGTGGTTGCAACGGACCCTTAGATACTAGATGTTCACTTTACACGTTGACAAGTTAAACACATTGAGATAAACTTTGCAATCTCTCTCTTCATATTGTTCCACCAAAATGTATGTCAAGATCACGATACATTTTAGTACTTCCAGATGGATTGCAAATGGTGTATTGTGTGCCTCCATCATAATCTTGTACTTCAAATCGAGTCGTTAGGAACACAAAGTCTAGAGTGGACTCAAGTATTCCTTCTTCATCAATTCTCGCTCGAATAGCTCCTTCTTGTACTTTCTTCTTCATACAATCGATTCACCCGGATTCGGTGGCTCGAGCAACCTTAACTTTTCTATTAAAGTTGGCTCTACGTCATTATACTTGACATCATCGCACTCGTTCCTCGCGATATGATCTTCTACTCAATTCGCCGCCACTACCACGCTCGCTTTACTGGGATGGTATTGAATAGTGTGGTCGTAGTCTTCTTTCAATAGCTAGAGCCAACGTCGTCCGCCCGATGTTGAGTTCTTTTTGAGTGAAGAAATATTTAAGGCTTTTTACGGTCCAATATATCTCCACTTTCTCCCCATATAGATAGTGCTCCATATTTTAATACGAAAACGATCGGCCGCTAACTCTAGATCATGAGTAGGATAATTCCTCTCATACTCTTTAAGTTGTCATGAGGCATAGGCTATGACTTTCCCACGTTGCATGAGAACACATCCTAACCCTTTGCATTTCAACCATCATGAGATAACAAATCCATCCGAACCGGATGGTATTGTTAAAACAGTCTTAGAAATAAGTCTCCTCTTAAGCTCTTGAAAACTCTTCTCGCGATTCTTCGCTCCAAACGAATTTCAGATCCTTTCGAGTTAAATTTGAGTTAATGGAGTAGCGATTGGATTCGAGAAATTGCTTCTAACCTTCCACATGAATCTCAAGGAATAATAACCATTTCTTCAATTTGGCATATAGTTTGTTTTAAGCCTTCGAGTAAAAAACGACTTTTGAATATATAAAGATGTCATCAATAAAGACAACAACAAACCCGATCCAAATATTCCTTGAATACCGATTCATCATATCCATGCATTAGTTAGTCATGACTAAGAACTGCCCATACCGAGATTATTGCTTTGGAAATCTCGCCGCCTAATCTTCACCGATGATATCCGTAACGAAGATCGATTTTTGAAAAGAATTGTGCCCCTCAAGAATCGGTCAAACAAGTCATCAATACAGGTAGAGGGATACCTATATGGCCCAAGGAATGCTTTAAAACAGTGAGACCCCAAGGAGATGAATATGTATTCCTCGTAGTTGGACCTTTAACTCTCAAGTCTCAATAGGAATATGGGTTTTAGAAAGTTGAAAAGAATTCAACTTCACGCTCGGGTAAGTAACGGAAGTTCTTCGTGAATAGTCGCAAAGAAAATAACAACAGAATATTATTCAAATTTGACGTGAATAACATGGGCTAAGAAAGTCGACATCCGCTTTTTCAATAAACGAATCTTTATGATTAGATATGAATAATGGTTTAACTGAATTGCATAACAGGTCAAGTTAGAATATGAAAACCAACAACCTTACGAAAATAAAAAGTTCCAAATTTGATAAAAAGTAATGGTGCCAACTTGAATCAAACAAGATTTCCAAATCCGGATGTGATGAAATATTTCAAGATAATGATTTCCACAATAGGTCAAAGTCTAATTTCTATCAGTTATTTCGTAAAGTAAGGTATAAACTCGCAAGAATTTATAAATACCGCTTCTCCGTGAAATGATCACAACAAAAATCACGACTTTCGACTTTTCTCGACGTTTTTCGAAGATTATAGCATACCTGTAGGACAGGTTTGCCTCAATGTCCTCCTCCGACTCGCTTTTTATTTAGTCGGGCTATGATTACCACTCGAAGTGGTTGTTCTCTCCCTTAAAACCGTCAGCTGGACTTGCTTTTTCTCGCCAAGACCGTCGCCTTCATGGTCGTTGTTAAATCTTCTCTTTTAAAATCTCCTCCCCACTCGCTTCTTTCTATTTTAAACGGCTATGATTACCACCAGAGTGGTTACCGCTTTCGTCTGGCTTGCTTTCTTTTCTCCGCAGTTATCATTATTCTCGTTGATCGCTATCTCGGCACGATCCTCGTTATGGTCCCTCAATATCTCGCCTAATAATTGAGCCCTCGCTTACAACAAATAAAGTAATACTTGGACTCATGCACTCCCACCCGAGAATTCGCCTCGCCACTAACATAAAGGTGGCGAATGGAACCTTCGTTTCTCCCGCATCCCAAGACATCGAATAAGACATGTTTTCGCCATGAATCGCTTTTCCTTAAATTCGTGGTCCCAACTTCGAATCTCGCTTTTGTGATAACCCGTGAATCGCTATCATTTCTCCCGTATTTTGAACACGAAGTCTCCTCGCTCGATTTTGCATTGAATGCAAAAAACTTCTAAACATCCCTCGTTCATCATCTCGCTTCAATGGTGTTGTTCACGGGAGGAACATTGCCACCACAGCACGTTTCCTCCTCGCTGGTGAGTACAGCGCCTCACGGCCTCATTTCCATTGTTAATATTCTCACCGACATTCTCAACATACCGCCATAAAACAAGGGTTAATTAAGGAAATCAATATATCATAATATCCCTATACCGACCAACTAACAAATAAGCTAGGTAGGACACACTAGCGAAGGATTTACTCGCCTCTCCTCCTAGTTCTATTCCCCATCTCCGCCAGTGAGATCATATCCTCAAACTCGATACCAACCGTGGACGCCCCCAAAATAGGTATACATCACCCATTCCGAAATACAATAACAATACGTACGTAAACAACTACAACTTTAATTCATGAGTTTAAATACAAATATTATCTTCTAGACAATATCTATATCAAATAAATCCTCATCACATTTATCGATACATTATTTTACAAAATGGTGAGGACTACTAAACAACTCTCTCTAACCTTCATTCCATACCCCACTCGCAGACCGCTTATATTCTCGCCTCCCTCGAGAAAAATGGAACAAAAGGAAAGCGGTTAATTCATTAGAAGAAAGTAGAGAATGCAAACTACTATCTTCTATGTATGAATTTAAAAGTTCAACGCCTATCTTTTTAGTAACATCAATCAATATACATCCGAATCAAATATTCAGCCAAAGATATTCACTACGGCCAAAGATATTAATCTTGGCATATGTTCATCTCAACACTGCTCATCTTTGCAATGTGCCAAAGATATTCTTCAGAAATCATTCATCTTCGACTACGCAGCCAAAGATATTCAATAATATCATCAGCTAGATCGAGGACGATGAAAAATATTTTAAAGAAACGAATCCAAAGGAAACAAAATGACAAGGATTATGATTAAGGATTCAGATTGCTTGTTTATCCACGCCCAAAAATACCTCAAAAATAATCATAGTGGTGTAAAATTCAAGAACGATCAAAACACGGATACAATCAAAGCTAGTATCCGTAATAGATATTTTGACGAAAAGAAGAAATTTTATTTTCTAAGTGAATAAAGGTCGATACGTGAATTTAAGAATCTGAATAGTAACTCGTGAATAAGAATCGCATAATGAAGAACTCCGACACTTAAAAAAGTTCCAAATTTGATAAAAAGTTCCAAACTAATATTTCAAAGATAATGATATCGAAGAAATAATATCATTCGAGAAGAAAATAACATCCCTTACCTCGAAAGATTAAGATTATTTGAATACCAGATAATCAGTGGAAGTATATAATCAAAATACTCAAAGATACTCACAAGAATCACTTCGATAATATAGAGAAAACAGTTTCGGTGTGATTTTCAATTCTAACCTAAGACCCTATTTATAGAAATTCTTAAACATCAAAAAGAAAATTTAATAAATTAATAATATAATTATATAAATTTCTTACACATGCCTAGAATCTGATTTCAGCCATCAAACACATGCCACCTTCTAGAAAAAGTAAGAAAAAATAATTTTAAATATTTTAAACTTCCAAAATCAATTATTTTGAGCTTGAACTTCAATAATTCATAATAAATAGCCCTTTCATCAGAAAATTCGAATCTCGCTTAGTTTTGTAGGAATTTCAATTCTCTACAACTTTGCAGAAGAAAGTTTTTCCAAATTCCAAATAGAAATTGACCGAAATCCACAAGCCAAGCGATTTTTTACGTGTTATAATCAAATTTCAAATAATAAATGGGGTCCACCAACATGTTTAACATGTTTTAAACATTTATTGCAACAAAAATACTCTTCCTCCTCGATACTCATAAATCCCACATTCGTTGTAAAAATATCACCATTATTATATTATTAAAATATAATAATACATTATCTTATCGAGATAAAATTTTAATTTTCAACAATTGTCACATTAAAATTTTTCTCCATCTATATCCACATAAAATCAATATTTTCCTCATCATATGAATCAATAATTAATTATTCACAAATAATATTCTGAGAATCACAATATTGACAACCGTGCGGTTCAGGAAGAGGGGCTTTCCAATAAGAATTTCTTCACTTTGGGCGCAAGCAATTAGGTGACCAAACCTCTCCTTGATGTAACTTTCTAGACATTGCCAATAATGTTATCTAATAATATTATTCGGATAATATGAATTATTGTCTCAGATAATGAAAAATATCACGTGTAATGACAATTATTGAAACAACAAAGAATATAAAATATCAACGCAGCAATTATTAACTCAATAAAATAAAATCTCAATAAGTAATTCATCAGAACCATTATTGAGTAGTGCCTTCAATAATTGGGTGCAATCTTGCAATACTCACTTGTGCAACAACGCGACATCGTGTTTTTAACCAACGGATATTCCAATAGTGTTACTTAATCTGTAATAACTACGCTAGTTATTTTTAAACAACTTATATTTGTCGTTTTTTCTTCATCCAATCGCTTTTCGTTATGGGGCCCATACATGGTCGCTACTGTGCACGAATATTCCCCGACATCATTGAATATTTCACGACCAAACGAATATTCCCGACAACATTGAATATTTTATAACCACTTGCTTATTTTGAAATATTCATGTATTTAACCCTTAACTATCCACATTAATCAAATCAACCCTTACTATTTCAAAATAATAAATAAAGGAAATTCCTTTTTATTTAAAAAATTTTGAGGTCTTACAATAAGTTCACCATAGTTCTATCCTATTAAGATTATTAAATGCATTTCTTCTATTTTTTTTTTTTTTTGTTGTTGAAATTCATTCTTTCAAGTTAATTAATCCCATGAACTACAATATAAGGCTTTGAATATATAATATTATAATTTATAATTTATCTATAAAAGTAGCTAATTAATTGATTAAAATTTCAAAATTAATAATCTCATAGTTAGAGAGCATATATATATATATATATATATATATATATATATATATATATTCCATCAATAGGAAAGTCATGTTAACGTGTAAAAAAAAAAAAAAAAAAATTAATAAGCCTCTATAGAACAAAAAAAAAAAAAAAAAAAAAAAAAAAATGTAGTAAGAGCCTCTTTTAGAACACAAAAAAAAAAAAAAAAAAATCCATTGCAAATGTTTGTTTTTTATAAACAAATGTTTTTTATTTTGTTATAAAATATAGCAAATATTTTGTTATATTTTATAAAAAATTTTTATTTTGTTATAAAATATATTAAAAAACATTTATTTACAAATATTTTTATAACAAATATTTTTTAATATATGTTTTATAAAATAAACAAACATTTGCTATATTTTATAACAAAATAAAAACATTTGTTTTATATATTTTATAAAAAGATATTTTTTTTTTTTTTTTTTTTTTTTTTTGTAAGTTTGCAGAGACTCTTACTTATGCCGATGGGATTTTTTTTTTTTTTATAGGCTCTTACAGTTGGAATTTTTTTTTTTTTTTTTTTTTTTTTTATATATGCATGTGCAATTTATGCGTTCAAAATTGGGGTTGTTCCAAAGACATATGCATATACAAGCAATATATATATATATATATATTTAAAGTCATTAGACTCACAACTCAAAAGTTGACAAAGGTTGGAATTAGATGTTGTGAAATACTATAATTGGGCAAAATAAATTTGAAAGAAGCGCTTCAAGCGTTACTAAATAATGTTTTTACTGATGTAATTTGAACCCCCTCTATAAATGTTCTGGTTTCAACACTGTATATATATATATATATATATATACACGGTCCGTCTCTCCAACGAATCATAGGGAGCGAACTAAAAACGAACCGGTTATATCAACGATTTTATCCGTTGCTATAGCATAGAAAATCGATTTTCTATTCTATAACGACGGATAAAACCTCGTTATAGTCGCTTCATTTTTAGTTCGCTCTCAATGGTTTACTGGAGAGATCCAGCCTATATATATATAGTTCTCTTATTCGGCGAACCTTAAATAGCGAACCAAAAGCAAACCGACTATAACGAAGATTTTTTTCGTCGTTATAGCATACAAAGTTGATTCGAACTGTCACTTTGAATCATTGCTATAGCCGGTTCGCTTTTTAAGGTTGGTTGGAGAAATGGACCCTATATATATATATATCATAGAGAGAGAGAGAATCCATCCATGGCAACCGGTTGACATGGACACTGTGCCAACAACCCCTTTTCGGATCGTTGATCAATTGATTGGAAGGCTGAGATTGAAATATAAATTGACCAAGCTGGCATAGGTTGTTGTGTCTAAATATCAAGCTGTACCGACTTTTGTTTTAATAAGAGGGCCCCACATATTCAACATATTGTCAATATAGTTAAACAAAACGAATATTTAATATTAAGAAAATCCTAATCGGCACAGCTTGTACCAGCTTTGCCTTTTTTTTTTTACGCATTTCTCCATTATATGTCATGACTCAGCACATTAAAATCACTTAAAAAATAAAAAATAGGCCGGCCGGTACAGGTTGTCACGGCTGGCAATAAAATATTGAAAAAATTACTGATCGATAAAAGAATTGTTTCAAACTATTCGCTGCTAAACAGATTCAAACTCGCAACCTCCAGGTTCAAACCATCGTCATATGACCACCCGAGCACCACAAGCCTAGCTGTTTATTTCTCGCAAGGATTAGTCTTTATATTAAAACTTTACATTCCCCCAAAAAGACATTTTCTCTTGTATTACGATTTATTTTTATATTAATTTATATTATTATTGTTCATATTCTTATTCTTATTGTTATTAGTTGTTCATATTCTTATTGTTATTTTAGTTGTTAATATTCGTATTGTTATTATTATCTATTATTATTATTATATTAAGTTTTGATGATAGGAAATGAATGCCTTATTCTTATTCTTATTATTATTATATTATATTTAAATGATGGAAGATTATAATAATTATTTTATTAATCTTAATATTTATTTTATATTAATATTAATAATTAAGCCATGTTCCTTTATGAACTCTGTCTTTTGAATATTATGAAATAAATTTTCAACAAAGTTCTGAGTTTGAATATATATCAAGTTCAATTAGGTTAATAAGTAATGTTGATAATACTACTACTGTATAACATTAACATGAATAGTACAAATTACATGTTCATTTTCATAAAATTAAAAAAGCATAGCATAAACAATACAACTGACATCTATTTTTTTTTGACTCAGGAATCCCTACCACTCGATAGTGATTTCGCTTATCGTGGTCGGTTTCAAAGTCTCAAATTGTATATTTTCGATGAGGCTTAGAAGGAATGATTTTCTCGAGTGCACTCTGGAATCTAGATTGTTTTTTGCGGCCTTTTGTCTGAGAAATAATAGGCGGCAAAAACACTTTTCCTACTTCCACCTCTGTATTGTCATTATCTTTTTCGTATCCCATATCATGATTTGGATCTCCAACCGTGCAATCAATGTTGTCATCTGCCAGTTCAGTAATATTCCCATCCAGATCATACTTGTCAACCAACGCTTTTCCTCGTGCATTCAGTTTAAGAACAGTTTTGTAACCTCGAACTGAGCAAGCCACTTTACTCGCTAACTCCTGGTAATCACTCATCAAATGATTATAGCGCATTGCTTGATCTTGTTAGAAGTCAGCAACTGTGGTGTTAAAGAGTAATTCTTCACTATTGTTTTTGTTTGCGTCTCTTGTCCACCGATGAAGAATCATGTCGCTCGATATTTGTTAAATACTCTTTGCTATAAATATCTCAAGATGTGCCTGCATAATTCACCAGAATGAGAAAATATTTGACAATTACATGTTACCGATCCTAGCTGACGATTGTTGACAATTTCTTTATATCTTCCACCACTTTCAGTTGCATCTGATATATACACTGCATAAACCTTAGTATCAATGACACACAACTCATTAAGTTTATGAACATTGTATTTCATGGAATCGACGAATTGACATTAGAAACGTCTAAACATCTCTTTTGTGTACACTTGTGTAGCATGAACTTCTAAAGATGAACTGAGTAACATAATCCTTTTATGATGTTTTGTTATGTAGCCGGCCTTCCTCTCTTTGATAAATTGTTTTTCTATAGCCTTCTGACTCTGCAGTACAAAACATACCATACATGTTGATGCATTAACGTACTCATCAAAAAAACTATTCATGCTCTTGCTTATTTCGGTTGTAGTTATTCCCGCGGTAAAATATCTCTTTGTATATGCTGGAATCCGTTTCTCTCGTATATCATATAAACTTCCAAGCCATTCATTGGTATACAATTCATAGGAACGTATCAGAATATGTCAACGCTCTTCAAATTCCCCGATGGACAATGAATTATACACACAGTTGTTAAACTCATTTTTGAATGATGGGTGCTCAGAATAAATTGTGGGAATTTCGGCATAAAAACGCAGCGGAAAATAAAAATTATGAAGCCAAATCCGAAACCCTAAAATAAGATCCATGCGAAAATATAGTAATTCAGTGTTTAGATATTATACCGATTATTGAATTTTCTAAAATGCTTCGAATCTCCAACGCAATTCCTCATGGTACTACATCTCTACGGTATCCACACGAACGTTCTTCACGTCGTCACACGAACTACAGTCAAGGGAGTTGCGGTACTAGCCACCAAAAGAACAGGATTTTGAAACTGTTTCTCTCTAGTCTCTCTCTAAGAGGGCTAGGGTTTTGGTTAATGATAATACCTAAAATGGCTGCTACATATCATATATATAGCGGTTAAAAAGGAATTAATCAAAAAACCTAATTTAATAAAATCCGAATATATATATATATATATATATATATTAATTAAGTCTTACTTAATTAATATACCCATATATAAATTATCCTATTAATTTAAATTCATAATTTAAATACTATCAATCATATTGGCATATTTAAATCTTTATAATTTTAATTGATTCCCTTTTAATTACGTTCTATGTGTGTGACCCTATATGTTATTATTACGTTGGCAATAATTTTAAAATCATATTATATATAAAATTATAAATAGTGAGCGGCATCTAGTAATGCATCACTGCTACCCAAGTAATAATAATATCGATGATTCGATGCAACCTTTTCGTGACCAATGTTTCAATGTAATTTAATCCTTTTAACCTTAATATCCTAGATTAAACTCGAGTCATGGAATGTGTCATACTCTTCATAATTTAATCTGAATTTTTCTTGATCAATGAGTAGACTATATGAAATAAATCACTATTTGAGCATGACTATGCATTTCATAGTCTTATGGATATCATCCATAATACATAGGAGGGTTAAATTCCATCTAGATCACTCATATTCCTCACACGATTCATGATATGCCCAATAATCACCTTTATAGTCCACCCTATTAAAGGTGACCTTTGATGATATCAAAGTACATAAATACCCGTGTAGTAATATAGTGATTTCAGGTCGGAAGATCATTACATCATTGTCACTATGAGAATCGATAATGACACTTCGCATAATGCTCCATATAGAATTCTCATGGTGGGTCTGTCAGTTCATCGTTCTCTAACACGTACCTATGCATTGACTTAATATCTCATATATTTATGACCAATGAGATTTGGTCATCAATCAATCCACATACTAGTCTCAATGCATCATTGTTGTCCCATCAATAATGATACTCGACTAGGGACATTTAAGAGCAATGATACTAATTATAATTATATAATCTCATGTTCAAGTCACACACTTGAAACTATATAATCTGTATCACTATTCTAAGAAATTTTATTATGTTAACATTTATATAACACAGTAAATAAAATTATTCATTTATTCAATCAAATATAATATCAAAATGTTAAGCAATTATATCAAATAATTGGCCTTTAGGGCATAAACTCTAACATAAACATGATGTAATTTTTTAGAAAATTTATTGCTAATATGCCAAGAACATAATAAATGATAACTGGAAGGAAGTACCGTACCAATAGCATTACTCATGGCTTTGTCTTGGTCAGTGATGATGGTTGTAGGTGCCTTGTAATCCATGACTTCAAGCCATATTTGTAATACCCAAACGAAAGTGTCCTATGTCTTGTCTTTTAACAATGCAAATCCAAATAATATAGACTGATAATGGTGGTTGACCTAGAAAATGGAACAAACGGCATGCCATAATTATTTGTACGGTATGTACTATCAAATGTCACAACATCTTCGAACCATTGATACATAAAACTTGATCGGGCATCTACCCACAAAATACAAGCTATGCGATTGTTTTCACCGGGTTTAACTTGTAAAAAAAATTTACCTGCACTTCCGGATGCAAGTTTTTTCAAATAATTAACAACAGCTTGTGCATCATTTTCATCTGCAGAATCATGCCTTAAATCTCGCACCACATTCTCAACATTTACATTAGAGAAAGGAACATTTTGCAACCCACCACCCGTTGTGCTCAAAACATTCATCATCTTACTAGGACCAATACCAAACTTATTTAATGTGTCAATTAATTTTCTTGCAACATGAGTAATATTTCTGTGTGTCTAAATAAAATCTACTTTGGTAGGGGTCACTAAGTGATGATTGTGCTCTAATTCAACAGTAGAAATACACCAATTGTCTTCTTTCTTATTGTGGACAACATATATTCTAGCTTTGCACAACGTGCGTCCTATAGAGTCTCTCTGTCTAGTTATTTTATTACTACCATCTTCATCATCACGTAAACTATTACCAACAATTGGTGTACCGACTTTTTTACATACATACATCCTGGATCTTACATCATTCGTAATGTCCTTTAATATTAAAAAATTATTAACCAACTACTTTGTACATGAAGGTACATTTGATACCATTTTGTTTGCGAAATGGTAATCCGATGCGTGAGTGGCCCAACGTTAATCCTACTGTGCAGGCCATAAAGATCCAACCAAAACAACACAATAACTCAGATTGTGGCATTTTTGTATGCATGTATGTTGCCGATTTCGTTAGGTTCAATGTTGATATTCGCTAAGAGAAGTGGTCCTTGGAAGATGTCACGGTTTTTCGTTACCGCATCGCATGGGAGCTCTACAAGAAATTCGCAAGATTACTTTCGGCCTCTGAGATATAAAAAATGTTCTAGCGTTATCTAATGTACATATTAATTAATAAGAATATCTATTTGGTTGAACTGTATGAGATTTTCAAATTTATAACTTAGTAATATTAATATTATTTAATCACATAAAACCATTTCATATTATTAATACGGAAAAAAATATCTATTTGGTTGAACTGTATGGATATTATTATTCGGATTAATATTAATAATCACATTATTTATATTAATATTAAAAATAATTATTAATATTATTTTTAATAATATTTATACATGAATATCATATTCTCATACTCAAATAATATTAATAATTTATAAAATAATAATAATAATAATATAGTGTAAAAATAAATTATTATAATCTAACTCCATTTAAATTTCACTACCAATTTACTACCACTTTCATAAATAGATAAGGCATTCATTTCCTATCATCGAAACTTAATATAATAATAATAATAATAGAAACATAATAATAATAATAATCTAGAATTGCTGAATAATAAAAATAAATCGTAATATAATAATAATATATAGATTTTGGGGGAAATGTAAATTTTTAATATAAAGATTAATCCTTGCGAGAAATGAATAGCTAGGCCCGTGGTGCTCGGGTGGTCATATAACGAGGGTTTGAAGCTGGAGGTTGTGAGTTCGAATCTGTTTAGCAGCGAATAGTTGGAAACGATTCTTTTACCGACCAATAATTTTTTTCAATATTTTATTGCCAGCCGTGACAACATGTACCAGCCGACCTATTTTTTATTTTTTTATGTGATTTTAATGTACTGAGTCATGACATATAATGGAGAAATGCGTAAAAAAAGAAGAAGCAAAGCAGGTACAAGCCGTGCCAGTTAGGATTTTTTTAATATTAAATATTCATTTTGTTTAACTATACTGACAATATGTTGAATATGTGGGGCCTTCTTATTAAAATAAAAGCTGGTACAGCTTGATATTTAGACACAACAACCTATGCCGGCGTGGTCAATTTATATTCCAATCTCAGCTGTAAGACCCCAAGTTTTATGAATAAAGATTAATTTTTCTCAAAATATATTTTTGAATATTATGGTGTGGATTTGATATAATGTTATAGTTGTGGGTAATATTTACAAATTTTGCAAAGTAAGCAAGTGGTTTTAAAATATTCGATTGGTCGAGGAATATTCGTTTTAACAAGGAATATTCGTACGACGGCCCAATCATTAGTGGACCCCCATAACGAAAAAAAGTATTGTAGTTAGTTAGAAAGCACGTAAATATCTTTTATAAAAATAACGGCGAAAGTTTTACCGTTAAACTGTTGAACTTCCTGGTAGTAAAAGTATAGTAATACGCGTGGTTGCATAGTAGCACACATTGTTGTTTATTGATGCTTACGTGAGAAGTCACTCAGTTATACTCAATTATTCCTACAGTAATTGCTGCATAATATCTCACATTATTGATTTGATTATTGTCACAGTATCATCTGCATAATATTTTATATTATTAAATCAATAATTGAGACAACAAAGTTATTCATATTTTTATTTGCAATATTGACGATATCTAGAAAATTCTGTTGAGGAAAGGAGTTTGGTCACCTAATTGCGCGTCAATAGGGAGAAATTCTTATCGGAAAGCCCCCTCTGAGAATGATCTGGTTATTAAATATTGTGAGTTCTAATATTAATGATGATTAAGTTCGTGTTGATTAAAGATGAAATTAATATTTCCAATGTGTTGGGATTATTTGTGTTAGTGGAAATCGACATTTATTTTGATAATAATTGATTTCTGGAGGTTATATTGACCAATCGGGTAATTAATCGTATAAATGAGCAATTAATTGTTATTAGTTCACATGCATATAACTATTTTCTCACATGAATGGAACTATTGGTTCACATGCATTACTATTAGGGGAGGTGGTGCAAGATTGATAATACTTGCATGACTAAATTAAAAATGAAGGAAAATATGAAGGTACTATACTGTAATAATTCGATCCCCAAAATGTGCAATTATCGAAACTATGTTTTTCTATAAATAGAAGCTCATTCTTCTTCCATTTTCACCAATTCACTAAGACTCACAAGAGCAATTATAGAGAGAGAAGCTCTAGAGAGGAAGAAAAGGAGTATTCTGCTACTTCACTATTCTAGTATCAAGTCTTCTTCTAAGGTAAGAGATATTATTTTTATTCAGTATTCATAAGGAATAATATGTTCTTCCATACTCTGTAGTATGTGAGTAATATTATTTCGTCTCGTATTCTTGATTATACACTCATTCTGTTAAAGTATTGCTTCTATACTTCGTGAAAATAGTAAAATATCCTTGATATTTGCGCTTCATCCAGTATCTTTTCATGAAAATATTATTCTGCGCATTCTTGATAATTATTGATCTTTTCATACTCGAATACTATTTACGGGTACTATTCATAAAGTACTATTCACGGGTACTATTCATAAAGTACTATTCACGGGGTACTATTCACGGGATACTATTCACACAATACTATTCCCGAAGTAATATTCACAAAGTACTATTCACTCGGGTACTATTCACCCGGGGTACTATTCATGACAAAAATTAATTTCTTTGATGTCCAAATTATTTTTGATACAATATTATTCTTGAATTTTACTCCACAAAGAAGTATCATGTTGACAATTTGGACATTAATAAATTCTTGATAAATTAAATTATAAATCTTTAAAAATTTATCCTTTGTTTTCTTTTAATTGAAATCTTATATCATTGTCATCATCCTCATTCTTATATTGTGATAAAAGTCATCTTTGACTTATTTTCGTAGATGGACTGTTGATTGGTATGATTATGACCAGGGATCATTCGGTATAATCATGACCCGTAATATTACAAATGATGTGGTAAAAGTCCTCATTGGCCCGCAATGCATTGATGGACAGTTGTCGGTATAATTATGACCAGGGATTATTCGGTAAGATCATGACCATTGGTGAAAACACGAATATCCTTGGCCCGTAGTGCATGTATAATTTGTGGTTATGATACTATTTTTTAGCTGAGTCTTAGCGATAAAATTGATGATAAACTCTTAAATCATAGAAGATAGTAAATATCATGCTCTACATGACTCTTCTAATGGATTGCTTATTCTGCTGCAGTTAAACTTGATATTTATTGTATTTTATCAGTTTAACACTGTTGAAGGCTAACGATAATTTATTATTTTCATTGTTCTCTTCAGGAAATGAGAACGTAGCCGGGACTATTCGGGGAATGGAGTGACGGTCCGAGATGGTGGCTATAGTAGTCCTCACTATTTATAAAATAGTGTGATAATAATTGTAATGAGGACTCCTTTTTGAGTTTGAATACTGTCTTTTAGACAATATTCGTGTAAAAACTCTCAGCTACGTTTTGTCGTATTGTATAAAAGAAGTTTGTATTTGATTTCTGTACCATATATTTGGCGACTCAAGATGGGTGATGTATATCTATTTTGGGGGCGTCACATCAGCCTTCCAATCAATTGATCAACGGTCCGAAAAGGGGTTGTTGGCATAGTGTCCTTGGCAACCGGTTGCCATGGATGGATTCCCATATATATATATATAATCATTCAGTAATATGCATTAGTAGTAAGGGCTTAGGAGGAGGATCTAAGACATATATTACCCTACTGGGTTGGCAAGACATGCAACTGACTCCCCAATGAGAGAGGTGTGAGGTAGTGTAGGGTAAGTAAATTAATCATTCTAAGGAATTGGATGTGATAAAATTAGTGTTACGATGTGGAATCTCTTTTTTATATTTATTTTTTGTTCTATATATTATTGGTACAAACATGATTTTGAAGTTTGAATCACCAAACAAATGAAGGTGGAGTAAAGTTTTAAGCATTTTACTAGGGAATTTGATATTTTCACATAAAAAATTGGTATTTTTACATGATCCTTCTTATATGAATAGTGAGTGGGTATTAATAAGGCTACTGATGCAATGATAATTGTATTACTTCCAACATTTCAATATATACAAATGTTGCGGAGTCAATCCAGAAAAATAATCTCGTATAATTAAGTATTTACATCTAATTTTTATAATCAATGATTGATTGATTGCTATGAATATGGTATTCTAATTCCTAGAATTAGGCACTTGGGTCAATGATATTATGTACAAGATTTAATTGTTGTTTCCTTCTATATGCCCCCTCAAGTTGGAGCTCCTAGTGGAGATTCCAATCGTGTCCTTGAGATTAAGAAATGGAGTACGTGAGAGTGGCTTTGTGAGCGCATCAGCCAACTGATCTGCAAAAAAGACATGGGTGACACAAAGTACTCTACTTTGAACTTGTTCACAGATGAAGTAAAAATCAATAGCGATATGCTTCATCCGAGAATGAAAGACGGGGTTGGAGCAAAGATAAATGGCGCCAATATTGTCACAATAGATGACCGAAGCTGTCGAAGATCGTATTCCAAGTTCGGTGAGAATTTAACAAATCGAGTTAATTCAAAGAACGAGAGGCGTAACTACAATATACTCAAACGGTTGACGAAGCAACAACATACGTTGTTTCTTTGAGCTCCAAGAAATTGGACTGCGACCAAGATAAACAATGTAAGCACTAGTGGAGGTGAAATCATCTTTGTTACTAGCCCAATAAACATCAAAAAATGCACGGAGAGAGAGGGTTGGGTTGCGATGATGTACAATTCCATGATCAGAGGTGCCACAAAGATATTGTAACAGTCATTAGGTTGCGTTCCAGTGATCAGTTGTAGGACGATGCATGAATTGAGAGGGCTTATTTACAACAAATACAATGTCAGGCCTTGTGAGAGTAAATTATTGAAGACTGCCAACAATAGTTCTATATTCAGAAGCATCGTTTAAGGTGGTGCCATTTTGAAGACTTAGAGTCTGGTCTATTCCTAAAGGTGTAAGAACTGGCTTGACATTGGTCATATGAGTTCGTGTGAGAAGATCATTAATGTAGCGATGTTGCGAGAAAAAGAGACCACGTTTGTGTGGAAGGACTTCAATACCCAGAAAGTAAGAGATGGCCGAGATCCTTTAGAGAAAAATACGATGCAAGTTGAGTAACAAAAGGTTGCACTGTGGAGGTGTCGTTCCCTGTGATGATAATGTCATCAACATATACCAGCAAGTAGATCATGGTATTTGTATTATCGAAAACGAACATATAAGTATTCGCATGAGAATTTTTAAAGCCTTCAATTAGATGAAATCTTCGTAACTCATGGTACCATGCCCTAGAAGCTTGTTTAAAACCATAGATGGCTTTGCGCAATAAGCACACATGATCGGGAAATTCGCTATCAATAAAGCCCGGAGGTTGTATCATGAAGACATCTTCGGTGAGATGACCTTGTAAGAAAGCATTGTTGATGTCAGGTTGACATAGCGACCATCCATAATTTAGTGGAATGGTGAGAACTATGCGAATTGTTGTTGGTTTTATGACTGGGTTAAAAGTGTCATGGTAGTCAATGCCTGGACGTTGATGGAAACACTTGGCTATTAAACGTGCTTTATACCTGTCAACTGAACCATCGGATAACCGTTTAGTACGAAAAATCCACTTACATCCCACAATATTGTGGGCTTGATTGAGTTGAATAAGCTTCCATGTTCAATTCCAAACAAGAACATCATACTCTTCAGGCATGGCATGACGCCATTTGATGTTTTTAGAGCCTGGGTCATGGTTGTGGGTTCAAGATCAGTATATGAGAGGAGCTGAGCATTAAGATTGAGCTTTTAAATGGGTTTGTGAATATAATTTTTGGCTCAGGTGGTCATGGAGTGGGTATTAAGTGACTCTAGGTCGGTAGAGCCAGTGGGTGATGAATTTTGGGTTGGTTTTGGATGATGAATAGATGAAGAGGAAGATGACAGGACTGTGAGGTCAGATGGTGGTCGGATGGGATCGGGTGGATTCAAATGTGTGTGACTAAGTGTGTCAGGATTTTTTGGCGTTCTTGTTGTGCGTATAGGAGCAGCAGTGGAGGCACCTTGCACTGATGAAGTATTGAGGGCAGCGGGAGAATCTGTAGGAATTATGTAGGCAGATGGTAACCACTTAGAGATGGTAGTTGAATCGGGACGATTAAGATGAGAGTGAGTAGAGTTAAAGGGGAAGACTGTTTCGATGAATTTGACATGACGAGAAATATAACTGCGAGATGTGTTGGTATCAAGATACAAATATGCACTTTGGGCAGAAGAGTAGTGTAAGACCCCAACTTTTTGAATAAAAATTAAATTTTCTCGAAATATATTTTTGAATATTATGGTGTGGATTTGATATAATGTTATAGTTGTGGGTAATATTTATAAATTTTGCAAAGTACGCAAGTTATTATATAATATTTGATTGGTTTCTGGGAATATTCATTTTAATAGGAATATTCGCATAACCAAGACAATCATTGGTGGACCCTCACAACGGAATTATCATCGGATTGAGAAAATGACAAAAATACTTTATGAAAATAACGGCGGAAGTTTTACCGTTAACTGTTGAACTACCCGTTAGTAAAAGTACAGTAATACGCGTGGTTGAATAGTAGCACACGGTATTGATTATTGATGCTTACGTGAAAAGTCACCGAGTTATACTCAATTATTGCTATAAAGAATCACGCGATCATATCTCTCATATTATTGATTCGATTATTGTCATAAGATCATCTCGCATAATATGTTATTTTATTAAATCAATAATTGAGACGAAAAAGTTATTCATATTATTAAATTGTAATATTTACAATGTCTAGAAGTTCTGTCAAGGAGAGGTTTGGTCACCTAATTGTGTGCCAATAGGGAGAAATCCTTATTGGAAAGCCCCCTCTTTTCTGGGAACGACCTGGTTGATAAATATTGTGAGTTATAATATTAATGATGAATGTTATTAAAATTGAAGTTGTGTTCGGAGTTGAATTTGGAGACGCGGACGTGATATTTGAGTCCGGAACGATGAAATTAGTAAAAATAGTCTATAAACACAAAATTTTCCGGAATTCACTATTTGGTCAAAAAGTCAATAGTTGACTTTTTCAGGAAAAGTCAAACTTCAAAATTTCAAAATTTATATTTTTGATAAAAATGGTTTCATTGTGTTGGAATTATTTGTGTTAGTGAAAATCGACAATTATTTCGATAATAATTGATTATTCGGAGGTTATATCGACCAATCGGGTATTTAACTTAGGATAAATGAGCAATTGATTGCTATTATTTCACATAATTATAACTATTTGTTCGCATGTGTATACTATTGTTTACATTCTTGTTACTATTAGGGGAGTTGGTGCAAGATTGATAATACTTACATGACTAAGTTAAAAATAGAGGTATAGATGGAGGTACTATATTGTAATTCGTGATTTTCACATGTTCAGAACTATTGATTCACATAATTTACTATTGAATCACATTATTTACTATTAGGGGAGGTGGTGCAAGTTTGATAATACTTCCATGACTAAATTAAAAATAAAGGAAAAGTTAGAGGTATCAGATCGTAATTTTTCGAGCCCCAAACGCGTAATTATCGAAACTATATTTTTCTATAAATAGAAGCTCATTCTTCCTTCATTTCTCACCAATTCACAAAAGCTTTAGAGCGATTATTATAGAGAGAAATTATAGAGAGAAAGAAGAAGAGAAGTTTGCTACCTCACTATTCAAGTATCCAGTTTTTCCAAGGTATGGAGTATTATTTTCTTTCTTATCCATGAAGAGAACTTATGTTATTCCATTCATTATTATTCTATTGGAATAACCTGTATACGCGGGCTACCCTATACTTGGTGAAATTCTTCTGTTATTCCATTCTTTATCATTCTGTTGGAACATCTTGTTTGTGCATTTACGCCGGACCTGATTCCATTATTTATCATTCTCATTGAACATCCTCGCTCATCAAGGTTTTACTGGCAGGACCTGGTTCCGCTTCTTTATTATTATGTTGAATATATCGTCGCTCATGCTTTTTACGCCGGATTCGATTCCGTCTTTTATTATTCTCGTTGGAATATCTCATCTCATGCTTTTACGTCGGATTCGATTCCGCTCTTTATTATTTTGTTGGAATATCCATGCATGCATTTTACGGACCGATTCCGTTATTTATTATTCTGTTGGAATAACTCGCTCAAGCGGTCTATCGCATGCCCGGTGATTTCTTTTATTATTCCATTCCTTGTTATACTCGGTTGGTTAAAGTTTTGACTTCTATACTCCATGAAATTAGTGGAATATCCTTGATAATTGCGCTTCATCCAAAGATCTTTTCATGAAAATATTCTTTGAGCATTCTTGAATTTTACTCTACAAAGCAAAGATCATGTTGACAATTTGGGACGTTATTAGTTCTCGGATAAATTAATTCTTGAACTTGTTTTATTGAATTCTTATATCATTGTCATCATCCTCATGTTTATATTTTGTTGAAAGTTATCTCGTGGCCTATAGTGCATATGGATGGACTTGGTATGATTATGACTAAAGTGATTATTCGGTGTAATCATGGACCGTAATGTTACAAATGATGTGAAAAAAGTCCTCATTGGCCGTGTAGAGCATTGATGGACGATTGTTGGCATGATCATGACCATTATTGAATACACAAATATTCTTGTCCCGTAGAAGGTATGGATAATTGTGGTCGTGATACTTATAGAATATCCTCGGCGTCAGAAAAAGGGGGTGATTCGATGATGTGGATTATTTATTGTCGAGTCCCAAATGATAAAAGTGATGAAAACCTTCTAAATCATAAAAGATAGTAGATTTTATTCTCTACTTGACTCTTTTAATGAATTGCTTGTTCATTGCAGCTTAAACTTGATGGTTGTTATATTGTATCGTTTAACATCGTTCAAGGCTAACGATAATATATTCTCGCATTATCTTAGTCATAATATTTCCCATCGGGCTAGTTGAGCTCACCCTTTTACTTTCATTGTTCTCTTTAGTGAAATGAGAACGAAAGCGAGGACTAGTCGGGGAGCGGAGTGATGGACCGAGATGATAGCATTAGTAGTCCTCACTATTCAATTGAAATAGTGGAAAATAAATGTAATAATATTGAATTTGAGTTTGTATATTGTCTAGACGATAATATTTTTATTAAAACTCATAACTTATTTTTGTCGCATTTTTACACGATAGTTGTATAATTAAGTTGTATTTGTATTCTGCATCATGTATTTGATTTAATTCTCGAATAGGTGATGTATACCTATTTTGGGGGCGCACAATTGGTATCAAAGCTTAGGGATATGATCCCCGGCTAAGATATGAGACTAGAAACTAGGAGGGAGAGGCGGGGAATTCCTTCGCTAGTATGACCTACCTAATTTTTTTTTTAGTATTTAATTGGTTAGTCGAGTATAGAGATAATATGTTGCATGTCAATTAACCCTTGTTTTGTGGCAGTATTTGAAAATGGCATCCGAGAATATTGAGAATAGCAATGGGGCACAAGAGACCGTTGAGTCTCCACAGATCAACAATCAGAATAATGTGCATCAGGAAGGCGACAATCCTCATGCAAAAAAACAACACTGACCAAATGATGAACGATGGAATATTCAGAGGCTTTATGCAATTCATGCAACATCAGGCGAGAGCGGCTCCTGTTCAAAATGCAGGTGGAAACACTGGAAACTCTCGAACGGTCACCGCTAAACAGTTCAAGGAGCTGGGACCACCCGAGTTTATTGGAGAGCCAAAACCACTTAAGGCGGAAGCGTGGATAAAGCAGATCACCAAGATATTTGATGTCTTGAAATGCTCCGAGGAGCAAAAGGTTCCTTCGCCACCTTTATGTTCAAGGAAGAAGAGGCAGACATGGTGGGAATCAGAAACGCACTCACTGACCGACGCACTAAAGATGTCTTGGGAAAAGTTCCAAGAGCAATTCAATGACAAGTACTTTCCCGAAAGTATTCGTCACATGAAAGAGGTGGAGTTTATCAAGTTGGAGCAAAACAATATGACCGTGTCGCAATACGAGGCTAAATTTGCGGAGTTATCCCTGTTTGCATCCCATTTGGTCAATAATGAGGAGCGAATGACACGAATATTTTTAAGCGGTTTGAAACCGGAGATACGTCAATATCTTATTTATCATAAACTATGTTTGTACTCAGATGTTGTAAATATGGCTCAGTTATTGGAGCGCGGTAATGAGTCAACGCAACCAAGAGAAAGCAGCCGGCAGAATGAAAATACAAGTGGTAACAGACATCGAAACGGTGACAACAAGCGTGGAGGAAATCAACATGCCAGAAATGGTAACCACTTTGGTGGTAATCATAGCCAAGACAATAAAAATGGACATTTCAAGAAAAGAAGATTCAACAATGATGGAAAGACGTCAGCACTAGCACCCGTTATTAAGGAAGGAGAACGACCACCTATCATATGCTTCAAATGCGAGAGGGAGGGACACATCATCCCAAACTGCGCGATGTCGCCCAAAGCATGTTATAATTGTGGAAGAGAAGGTCACTTAGCTCAATTTTGTCATTCACCAAGACAAATTCATTTAGGATGGAGGCACCAAAGGTCGTCCCGAAAAAGTCAAAGCCGGTAGAGGCAAGGGAGAGCGTTTGTTGTGACCTCCCAGAAAGCAAGGAACCCGAACGAGGTTGTCACGAGTAAGCTTATCATAAACTCTAGTGAAGTCTATACCTTATTTGATACCGGTTCTATCCATTCTTTTATTTCTCCTACTTGCGTTCAACGTTTAAATTTGACTCCAGAGAAATTAGACTTTGACTTATCTGGTTGAAACTCCATTAGAGAAACCTTCATTACATCTACTATTTATAAGTCTTGTTTGATTCAAATCCAGAATCGCACGTTTATTCGTCGATCTTATCTCCTTAAAAATACTTGCATTTGACGTGATTCTAGGAATTGATTGGTTAACTACTCATCATACTAAAATTGATTATTTTCGTAAGGTTGTTAGCTTTCATATTCCTAATAAACCTATTATGCTAATTGCCGACCAAACCATTAAAATCAATCACGGTCATCTCAAGCCATAAAGCTATTCGCTTATTGAAAAATGGATGTCAAGCTTTCTTAGCTCATGTCACTTGATTTAAACAAAATACGTTAGATTTGAAGGATATTTTTATTGTTAATAAATTTCCCGACGATTCCCTCAAGAACTTCCGCCTACCCCAGAGAGCGTGAAGTTGAATTTTGTATCGACCTTGAACCCCAGACAAAACCCATTTCCAAAGCCCCATATCGAATGGCTCCTATTGAACTTCAGTAGTTAAAGACCCAATTGCAGAATCGTTAGACATTGGTTTCATTCGCCCTAAGACGCTCTCCTCGGGGTGCTCTCGTTTCTATTCGTGAAGAAGAAAGATGGGAGTATGCGACTTTGTATTGATTATCTGGAGTTGAATCATGTCACCATCAAAATAGGTACCCATTGCCACGTATTGATGACCTCGTTTGATCGCCATAAGGAGCACAATTTTTTCAAAGATCGATCTTAGATTCGGATATCATCATTTGAAGGTTAAAACCGAGGATATTCCAAAGACTTCCTTCGTAACTCCAGATGGGCATTATGAATTCTTAGTTATGTCTTTTGGATCGACTAATGCTCCCGCCGCCTTCATGGATATGATGAACCGAGTATTCAAGGAATATTTGGATCATTTTGTGGTCGCCTTTATTGATGACATCCTCATATATTCCAAAATTCGTGAAGATCATGAAAGCAACACTTGAGGTCGATACTCCTAAAGCTTCGCGTGAAAACAAGCTATATGCCAAGTTGAAGAAATGCGAGTTCGCTTGAGGAAGTTGCATTCCTTGGGCACGTGATATCAAGTCATGGAATATCCATTGACCCAAAGAAAAGATGAAGCTATTCAAAGTCGGGAGTAACCTAAATCAAAGTGACCAAGTACGTAGCTTTCTCACTTAATTGGTTATTATCGAAGATTTGTAGAAGGGTTTTCTTGAATCGCTACTCCATTAACTCAAATTGACTCAAAAAGATACAAAATTTGTTAGAGCGTGGAATGTGAGAAGAGTTTTCAAGAACTCAAGAGAGACTCATCAAAGCACCTGTTTGACAATACCATCCGCCTTGAGGGATTTGTCATCTCTGATTATGCTTCAGCAAAGGGTTAGGATGTGTTCTCATGCAACATGGGAAAGTCATAGTTTATGCCTCACGACAACTCAAAGAATATGAGAGGAATTACCCTATTCATAATCTAGAGTTGGCAGCTGTCGTTTTTGCGCTTAAGATTTGGAGGCATTACCTGTATGGAGAGAAGGTGGAGATCTACACGGATCATAAAAGTCTCAAATATTTCTTCACCCAAAAAGAACTCAATATGCGACAACGACGTTGGCTTGAACTATTGAAAGATTATGATCATACCATCCAATACCATCCCGAAAAGCTTAACGTGGTAGCCGACGACCGAGTAGAAGATCATATGCGTGCACGAAAGTGCAATATTGTCAACGCAAAGGCCCATTTTGTATGACTTTGCAAAGGATGGAGTTAGAGATAAAGACCTCAGGACCCACATGATGATGGCAAAATATACGAGTAGAACCGAGATTTTAATCGATAAAGTTAAAGTCGCTCAAGCTACTGCACTGGAGCCGATGCGATGAGGAAGAAAGTACAAGAAGGTGCTACGCCAAGCAAGAATCGATGAAGAAGGAATACTTGAGTCAACTCCGGACTTTGTGTTCCTAACAACCCCGATTTAAAGTATAAAATCATGATGGAGGCGCACAACACACCGTTTGAAATCCATCTCGGGAGTACCAAATGTATCGTGATCTTCAACATACATTTTGGTGGAGCAATATGAAGAGAGAGAGATAGTAATTTATCTCAAGGTGTTTAACTTGTCAACGAAGTCAAAGCGGAGCATCAAGTACCAAAAGGTCCATCAGAACCACTTGAAATTCCAGAATGGAAGTGGGAACACATTACCATGGATTTCAACATCGGTCTTCCCAAGGTTTCTCAAGGCATAGATGCAATTTGGGTCATTGTTGATAGATTGACCAAGTCCGCTTCATTTCCTACCTATACGAGAAACTTATACACTTGAACGTCTTGTTCATATGTACATAAACGAGATTGTAAGACTACATGGTATGCCAGTATCCATAGTTTCTGATCGAGACCCAAGATTCACTTCAAGATTTTGGGTTAGTTTGCAAAAAGCTATGGGCACAGATTTACGATTTAGCTCGGCATATCATCCTCAGATGGACGGAAAATCAGAGAGGACTATTCAAACTCTTGAAGATTTATTAAGACTCTGTGTCCTTGACTTCAAAGGGAGTTGGGACAAGTTCTTACCGTTGGTGGAGTTTTCCTACAACAATAGCTATCAAGCAAGTATTGGCATGGCTACGTTAGAGGCATTGTATAGAAGAAAGTGTCGTTCTCCAGTATGCTGGGATGAGGTGGGTGAAACAACGTTGTTGGGACCGGAGTTGGTACGTATGACTACGAAAAAGATTCAAACAGTCCGACAACATATAGAAACCTCACAAGATCGATAAAAGAGTTATGCTGATCTTTATCGAAATGACGTGGAATTCGATATTGGAGATCATGTGTTATTACGTGTTGCTCCATGGAAGGGAGTTACGAGAATTGGAAAGAGAGGAAAGCTCAACCCTCAATTCATTGGCCCATTTTTAATCCTCGATCGAGGAGGAACTGTGGCGTATAGACTCGCTTTACCGCCATGTATGTCTCGTGTTCATAATGTTTTTAACATATCTATGTTACGTAAATATGTGAAAGACCCGAACCACATTATTGAATTAGAACCAGACGAGATAGAGGAAGATTTAACGTATGAAGAGTTACTTGTTAAAATCCTGGATAAAAAGGATCATATTCTACGCTCCAAGGTTATACCTCAAGTTAAAATTTTGTGGAGAAACCATGATGTGGAAGAAATGACCTGGGAGTTAGAATCTGAGATGAAATCAAGATATCCTTACCTCTTCGACATACCAGGTACGCACCCTAATTTCGAGGATGAAATTTCATAAGAAGGGGAGGTTGTAAGACCCCAACTTTTGAATAAAGATTAAATTTTCTCAAAATATATTTTGAATATTATGGTGTGAATTTGATATAATGTTATAGTTGTAGGTAATATTTACAAATTTTGCAAAAAGTACGCAAGTTGTTTTATAATATTCGATTGGTCTGGGAATATTCGTTTTAACAGGAATATTCAGATAACCAAGACAATCATGGGGACCCCACAACGGAATTATTGTTGGATCGAGAAAACGATAAAAATACTTTATAAAAATAACTACGGAAGTTTTACCGTTAACTATTGAACTACCCGGTAGTAAAAGTACGAAGAATACGCGTGGTTGTATAGTAAGACACACGGTATTGATTATTGATGCTTACGTGAGAAGTTACTCGCTTATACTCAATTATTGCTACAAGAATTGTATCAGATCATATCTCTCATATTATTGATTCGATTATCATCATAAGATCATCCGCATAATATGTTATTTTATTTAATCAATAATTGAGAGACGACAAATTTATTCATATTATTAAATTGCAATATTTACAATGTCTAGAAATTCGCCATGGAGAGGTTTGGTCACCTAATTGCGCCAATAGGGAGAAATTCTTATCGAAAGCCCCTCTTTCGGGGAACGACTCGGTTGATAAATATTGTGAGTTATAATATTAATGATGAATGTTATTAAAATTGAAGTTGTGTTCGAGTTGAATTGGAGACGCGGACGTGATATTTGAGTCAGAACGATGAAATTAGTAAAATAGTCTATAAACACAAAATTTTTCTAATTCACTATTTGGTCAAAAAGTCAATAGTTGACTTTTTCAGGAAAAGTCAAACTTCAAAATTTCAAAATTTATATTTTTGATAAAAAATGGTTTCATTGTGTTGGAATTATTTGTGTTAGTGAAAATCGACAATTATTTCGATAATAATTGTTGTCTGGAGGTTATATTGACCAATCGGGTATTTAACCAGATAAATGAGCAATTGATTGCTATTATTTCACATGATTATAACTATTTGTTCACATGTGTATACTATTGTTTCACATTCTTGTTACTATTAGGGGAGTTGGTGCAAGATTGATAATACTTGCATAACTAAGTTAAAATGGAGGTATGTATGGAGGTACTATAATCGTAATTCGTGATTTTCACATGTTCTAGAACTATTGATTCACATAATTTACTATTGAATCACATTATTTACTATTGGGGAGGTGGTGCAAGTTTGATAATACTTTCATGACTAAATTAAAAATAAAGAAAAGTTAGAGGTATCAGATCTGTAATTTTCGAGCCCCAAAACGCAAGTAATTATCAAAACTATATTTTTCTATAAATAGAAGCTCATTCTTCCTTCATTTCTCACCAATTCACAAAAGCTTTAGAGCGATTATTATAGAGAGAAATTATAGAGAGAAAGAAGAAGAGAAGTCTGCTACCTCACTATTCAAGTATCCAATTTTTCCAAGGTATGGAATATTATTTCTTTCTTATCCATAAAGAGAACTTCTGTTATTCCATTCTTTATTATTCTATTGGAATAACCTGTATACGCGGGCTACCCTATTACCCTATACTTGGTGAAATTTTTCTGTTATTCCATTCTTTATCATTCTGTTGGAACATCCTGTTTGTGCTTTTATGCCAGATCTGGTTCCATTATTTATCATTCTGTTGGAACATCCTCGCATCATGTTTCTACAATGGGACCGGGTTAAAATCTTTATTATTCTCGTTGGAATATCTCCTGGTTGCATGCGCTTTTTATTGGGACTCGATTTCGCCTTTATTATTCATTGAATATCACGTCAGGCGTTTTACGCCGGACCGATTCCGTTATTTATTATTATTGGAATAACTCCGCTGTGTATGGTCTATCGCATGCTCGGTGATTTTTTTGTTATTCCATTCCTTGTTATACCCAAATTGGTTAAAGTTTTGACTTCTATACTCCATGAAATTAGTGGAATATCCTCGATAATTGCGCTTCATCCAAAGATATTTTCATGAAAATATTCTCTTAAGCATTCTTGAATTTTACTCTACAAAGCAAGAACATGTCGACAATTTGGACGTTATTAGTTCTCGGATAAATTAATTCTTGAACTTGTTTTATTGAATTCTTATATCATTCTCATCATCCTCATGTTTATATTTTGTTGAAAGTCATTTGTGGCCTATAGTGCATGATGGACTTGGTATGATTATGACCGTGGATTATTTTGGTGTAATCATGACCGTAATGTTACAAATGATGTGGAAAAAGTCCTCATTGGTCCCGTAGAGCATTGATGGACGATTGTTGGCATGATCATGACCATTATTGAATACACAAATATTCTTGGCCCGTAGTGCATGGATAATTGTGGTCGTGATACTAAAGAATATCCTCGTCAGTAGTGCAGGGTGATTCGATGATGTGGATTATTTATTGTCGAGTCCCAAATGATAAAAGTGATGAAAACCTTCTAAATCATAAAAGATAGTAGATTTTATTCTCTACTTGACTCTTTTAATGAATTGCTTGTTCGCCAAAATTAAACTTGATGGTTGTTATATTGTATCGTTTAACATCGTCAAGGCTAACGATAATATATTCGCATTATCTTAGTCATAATATTTCCTATCTTTGGGCTAGTTGAGCTCACCTTTTACTTTCATTGTTCTCTTCGTGAAATGAGAACGTAGCAGGACTAGTTTGGGGAACGGAGTGACTTTAATTGCGATGATATCATTAGTAGTCCTCACTATTCGGTGAAATAGTGGAAAATAAATGTAATAATATTGAATTTGAGTTTCAGATATTGTCTAGAGCGACAATATTTGTATTAAAACTAACAACTTATGTTTTGTCATAGTTACATGACAACCAGTATAATTAAGTTGTATTTGTATTCTATACCATGTATTTGACGACTCAGAATAGGTGATGTATACCTATTTTGGGGGCATCACAAGTAGCCCAGGAAAACACAAGGAATGGATTGGGATTTAAGTTTGTGATCGTTGTATGGTCGAAGCCACGGATGACAAAGACAACCAAAGATTTTGAGTTTAGAGTAGTTGGGAGTGGTTCCAAAGATTTTTTCAAATGGTGAGCACATGTTGAGTGTGGGTGTAGGAAGTCGATTTATGAGATAAACAACTGTAACAAATGCATGATGCTAGTAGATTAGAGGCATGGAGGCATGTATGAGTAAAGAGAGACCAATTTCTACAATGTGACGATGTTGTCTTTTAGAATATTTATTATGTTCAGGTGTATTTGGTGGAGTGGTTAGGTGAGTGATGTCAGTCGTAGCCAAAATTAAAGCAAGTGCTTGATATTCACTTCCATTATCGGAGTATAATGTTTTAATTTTGTGATTAAAATAATTTTCTACAAGTGCTTTGAAACGTATAAAGACTTCAGAGACATGAGATTTACGATTAAGTGGATAATACCAGACATATTTGGTGAAGTGATCAACAAAAATGACATAGTATTTGAATTCATCATATGAATGCACAGGAGATGTCCAAACATCAGTGAAAATTATTTCAAGAGGTGTGGTAGAGACAATAGAAGAAATGGAAAATGAAAGATTATGGCTTTTATTACAACTGCAAGCATTACAATGATTATTTGTTGTGGAGACAGAAATTGGTAATTGAAATTTAGAGACGACATGTTTGTAAATGGGAGAGACAGGATGACCTAAGCGATTGTGCCATTCGACATTTGTTGTCTTAACACTAGAAAAGAGAACAAGAGGAGCTTTGTTGGAAGAGATTGGCCACTCATACGCCCCATCTTTAGTTGGTCCATTCAAAAGTAATACTCCCGTGCTGAGGTCCTTCACCAAAAAACCAGAAGGGAAAAATTCAATTGAAACATTATTAGTGAGGCACATTTGAGAAATGGAAATAAGATTCTTTTTTATAGTGGCAACGCATAGAACATTATGTAATTAAAAATTGTGTGGATGAAGAGAGTGAGGTAGAACCAGTGTGGGTAATTTAAAGACCCGTGTTGTCGCCAATCATGACATCATCATAGGCATTATATGGTGCATAAAGAGAGAGATTATTCAGGTCGGTGGTGACATGGTGAGATGCACCACTGTCAAGAAGTCACGATGAAGTGTTGAATGTACCAATTGTTGCATAATTGGCTTGTGGTTTCCAGGGAGATGATGATCTTGGTTTTGTTGGTTGGAACCCAGATGACCGTGGGGTTGTTGGTGAATAACTTGAATTGGTTTGAGTGGAGATTAATTGAAATTTTGGGCATCGTTTGACTGTGTGCCCTTGAGTATTACATGCTTGACATGTTCCAAGATAAGGACGTGGTGGAGGTCTACCACCTTGAGAATTTTTAAATGATGACCATTGATTTGGGAATGGTTGAGGGAACAGATTGAAAGAAGGACGTCATGCTTTGTTTCAAGGACACACAATTGTTGGATTTGCTATTGCTGGAAGAGAGGTTGGTTGCAGTGATTGAGATTGATGCAACATAGTTTCCTTGTTCAAGAGTTTTTCATGAAGCTCATCAAATGAGATGGTCGTATCTCGAGCGTTAACGACGTCAACAATAGTTTTATATTCCTCATCTAGACCTTCAAGGACTTTTTCAATAAAGTCTTTTTCATCATATGGTTTGCCTAGAATTGCAAGCTCATCAGCACGACTCCGAATAAATTGCATATATTCGTTAATGGTATACGAGCCTATGAATGAATGCTTTAATTGCTCCTTAAACTAGCGGGCTTTGCATATGTTTTCAAGAATTACTCAGGCATCACGAGAGGTGGTGGCACGATTTAGGAGTAGAACAATTGTTGTCGACAATGACCTGACTATGGCGCTGAAGATTAATTTATCATGTCGATGCCATGTTTGGAACACTAGATTTGGTGACTTCTTGCCATCAGTGATAATGGTGGGAAAAGGTACATTAATCGAACCATTGATATATCCTTCAAGATTATAGCTTATCAAGATTGCTTGAAATTGTAATTTCAATGAGAGATAATTTGTGGATGTAAGTTTTATGGTTGAATGAGAGGAGATGTTTATGGCAATAAGAGGGTGATCAGTAGGTTCATGAGGATTAGGAATAATTGGGTGAGAGGTTGCACCGAGTGTTTGTTCTTGTGAAGCCATTATTGAGTTCAAGCTAGATGAGAGAGGAAGAGGAAGATTGGCTTAGGATCAAGACTTTGATACCATAATAAGGCTACTGATGCAATGATAATTGTATTACTTCTAACAGTTCAATATATACAAATGTTGTGGAGTCAATCCAGGAAGTTAGTCTCCTAGAATTAAGTATTTACATCTGATTGATTACTATGAACATGGTATTCTAATTCCTAGAATTAGGCACTTGGGTCAATGATATTATGTACAAGATTTAGCTGTTGTTTCCTTCTATAGGTATCACCTTCATGTGAGAGAAACTCATAAAAAAATATCACGTAGAAATATCAATTTTCTTTTACTAATTGTGAGTTGTTGGGACTTGGGGTGCAACTTGAGTAAGCTGGGTTCGACTATATTTTATCTTAATTTTAATTATTTTACCTAAATTTTTGATCGGTTTAAATTTTAGTGTCGATACACCAAAAAACAATAAAGTTCATAACAATGGATATATGTAATACTTTTTTTTTTCTAGTTTGGGGGTGCGGGATTTGAACTCTAGAGTTTTTGCACAACAAATACAAGATATACCAACTGAGTTAAAGACGGTCAATGATATATATAATAATTTTGTCTTTATATGACAACACTCACTACCATCAATAATCAAACATATACTTAAATTATTTTATTTTGTCCTTCATTCTTCTAAATTAGGAGTAGACCTGACAAACATGACCCAAGCCAGCTCGTCACGGGCCAGGTTTTGGGCTGCAGAATTTTAGCCTAGTGAAACTCGGGCGTTTTTTGCCCGGCCCGCCACCCGCCAGACTCGTTTGGGCCAAACCCAAAAAAATAGCATAAAATAGACACAAATTGATCTCGGTCCGCCCGTCACGTGCAAAATTTTAGCCTAACAAAATTTGAACTTTTTTTGCCCGCCTATTTTTGATCCGACCCGTTTGAACTTAACCTGTGAGACCCCAGATTTTATGAATAAAGATTTAATTTTCTCAAAATATTTTTTTGAATATTATGGTGTGGATTTGAGATAGTGTTATAGTTGTGGGTAGTATTTATAAATTTTAAAAAGTATGCAAGTTGTTGTATAATATTCGATTGGTCGGGGAATATTCGTACGACGGCACAATCATTGTTGGACCCCACAACGGAAGTATTGTCGTAGTTAGAAAATGACAAAATTATCTTTCTATAAAAATAACTTGGAGGTGTTACCGTTAAAACCGCTTGAACTACCGGTAGTAAAAAATACAAAGAATGTCTGGCGTGGTTGCATAAGTAAGACATGGTATTGATTATTGATGCTTACATGAGAAGTCACTCAGTTATACTCAATTATTGCTACAGTAATTGCTGCATCATATCTCTCAAATTATTGATTCAATTATTATCACATTATCATCTACATAATATGTTATATTATTAAATCAATAATTAAGATGACAAAGTTATTCATATTATTATTCGCAATATCGACAATGTCTAGAAGTTCATCAAGGAGAGGTTTGGTCACCTAATTGCGCTGATAAGAGAGAAATCCTTATCGGAAAGCCCCCTCTTTCCTGGGAACGACCTGGTTGTTAAATATTGGGAGTTATAATATTAATGATGAATAAGTTGTGTTGATTAAAGATAAAATTGATTGTTCCATTGTGTTGGGATTATTAGTGTTAGTGAAAATTGACATTTATTTCGATGATAATTGATGTCTAGAGGTTATATTGTTCACTCGCGTATTCGGAGCACTTTTTGTGTCGGAGTATTATTCACGATTTACTATTCATGAGTTACTATTCACGGGGAACTATTGATTCACATTCTTATACTATTAGGGGTGGTGGTGCAAGATTGATAATACTTGCATGACTAAGTTAAAAATGGAGGTATAGTTGAAGGTACTATACTGTAATTAATTTTTTACATGATTATACTATTTATTCACATGATTTTACTATTGATTCACATGATTTACTATTAGGGGAGGTGGTGCAAGTTTGATAATACTTGCAGGACTAAATTAAAAGTGAAGAAAAAGAGGAAGGTATTATACTGTAAAATTTCGAGCCCCAAAACGTGCAATTATCGAAACTATATTTTCCTATAAATAGAAGCTCCCTTCATTTCTCACCAATTCACTAAAGCTATAAAGCAATTATTATAGAGAGAAATTATAGAGAGAAAGAAGAAAAATATTCTGCTACTTCACCACTTTTATATCTAGTTTCTTCTAAGGTAGGGAATATTATTTCTTTCTTATCCATGAAAAGAACTTCTGTTATTCCATTCTTTATTATTCAGTTGGAATAACCTCTATACGCGGGCTACCCTATATATACTTGGTGAAATTCTTCTGTTATTCCATTCTTTATTATTCTGCTGGAACATCCCTGCAATGCGTTACTGCGGGACTTGGTTCCATTATTTATCATTATGTTGGAACATCCCATCATGCTTTACGCATGACACGGTTCCATTATTTATTATTCTATTAGAATATCATGTATGCATGCGTTTTACCTTGGGACCGATTCCGCTCTTTTATTATTACGTTGGAATATCTTGTTCGTGTATTTTACTATTTGGACTGGTTCTCATTATTTATTATTCGTTAGAATAACCCGTCTGTGCAAGGATCTATCGCATGCATGGTGATTTCTTTTGTTATTCCATTCTTTATTATACTTAGTTGGTTAAAGTTTTGACTTTATACTCCATGAAATTAGTGGAATATCCTCGATATTTGCGCTTCATCCTGTATCTTTTCATGGAAATATTCTTCGAGCATTCTTGAATTTTACTCCACAAAGAAGTATCATGTTGACAATTTGGACGTTATTGGTTCTTGGACAAATTAATTCTTGAACTTATTTTATTGAATTCTTATATCATTGTCATCATCCTCATGTTTATATTATGTTGAAAGTCATCTGTGGCCTGTAGTGCATAGATGAACTTGGTATGATTATGACCAGGGATTATTCGGTATAATCATGACCGTAATGTTACAAATAATATAGAAAAAGTACTCATTGTCCCGTAGTACATTGATGGACAGTTTTTGGTATGATTATGGCTATGGATTCTTTTCGGCCAATGGTGAAAAGATGAATTATTTTATGGCATGATCAGGACCGTTGATAAAAACACGATTATCTTTGGCCCGTAGTGCATGGATAATTTGCGGTCGTGATACTAAAAGAATATCATTGGCTCAGTAGTGTGGGATGATTTAATGATGTGGATTATTTATTGTCGAGTCTCGGCGATAAAAGTGATGAAAAACCCTTTTTAAATCATAGAAGATAGTAGATTTTATTCTCTACATGACTCTTCTAATGGATTGCTTGTTCACCATTAAAGAAAACTTGATGTTTGTTATATTGTATCGTTTTTAACATTGTTGAAGGCTAACGATAATATATTCGCATTATCTTAGTCATAATATTTCTTCTTTGGGCTAGTTGAGCTCACTCTTTTTACTTTCATTGTTCTCTTCAAGAAATGAGAACGTAGCAGTAGACTAATCGGGAAGCGGAGTGATTTGAATTGGATGATAAGATTAGTAGTCCTCACTATTCAAATTGAAATAGTGAGAAAATAAATGTAATAATATTGAATTTGAGTTTGTATATTGTCTAGACGACAATATTTGTATTAAAACTCACAACTTTTATGTTTTGTCGTGCACTTTGAACGACATCCGTATAATTAAGTCAGATTTATATTTTAGATTATGTATTTGATTTATTCAAAATAGATAATATATACCTGTTTTGGGGGCGTCACATAATCCGCCCGTTTGCCGGGTCTTGTTAGGGGTACATAAATTACTCCTCTTTTTTTAGGAATAATTAATTTTGAATTATTTGTTTTAGTTTATATAAATAAAAATAATGTGATATGATCCATAAGTAATAAGGGGGATTAATCTAGTTGGAAGTGTAATGATGGGCAGCTGTATTATGAAGCAGAGACAAAAAGAAATGATTGTCTGTTTGCCAACAACTGCGCCTGTCTCTCCATCCATCCAATTTAGCTGTATTATATTAGTAATTGATTAATATAATTATTATTATTTTCATGGTATGGGCTAAATATGACATCATGTGCCCGTCAGCACCACGCCAGTAGTGCTAATTACTTTTACCCAATTTAATTTTAATTAATTCACAACTCTCTTTATAAAGAAATAATGCCAAATTAGTCTAAAAAATAGTTGTTGTACCAAACTACACCAATTATGCAAATTAAAAATATATAAAAATATTAGAGCATTAATTTTGGATCCGGTTAGTATAAAATTTATTTTATAGTAAGTTGATCAATTGATCAATAGAATGCTGACACACATAGAGTCTTGCCTGCATGTCATCACTCTATCGGTCAATTGACCAACTTACCTAAAAATAAACTTTATGCTAACCACTTCCGTTAATTTTAGAGTTCTGTTCAAATTATAATTGCGAAACTTATCAATACATTATCAATACATGAGATTGATAGGAATTATAGGAGGACTCAATTATTACACATCTCTCTAAAAATATTACCACTAATATTTATCAACATAATTGATAATTAAAAAATCAACGTAAAAATAATCGCAATATATATCATTACAGTTAATTTTTATATAATTTGGTGATGTATATCAATGAAATTTATACCAACAAACAATAAATAAATTTAAGATGTCAAAAAAATGAACTTATTTATCTTTTTAACTTAAATCTTTAATACTTTTTAACAGTGCTATGTTATTGGGTGCATATATCAAATATGTAATTATTAAATCTTAAAAGACTGAAATTTATAAATGGAAAAAAGTATCCCTTCTATTCCATAAAAAATAACCGAAGATTTTTTTTTATCTCAAGATATGTCAAGTACATAAGTTGAAGGATAATAATACATACGAATCATAGGAATTGAACTAAAAACGAATCGACTATAACGACGATTTTATTTATCGTTATAGTCGATTTATTTTTAATTTGCTCCTTATAATTCATTGAAGAGAGCCAGACATGATATATATTGCGACTTTATATATCGATTTTTTATTAGATAATTATAGTTAGTGACATTTTAACGATGTATTTAATGTAGTGAACTAATTTTATAATATTACTCAATCTCATGTATTAATATACGTCGCAATCGTAATTAGGCAAAAACTCTCGCAATACATAACAGGACTCTAATTTAAATGCAAACTATTAGATAAAATCTACTTTATCCTTACAAAGTATTTCATCCGTTCTCAAAAGGATGAACAAAGTTTAAATTTTACATATATTAAAAAAAATAAAAGTTGAGAAAAGAAAGTAAACAAAATTCCAATTTTTTCTTTAAATAATCCCATGAGATTCATAAAGTAATGAATAGTTTTATTTTCTTATACTAGAAGTTATAGTGGTAATTGGGGGGCCCAAGTGCACCTATCGAATTTGCATCATGTCGTGTTTTTTAATAAAAAATATACTTTCTTTTATAGTTTTTTGTTCAAACTTGTTTTATTATTTTTTATTTATTATTCTCATAATTGTGTTAAAAAAGGATTAACCTGGACGTCTTATATCAAAAAACTTAATCACTTCAACCCTTATAATGGACTCCACTAAACAACATAATTAACATTCACTTTATGTATTTTATCTTATCTTTTTGAAGATAAAAATAATTATATTTTTAGTCATCTTTTTAAGAATGGAGGGAGTACTTAATTAAGATTCACTATTTTTTTAGAAGAATAATTTTAGAGACACAAATTATTCTACAAATATTTTATAAATTGCTGATGTGGCATACTCCACCTCAACATATTATGTGGGGCCGAAGATTATATTGAAACAATTTGTTAATCAATATGATGAGGTGGAGTATGACACATCAGCAGTTTATAAAATTCTTGTAAAATAGTTTATGTCTATAACATTACTCTTTTTAAAAAATATATACAAGAGAAATGTAATCTAAAACATTCCTTAGCCAAACTTGGCTAAAACTATATACTTAACAAAAATATGTAATTTTGAATAAAAATTATAATTAATTTTTTTTATATAAAACTCGATAATAAAAAACTTAATCCTAAAAATAAAACTACGTCATTTTACGAATGTATTACTTCTTCCGTCCGAGGATAAAAGTCCTTATTACTATTTTGGATAGTCCCATGTTAAATGTCCACTTTCCTTTAATAACCAAATTTTTACACATTTTTTCCTATTAAACCCGTATCATTAAATATATCATATTTTTCTTATTCTAATTCTCTCTCCATATTTAATGACATTATTATGGATAATTTTGTCATTTTATTCCTTTTTTTAATATGCGTGAAAAATTCACACCATGACTTTTATTCTGGGATGGAGGGAGTACTAAATAGCCTTGGTAGTGTTTGATTGGATCTGAAAACCTCTTAAAAATCCCTCTATCTGATTCGCTAAGAGGCTGAGCTTGTTTGGTAAAAAAAAAAGTCCTCCCTCTTGGTGCCTCTAATTCGCTAAGTGAGAAAATCAAGTCTAAATAGTTAAGAGTTGTCTCTTGACGAAAATTTTAAATTTATGGACAAAAATAGTCTTATTAATATTATACTCACTCCATTTCAAATTCTAAGATCGTTATTAATTTTTGAAAAGTCACTCTAAAATACTTTTAAAATTAAAATTGAGATGATTAAAAATTATGACACAATAAATCTTACAATGAGTATTTCCTTTTCGAATTTTCCCAATATTCATTATTGTATTGAATGAACTAAAATCAAAGAAATTCATATCAATTATGAAGCTTATTAAATATTTTAAATTGACTCGAGAAGTCAATAATAATTTTATATTTTGAAATGGATGAAATATAAATTTTCTTTTGAACTATTATGTGAGACCCCAGATTTTATCAATAAAGATTTAAATTTTCATAGAAATAATTTTAATATTATGGTGTGAATTTGAGATAATATTATAGTTGTGGGTAGTATTTATAAATTTTGCAAAGTATGCAAGTGGTTATATCATATTCGATTGGCCTGGGAATATTAGGTTTAGTAGGGAATATTCGTGATAACTACCAATCATTGGTGGACCCTAATAATGTAATTATCATCGGATTGAGAAAACGACAAAAATATTTTATTGAAATAACGGCGGAAGTTTTACCGTTGATATCGTTGAACTACTCTGTAGTAAAAGTACAAGAATGTCGTGTGGTTGCATAAGAAGACACCAGATTGATTATCGATGTTTATGTGAGAAGTCACCGGTTTGATTCCATTATTGTCGATTAATAATATGAATTATTATAAGCGATAATGACGCTTTTGTTTTATTCAGATTATTAACGTAATAAAATGTAAACATCTTTTATATAAAATGTAATACTTTATTAAAGTTTATTCTATAAATGTAATATATTATATTTTATTACGATAGTGTTCAGATAAGTGTTTTGCATAGTACAAGATAGTGTTTTGCATAGTAAAATATTTTTTATATAAATAGAATATATGATATTTTATTTAAAAATTTTGTTTTAAATATGGACCGTCGATTAAAGTAAATCAATCGGACCGTTCATGGATTAATTACTATGCATTCTATTTTCCTATAAATAAGCTCATTCCTTCATTATTTTCATTTAATTCTTTGAAACTCTGTAGAGAGAGAAATTATAGAGAGAATCTATGAGAGAAAATCTATAGAGAAAGAAGAAGAGTATTCGGTACTTCACTACTTTGATATTTAAGTGTCTCTTTACTAAGAAGGGGTATTATTTGTTGTACTCGTAAGGGGTGTTATTCTTTCTTATTCATGAAGAGAACTTCATTATTCCATTCTTTATTATTCATTGGAATAACCTGTAAGACCCCGAAATTTTTTAAATAAAAAAGGAATTTCCTTTATTTATTATTTTGAAATAGTAAGGGTTGATTTGATTAATGTGGGTAGTTAAGGATTAAATACGCAAATATTTCAAAATAAGCAAGTGGTTATAAAATATTCATTTTGCTTGGGAATATTCGTTTTGGTCGTGGAATATTCATGACTTGTCAGAATATTCGTATTTACAAGAAATGGCCATGTGTGGGCCCTATAACTAAAAGCGATTGGATGAGAAAAACGACATAAAGTTTGGGTGGTTATAAATAACTACGTAGTTGTTATCAAGTAAGATCGTTGGAATACCGTTGGTTAAAATACAATAATACGCGGTGGTTAGTACAAGAAGACACTCACGGTAGACAAGATTGTTGAATTATTGATTAAATACGTAAGATGGCACTACTCAATAATTTTCACGAAGAGAGTTATCGCTCAATATTTTATTTTATTGATTCAATAATTCTTTGCGTTGATATTTTATATTATTGTTGTTCAATAATTGTCACATCGACAAGATTTCCCATTATCGATCAATAATTCATATTATTTGAATAATATTATTAGATAACATTATTGGCAATGTCTAGAAAGTTCGTCTAAGGAGAGGTTTGGTCACCTAATGCGCGCCAAGAATGAGAGATCCTTATCGGAAAGCCCCTCTTTCTGGGAATGCCAATTGGTCATTATAAATGTGATTCTCAGAATATTATTTGTGAATAATTAATTATTGATTCATATGATAAGGAAATATTTATTTTATATGAATATAAATGATGGATTTATTTATGTGGTTATTAATGAAGGAATTAATGTTGAGGTGTTTTATCAAGATTTTATCTGGATCGGAGGTATTAAAAATCAAATCGTGGGTTTTGAGATATATCATGGGGTTATAATTTTTAATCCGACCGTTGGATTGTGGTAATTTTTGGGTATGTTATACATACATAAGTTGAGTATATGTCCACAAATTTTGAACCGTTAAAAATGCACGAATGATTTGTTGTGAATTTTAAGAGGTGTTGGATTCTAAATTAGGTTTATAATTGATTTTGGTGGAAAATTCTAGAATTGAGTGGGCCCCACTTGTGGTTGGTGAAGAAATGTGCTGAATTTTATTTCAAATGTGGTGGGTGGGAATAGTAGCAGTAAAGCCATCAAAGTTGCAGCAGTTAAGTCCGCTTTGCTGTGCTAACATTTTCCTATAAATAGAGGCTAAGTTAGAATTGAAAATCACACCGTAAACAAGTTTTCTCTTTCTCTCTATATTATCGAGTGTATTTTGTGAGTATTTTGAGTATACTTTGAGTATTGTTATTCGGAGCAAGTTCCCTTCAAAGACTATATCCAGGTGTTTCAACTGTAAGTCTTGTCTTTCGAGGTAAGTGGATGTTATTTTCTTCTCAAATGATATTAATTCTTCAATATCATTATGTCAAATATGGTTGGTACTTTTTATCAAATTTAGAACTTTTTCATGTCGGGTTACTATTCATGAGTTTACTATTCACGAGTTACTATTCATGAGTTACTATTTACGAGTTACTATTCACGAAAGTACTATTCATAAAGCGTGAAGATGTTTTTTGTGGAATTTCTATCTTTTTGTGCCTGAGTTACTATTCACGATACGACACTATTCACTTAATACTTAAGACTATTCAACCGAAAAAATGAAAATTTTTCTTTTCATCTAAAATATCTATTCGGATACTAGCTTTGATCAGATCCATGTTTTGATCATTCTTGAATTTTACACCACTATGATTATTTTGAGGTATTTTTGATACGTGGATAAAACAAAGTACTAATCCTTAATCCTTAATCCTTGTCATTTTGTTTCACCGGATTCGTTTCTTTAAAATATTTTTTATCATCCTCGGCCTTAAATGATGATATTATTGAATATCTTTGCATTCAGAGTGCAAAGATGAATGATTTTCAAGAATATCTTTGGCCTCAGAGTGCAAAGATGAATGATTTTCAAGAATATCTTGGCCCGTAAAGGCAAAAAGATGAGCAGGTGTTTAAATGAACACGACCGATCGATGAATATCTTTGGCCGTAGTGTAAAGATGAACAGTGTTTAAATGAATACGACCGATCGATGAATATCTTTCGCCTTTAGTGCAAAGATGAACAGTGTTGAGATGAATACATGACCGATTGATGAATATCTTTGGCCCAGTAGTGCAAAGATGAATATTTGATTCGAGATGAATATTGATTGATGTTACGGTGGATAAAATATTGATGATGGACCTGTTAAATTCATAGATTATAGTAGATTTCATTCTCTACGTAACTCTTTCTATGAATTATTATTTCACGTAATATTGATCTCAAACTTGTTGTCTCATTGTATTCTATCGATTTTTCCCGTTGAGACTAACGATAATTTGTTGATATTATCTTAGTCATAATATTCTTTTATTGGGCTAGTTGAGCTCACCCTTTTCCCTCGTTGTTCCATTTTTCTTCTCGTGAGGCTAGAATGTAGCGATAGTACTAAATGGGTATGAAATGAAGGTTCTAGAGAGAGTTGTTTAGTAGTCCTCATCATTATTGTAAAATAATGTATCAATAAATGTGATGAGGATCTATTTGAGTATAAATATTGTCTGTAAGATAATATTTGTTTTAAACTCACGCTTTATTGTTGTGATAATAAAGTTGTAGTTGTTTTCGTACCATGTATTTGGCATACTCGGAATGGGTTGGATGGAATGGACCTATTTTGGGGTCGCCACAATGGTATCGTAGCTTAGGATATGATCTCCCGGCGGAGATGGGGAATAGAACTAGAGGGGAGAGACGAGTAAATCCTTCGCTAAAGTGTGTCCTACCTAAGCTTATTTGTTAGTTGGTCAAGATATAGGATATTATGTGATCGATTTCCTTAATTAACCCTTATTTTACGATGATTTGAGAATATCAATCGAGAATATTAATAAATGAAGTAAATGAGACCGTGGAGATGCCCGTATTTTACCAACGAGGAGAACGTGCAACAGTCGACAATGTACCTCCCGTGAACAACACCATCGAAAGCAGATGATGAACGAGGGGATGTTTAGAAGTTTTTGCAGATTCATACAAAAATCGCATTTGTGGAGACTCGTGTTCAAAATATAGGAGGAAATGATAGTAATTCATGGGTGGTCACAACCAAAGCTTCAAAGAGTGGGACCACCGCACTGGGGGAAGCCAGATCCGATCATGGCGGAAACACGGGTCAAGCAAATTACCAAGATATTCGATGTCTTGATGCACGAAGGAAACGAAAGTTCCATTCGCTACTTTTATGTTCCGTGGCAGGCAGACATCGGTGGGAATCAGGAAGCGCATCCATTCACCGCACTCAAAGATGTCACGGAGACGTTTGAAGCAGTTCAATGACAAGTACTTTCGAAAGTATTCGGCTTATATGAAGGAAGTGGAGTTTATTAGATCGAGCAGTAATAACATGACGTTGTCCCAAAGACGAGGCGAAGTTCATGGAGTTATCCGTGTTCGCACCTCATTTGGTGGAGAATGAGGAACGATGACGCGGATGTTTCGAGAGGTTTGAAACCCAAGATACGCCAAGATCTCATTTCTCATAAATTTTCTCTATTCAGATGTTGTCAAACAGGCTCGGCTTGTTAGAAGCGAGATAACGAAAGTACGCTCAACCGAGGGACCATAACCGTGGATCATACCAAAGATAGCATCATCGTAATAACGATAACCAAAGTGGAGAAAGAAGAATACGGACAAAGGCAGAACCACTCCGTGGTAATCGTGGCCATGAAAATAAGAAGCGAGTTGCGAGGAGATTTTAAAAGGAGGAGATTCAACAACGACCATGTGAAGACGCTGGCGCTTGATGGCAACCGGGTTCCAAGGAGGAGAAAAACCATCGGTCAGACATGTTACAAATGCGGAAAGAGGGATATATCACCCAAACCGCCCACAACAGCTTTAAGGTATGCTATAATTGTGAAAAAGAAGGACATATCGCTTTCGAGATCAGACGCAGATGGCGAAACCTAGTTCAATGGGGACGGTGACTCAAAAGATCTGTCCCGTAAAAGTCAAAGTCAACGATTCTGGAAGAGCGTTTGTCGTGACCGGTTAAAATACGAGAACCCGAACGGTTAGACGGGTTAGTTAATTATAAATTCTTCATAAGTTTATACCTTACTAGATACCTGCTTTCTACCCATTCTTTTATCTCTTCGCTCATGGCGCCAACGCTTGAACTCGACTCACGGAGAAATTAGACTTTGACCTATTTATGGAGAATCCGTTAGAGAAACTTTCATTACATCCGTTGTTTAGAAATCTTGTTTGATTCAGTTGGCACTATCACATTACCCGTTAACCTTATTTCTATAGAGATATTTGCTTTTGATGTGATTTTAAGGTTAACTACTCATCACGCCAAATTGATTGCTTTTGTAAGGTCATGTTTTTCATATTCCCAAGCAACTGTTATTCAACTCAAGCAATCAAACCATCAGAGTCAAACATTTTCATATCAAGCCATGAAGTCATTCGTTTATTACGGATGTCAAGTTTTCTTAGTCCATGTTATGGATTTGAATAAAGACACGCCGATTTGAATAATATTCTTGTTGTTATTGATTTTCCCGACGTATTTCAAGAATTTATCGCTTACTCCCAAAGATCGATATTAAATTTTGTATCGATTTTGAACCCTAAGACAAAACTCATTTCTAAAATCTCATATCGAATGGCTCCTATTGAACTTCGTGAGTTAAAAATTCAACTATAGAATTTGGTACCGAGCCTTTATCTTGTGACTTCCTTTGTGGAATTCACCTAAGCCAGACTCTCTATAGGGACGCCATATTCGTATGCGATAGTAACCGATAGGTGTCATTGTGACGTGCTATCCAAGATTGGGATATGAGTCACAATTGAGAGCAACCTAAGTCAAGAATCTAAATACGTAGCTTTCTAGGCTTAGTTGGTTATTATCTGAGATTCGTTGAAGGATATTCTCGAATCGCTATTCCATTAACGTAATGACTCATGGAGATACAAAATTCAAATGGAGCAAGGAATGTGGGAAGAGCTTCAAGAACTCAAGAGGAGACTCATTTCAAAGATATGTTCGACCATGCCATCCTCGGAAAAGTTTAACGTGGTAGGCGACGTGTTGAGTAGAAGATCGATACAAGTACGAGTACAATATCACAAAGACTCATTTCAGATAATATACAAATAATAGAGATGGAGATGAAAACTCTAGGTACCCACGTGATGATATACGAGCACGTGATGATATCTGAGTATAATCGACTTTAATCGATAAAGTTAAAAGCTCGCTCAAGCTACACAACCGAAATGATGAATTTGAAGAAGGAGGTGCAAGAAGTTGTTATTTTAAAAGCGAGAATCGGTGAGGTGAGGAAAGCTCAAACCTTCGATTTATTAATCCATTTGAAATTCTCGATCGAATAGGAACCGTGGCCTATAGACTCGCTTTTTTTACCACCAAGTATGACGCGTGTTCATAACGATTTTTCACGATCGATGTTACGTAAATATGTGGACTCAATTCAAACACGTCATCGAAGTTAGAACCCGGACGAGATAGCCAAGACTTAACGACGAGGAGGTACTGCCAAGATTTTGTAGAGGAAAGAACATGACCTATGTACTGAGGTTATACCATAAGTTAAAGTTTTGTGGAGAAACCATGTTATTGAGGAAATGACCGGGAGTTGGAAACGAAAATGAAAGCGAGGTTCTTTACCTTTTCAAACACAGTACGTACGCCAATTTCGAGGACGAAATTTCATAATGAGGGAGGTCAGAAGACCCGAAATTTTTTAAAAAAAAGGAATTTCCTTTATTTATTATTTTGAAATAGTAAGGGTTGATTTGATTAATGTGGGTAGTTAAGGATTAAATACGCAAATATTTCAAAATAAGCAAGTGGTTATAAAATATTCATTTTGCTTGGGAATATTCGTTTGGTGTCGTGGAATATTTCGTCGGGCTTCTGGGAATATTCGTAATTACGACGGAAGAAATGCATGTGTGGCCCTATATAACGGAAAGCGATTGGATGAGAAAAACGACAAAGTTTGGGGTGGTTATAAATAGCTGCGTAGTTGTTACCAATTAAGATCATGTAACAACCCCAAAATAGGTCCATTCCATCCAACCCATTCTCGAAGTCGCCAAATATATGGTACGTAAAAACAACTACAACTTTATTACAACAATTGTCGTGCAAAATACAACAACACATATGTCTTGTGAGTTTGGATAATATATATATACCAACTCAGAAGACGTCACAATGACACCTTACATAAAGGTATAGTCAAAAACTGCTTTTAGAAATTAGAATCTTTGGGAAGTGCTCAAGGAAACCTTCGTATACATGGGAGGCCATGTTTTTAGGTTATGGTAGATATCATATGGCCATGTAATTATCTCGTCAATCTAATAGACCCCAAAGAAAAACGAGAAGATTACTATCATATTCTTCCCAATGGTGAGTCTTCTCGACATATCATTATCTCCATCGCCTCTAATTGGGTATTATACTCCCAAACAAACACCAAGATTATATAGGTAGTGCTTGTAAATATACTCAAAGAAAGTGGATGAGCAGACAACCATGTCTTTATGATAACACGAGGTCAGATGTCATTAGACATCTTGTATGACAGTGACAAAACACCTTCCAAGTTAAATTCACCTCACCTCAACATCTATAGACCACCACTCTATTCCTCGCTATCCCCGCCGACCCAAACATACACTTTTATTACCGAAAAGAAATCAGAAACAAAAGGGTGAGTACAACTAGCTCAAGAAAGAATATTATGACTAAAGATAAATAAATTATCAATAGTCTTCATCAAGAATAAATCGTAGATTTAGAACATATGGTAGATGATAAAACTTTTCAACCATAGTTGCAAATGAACGAGCAATCCATTAAAAGAGTCAAATAGACTATAAAGTCTATCATTCTTTTCCACGTTAAAAGTCCACCAACAATATTTTATCCTCAGTAACATCAATCAACAGCCTTTCCACAATCATATGAATAACTCATAATCATAATTGTGATTCTAAATTCTCTTCTCATCCAGACTAAGATAATTTTCATCATTGCCTTTACCGAAACATCAAATATCATGGTTATACCAAATCACGCCTCGCTCATAATCATACTAATAAATTCATCTTTGCACCACTTCGTCAAAGATATTCATCAACAGCTCATCTTTACACTACAAAGCAAAGATATTCAACAACAAAAGTCATCTTCAGATTACGAGCCAAAGATATTCATCAATAATTCATCTTTGCACTATAAAGCTAAAGATATTCAACAACAAAGTTATCTTTGCATTACGAGCCAAAGATATTCATCAATAATTCATTTTGACCATACAAAGCCAAAGATATTCATATCTCAAAATAAATACATAATCATTTCGTGGTTATATAACAATAATTATAACCATGTTGATCAATTCACCTTTGCACTTAAGCTAAAAAATATTCAATTATAAATTCAATGGTCATGATCATACCAAACCAACAATTCAACTTTTGCACCATCGCCAAAGAGAACCTATGGTCACGATCATACCAATAATCTACCCATCTTTACACTCAAGTCAAAGAGAAATATCATCATTGTGGTTATAAGAATGTTATATAAAAATAATATAATCAAAACATGGTTTTAATTTCAAGAGTAAGATTCATAAATCAACTATAATTTGGTCGTAGAAGAAACCAATTTGTTGTGAATAAGACTCGTATTCAGACATAGTCCCGTGATACGCGTATAAGAAATCCTCGATACCTAAAAGATAAAGTTTCATAATAAAATTCATATCCATATTTATAACACCTTAATCCAAATGTTATAAATCACTTAGAAATCTCATAATCTAATATTATTAATATTATAATAATATTTTAATCATTTTCAAACTTATAAACAATTTAATTAAATTGTTTACACTTTACTAATTAATGCATTTAATCATCATAAAATGCCAAACTCATAAAATTTCATCACCAATAACTAAAACCCTCATCAAAAATCAAGATATACCTCATATATGATTTTCAAACCATAAAATCATATTTTCTAATTTTCTTACTTCACATAACATATTTAATTCATTTACTCATAACTAGAACATTTTCATGAAAAAATACCAAATCAGCTTAAAAATATTTCTTTTCCGGGATTTAGTATAAAATAGTCCCATATTGAATATATATTTTCTCTAAATTTTAAAAATTCATTTACTATTTTTCATACGGCCAAAACTGGCATTTAATATTTAAACATTTATCATAAATTGTACTTTTATCCAAAAATTTCAAATTCACAGAGTACACCGATATTATATAGATGTACTCTCAATAAAAATTTCATCAATTTTGGAGTTAACCGCAAGGAGTTATAAATAGTTACTTTTAAAATAGTCTTTTCTCATAAAATCCATAACTCCTAATCTATACATCCAAAAATACCTCAAAATAATCATAGTGGTGTAAAATTCAAGAATGATCAAAACATGGATACAATCAAAGCTAGTATCCGTAATAGATATATTTAGATTTAAAAGAAAAATTTTCATTTTTCTATGAATAGTGCCGATTCGTGAATAAGTGTCAGATACGTGAATAAAGTCAGATCATAATGAATAAGAATTCGACACCAAAAGATAGAAATTCCACAAAAACATCTTCACGCTTCATTTAATAGTACTCGTGAATAAGAACTCGTGAATAAGAACTCATGAATAAGAACTCGTGAATAGTAACTCGTGAATAGTAACCCCGACATGAAAAAGTTCCAAATTTGATAAAAACTTCAGATCAATATTTCAAAGATAATGATATCAAGAAATAATATCATTGAGAAGAAAATAATATCCCTTACTATCCCTTACTATCCCTTACCTCAAAAGAGCAAAGACTTGGATCGGATATCTGATATGACGTCAAGGAAACTTGCAGACCGATGAATATCAACTCACCAAGTATCTAAATACTCACAAAATACACTCAATAATCTAGAGAGAAAAGAGAGAAACTTATGTTTTTCGTGTGATTTTCAATTCTAACTTAATTTCTATTTATAGGAAAATGTTAAGACGTCAAGAAGACTTGACTCGCTACCGATGGCTTTTACTCGCTACTATTCCACCCACCAAAAATCAGCCATCTTCCCCAACAACCAAGAGTGGGGCCCACTCAATTCTAGAATTTTCCACCAAAACCTAATTTCCTAATCAAGCCACCTCTTAAAATTCATAACAAATCATTCGCTCATTTTAAACGGCTCAAAATTTGTGGACATATACTCAACTTATATATGTATAACATATCCAAAATTACAACGATCCAACGGTCGGATCAAAATTTATAACTCATGCAATATAGTCAAGAACACCGATTTTTTTGGACTATTAGTCCTTCTGACCAGATTTCATTCAAAATTTCACCATTTAAATATCTACAAAGAATTTTTGGGTGATTCAAATTTCTACAGCTTAGCTTACTTCTAGGGCTTTCTTTTGATATATGGCTCATCTCTTAACTCATTATACATTAAAGAGTTATGGATTTTACAAAATCAAGTAATAAACTAATTTTTCGAAAAATCCCATATTTTGTTCTCCATTTCGACAAATACCGATAAAACACCTCATCATTAATTCCTTCACTTATAAATACATAAATAAATCCATCATTTATATCCACATCAAATAAATATTTTCTTATCATATGAATCAATAATTAATTATTCACAAATAATATTACGTAATCACATTTATGACAACCAAAGCCGCTCCTGTGAAAGAGGGGCTTTCCAATAAGAATTTCTCTCATCGGCGCCGCAATTAGGTGACCAAACTCTCCTGATGTAACTTTCTAGACATTGCCAATAATGCTATCTAATAATATTATTCAAATAATATGAATTATCGATCCGATAATGGGAAATATCAGGCAACCGATAATTATCGAAACAACAATAATATAAAATATCAACACAAGAATTATTGAATCAATAAAATAAAATATTGAATAAAGAATTATCGTAACAATTATTCGAGTAGTGCCTTCTCACGTAAGAATCAATAATTGAAAAAATATCGCGGTAATACCGTGTGCATCGCAAACAACGCCATATTTTCGTATTTTACCAACTGGGTATTCCAATGTTGTTAATTCAGAACGATTACGCCTGTTATTTATAAAAACTTAATTTTGTCGCTTTCTTCATCCGACAGCTTATTCCGTTATGGGCCCATTAAATGATCGCTACTTCGTTGCATTTAATATTTCTCTACGTAAAGAATATTCCACCACCAAACTAATATTCCCCGACAAAATGAATACTTTATAACCACTCGCGTATATTGAAAAAAAAATTTCATATATCACCCTTTAACTTTAACTTTTATCAATTTAACCATTTACTAAATAGAAAAATTGAATACTTTTATTTCATAAAAATTGGGGTCTTACAATCTCCCTCCTTATGAAATTTCGTCCTAAAATTTACGCACTGTATTTCAAAGAGTTGAGAATACCTTGTTTTCATTTCAGATTCCATCTTCCCCGCCATCATGATTTCTCCATTGCTCATCTCCTCGATTTTATATCATTCTAGAATACAACTTCAAAACAAAGGTTAATTGAACAAATTAATATATCACATAATATCCCGATATTACGACCGACCAACAAATAAGCTTTAGTAGACACACTAATAAGGATTTACTCATCTCTCCTCCTAGTTCTATTCCCCGATCTCCGCCAGAGATCATATCCCTAAGCTCGATACCAAATGTAACAACCCCAAAATAGGTCCATTCCATCCAACCCATTCGAAGTCGCCAAATATATGGTACGTAAAAACAACTACAACTTTATTACAACAATTGTCGTGCAAAATACAACAACACATATGTCATGTGAGTTTGATACAAAATATATACCAACTCAGAAGACGTCACAATGACACCTTACATAAAGGTATAGTCAAAAACTGCTTTTAGAAATTAGAATCTTTGGGAAGTGCTCAAGGAAACCTTCGTATACATGGAGGCCATGCTTTTAGGTTATGGTAGATATCATATGGCCACGTAATTATCCTCGTCAATCTAATAAACCCTAAAGAAAAACGAGAAGATTACTATCATATTCTTCCCAATGGTGAGTCTTTCTCGACATATCATTATCTCCACTGCCTCTAATTGGGTATTATACTCCAAACAAACACCAAGATTATATAGTAGTGCTTGTAAATATACTCAAGAAGTGGATGAGCACAACCATGTCTTATGATAACACGAGGTCAGATGTCATTAGACATCTTGTATGAGCAAAGTGACAAAACACCCTTCCAAGTTAAATTCACCTCACCCTCAACATCTATAGACCACCACTCTATTCCTCGCTATCCCCGCCGACCCAGCCTACACTTTTTATTAATCCTAAAGGAATCAGAAACAAAAGGGTGAGCACAACTAGCTCAAGAAAGAATATTATGACTAAAGATAAATAAATTATCAATAGTCTTCATCAAGAATAAATCGTAGATTTAGAACATATGGTAGATGATAAAACTTTTCAACCATAGTCATAAATGAACGAGCAATCCATTAAAAGAGTCAAATAGACTATAAAGTCTATTGTCTTTCCACGTTAAAAGTCCACCAACAATATTTTATCCTCGTAACATCAATCAACAGCCTTTCCACAATCATATGAATAACTCATAATCATAATTGTGATTCTAAATTCTCTTCTCATCCAAGACTAAGATAATTTTCATCACCGCCTTTTACCGAAACATCAAATATCATGGTTATACCAAATCACGCCTCTGCTCATAATCATATTAATAAATTCATCTTTGCACCACGGTCAAAGATATTCATCAACAGCTCATCTTTACACTACAAAGCAAAGATATTCAACAATGTGTCATCTTTCAGATTACGAGCCAAAGATATTCATCAATAATTCATCTTTGCACTACAAAGCAAAGATATTCAACAACAAAAGTTATCTTTCAGATTACGAGCCAAAGATATTCATCAATAATTCATATTGCACTCAAAGATATTCAACAATCAAAAGTCATCTTGACTACAAAGCCAAAGATATTCATATATCAAATAAATACATAATCATTTCGAAGTTATATAACAATAATTATAACCATGTTGATCAATTCACCTTTGCACTTAAGCTAAAAATATTCAATTGTAAATTCAATGGTCACGATCATACCAACCAACAATTCAACTTTTTGCACCATCGGCCAAAGAGAACCTATGGTCACGATCATACCAATAATCTACCCATCTTTACACTCAAGTCAAAGAGAAATATCATCATTAGGTTATAAGAATGTTATATAAAAATAATATAATCAAAACATGGTTTTAATTTCAAGAGTAAGATTCATAAATCAACGATAATTTGGTCGTAGAAGAAACCAATTTGTTGTAGAATAAGTACCTCGTATTTCAGACATAGTCCCGTGAGCACGCATATAAGAATCCTCGATACCTAAAAAGATAAAGTTTCATAATAAAATTCATATCCATATTTATAACACCTTAATCCAAATGTTATAAATCACTTAGAAATCTCATAATCTAATATTATTAATATTATAATAATATTTTAATCATTTTTCAAACTTATAAACAATTTAATTAAATTGTTTACACTTTACTAATTAATGCATTTAATCATCATAAAATGCCAAACTCATAAAATTTCATCACCAATAACTAAAACCCTCATCAAAATCAGATATACCTCATATATGATTTTCAAACCATAAAATCATATTTTCTAATTTTCTTACTTCACATAACATATTTAATTCATTTACTCATAACTAGAACATTTTCATGAAAAATACCAAATCGCTTCCAAAAATATTTTTTTCCGGATTTAGTATAAAATAGTCCCATATTGAATATATATTTTCTCTAAATTTTAAAAATTCATTTACTATTTTTCATATATGGCCAAAACCAACCTAATATTTAAACATTTATCATAAATTGTACTTTTATCCAAAAATTCAAAAATTCACAGAGTACAATCGATATTATATAGATGTACTCTCAATAAAAATTTCATCAATTTTGGAGTTAACCGCAAGGAGTTATAAATAGTTACTTTTAAAATAGTCTTTTCTCATAAAATCCATAACTCCTAATCTATACATCCAAAAATACCTCAAAATAATCATATAGTGGTGTAAAATTCAAGAATGATCAAAACATGGATACAATCAAAGCTAGTATCCGCATTAGATATTTTAGATTTAAAAAGAAAATTTTCATTTTTCTATGAATAGTGTCAGATTCGTGAATAGTGTCAGATACGTGAATAAATCAGATACGTGAATAAGAACTCCGACACCAAAAGATAGAAATTCCACAAAAAACATCTTCACGCCTACTTAATAGACTCGTGAATAAGAATCGTGAATAAGAATCATGAATAGTAACTCGTGAATAAGAACTCGTGAATAGTAACCCCGATATGAAAAAGTTCCAAATTTGATAAAACTTCGATCAATATTTCAAAGATAATGATATCAAGAAATAATATCATTCGAGAAAAAAATAATATCCCTTACTATCCCTTTATCCCTTACCTCAAAAGAAAGCAAAGACTTCCGGATTGGATATCTGATATGACGTCAAGGAAACTTGCAATCGATGAATATCAACTCACCAAGTATCTAAATACTCACAAAATACACTCAATAATCTAGAGAGAAAAAGAGAAAACTTATGTTTTCGTGTGATTTTCAATTCTAACTTAAAGCCCTCTATTTATAGAAAATGTTAGACTCAAGAAGACTTGACCCGCCACTGATGGCTTTACCGCTACTATTCCACCCACCAAAAATCAGCCATCTTCCCCAACAACCAAGAGTAGGGGCCCACTTAATTCTAGAATTTTCCACCAAAACCTAATTTCCGAATCAAGCCACTCTTAAAATTCATAACAAATCATTCGCTCATTTTAACGCTCAAAATTTGTGGACATATACTCAACTTATATATGTATAACATATCCAAAATTACAACGATCCAACGGTCGGATCAAAATTTATAACTCATGCAATATAGTCAAGAACAATCGATTTTTTCGGACTATTAGTCCTTCTGGACAGCTTTCATTCAAAATTTCACCACTAAATATCTACAAAGAATTTTGGGTGATTCAAATTTCTACAGTTAGCTTACTTCTAGGGCTTTCTTTTGATATATGGCTCATCTCTTAACTCATTATACATTAAAGAGTTATGGATTTTACAAAATCAAGTAATAAACTAATTTTTCCGAAAATCCCATATTTTGTTCTCCATTTCGACAAATAATCGATAAAACACCTCATCATTAATTCCTTCACTTATAAATACATAAATAAATCCATCATTTATATCCACATCAAATAAATATTTTCTTATCATATGAATCAATAATTAATTATTCACAAATAATATTATGTAATCACATTTATGACAACAAAGTTAGCTCCTGTGAAAGAGGGGCTTTCCAATAAGAATTTCTCTCATCATGCCGCAATTTAATTAGGTGACCAAACCTCTCCTTAGATGTAACTTTCTAGACATTGCCAATAATGCTATCTAATAATATTATTCAAATAATATGAATTATCGATCCGATAATGAGAAATATTGTGTGTTGATAATTATTGAACAACAATAATATAAAATATCAACGCAAAGAATTATTGAATCAATAAAATAAAATATTGAACAAGAATTATCTTTAACAATTATTGAGTAGTGCCTTCTTCACGTAAGAATCAATAATTGAAAAAATATCGTCTGGTAATACCGCAGTGCCACTTTCGCGTATTCCAACAATGGTTAAAACACGCTGCTATTTATAAAACTTAATTTCGATTTTAACCATTCGGTATTCCAACAAAGTTGTTAATATTCAGAACGATTACGCCGTTATTTATAAAAACTTAATTTTGTCGTATTTTTTCATATATCACGCTTATTCTCACATGGGCCCACAACGATCTTACAAAGATTCAGAATACCCGCCGCATTTAATATTCCCCATACGTAAAGAATATTCCAATAATTTTCAAACTAATATTCTCCCGATAATAATGAATATTTTATAATAATATTATTAGATAACATATATTTTCTAAAAAAGAGGTTTCATATATCACCCTTTAACTTTAACTTTTATCAATTTAACCATTTACTCGATTCAATGAGAAAAATTGAAATACTTTTATTTTAATGAAGGAATTAAATTGAGGTGTTTTATCTTTTTTAATCCGACCGCTGATTGTGGTAATTTTGGGTATGTTATACATACATAAGTTGAGTATATGTCCACAAATTTTGAACCGTTAAAATGCACGAATGATTTGTTGTGAATTTTAAGAGGTGTCGGATTCTAAATTAGGTTTATAATTGATTTTGGTGGAAAATTTAGAATTGAGTGGGCCCCACTTGTGGTTGGTGAAGAAATGTGCTGAATTTTATTTCAAATGTGGTGGGTGGGAATAGTAGCGAGTAAAGCCATCGAAAGTCAGCAAGTTATGTCTCGCTTTGCCATTAACATTTTCCTATAAATAGAGGGCTGTTAGAATTGAAAATCACACCGTAAACAAGTTTTCTCTCTTCTTTCTCTATATTATCGAAGTGTATTTTGTGAGTATTTTGAGTATACTTTGAGTATTGTTAGATCTGCAAAAGTTCCCTTCAAAGACTATATCAGGTGTTTCAACTAGAAGCATCGCCTTTCGAGGTAAGGGATGTTATTTTCTTCTCAAATGATATTAATTCTTCAATATCATTATGTCGAAATATTGGTTGGTACTTTTTTATCAAATTTGGAACTTTTTTCATGCTCTGGGGTTATTTATTCATGAGTTACTATTCACGAAGTTACTATTCATGAGTTACTATTCACGAAAGTTACTATTCACGAGTACTATTCATAAAGCGTGAAGATGTTTTTTGTGGAATTTCTATCTTTGGTGCTCTGAGTTACTATTCACGTGATATTGATAATTATTCACGATACGCATACTATTCACGAATCACTTGACTATTCAATAAAAAATGAAAATTTTTCTTTTCATCTAAAATATCTATTCGGATACTAGCTTTGATCAGATCCATGTTTTGGATCATTCTTGAATTTTACACCACTATGATTATTTTTGAGGTATTGTTGATTATGGATAAAACAAAGTACTTAATCCTTAATCCTTAATCCTTGTCATTTTGTTTCACCGGATTCGTTCTTTAAAAAATATTTTCATCATCCCTACCTTAAATGATGATATTATTGAATATCATCTTTTGGCCCGTAGTGTAAAAGATGAATGATTTTCAAGAATATCTTTGCCCGTAGTGCAAAAGATGAATGATTTTCAAGAATATCTTTGGCCCGTAGTAAAAGATGAGCGGGTGTTTAAATGAATACGACTGGCCGATGAATATCTTTGGCACAGAAGTCAAAGATGAACAGTGTTTAAATGAATATACCGAATCGATGAATATCTTTGGCCTTTAGTGCAAAGATGAACAGGTGTTGAGATGATTTAATACGACTGATTGATGAATATCTTTGGCATTCGGTGAGTGCAAAGATGAATATTTGATTTGAGATGAATATTGATTGATGTTACAGGATAAAATATTGATGATGGACCTGTTAAATTCATAGATTATAGTAGATTTCATTCTCTACGTAACTCTTTCTATGAATTATTATTTCACTGCGAATATTGATCCGAAACTTGTTGTTTATCAGATTCTATCGATTTTTTCCTCTGTTGGAGACTAACGATAATTTGTTGTATATTATCTTAGTCATAATATTCTTTACCGGGCTAGTTGAGCTCACCCCTTTCCTCGTTGTTCCATTTTTTTCTTCTCGGGAGGCGAGAATGTAATGAAGTAGTTAATGGGGTATGAAATGAAGGTTCTAGAGAGAGTTGTTTAGTAGTCCTCATCATTATTGTAAAATAATGTATCAATAAATGTGATGAGGATCTATTTGAGTATAAATATTGTCTAAGATAATATTTGTTTTTAAACTCACGCTTTTATTGTTGTGATAATAAAGTTGTAGTTGTTTACGTACCATGTATTTGGCGACTCGAGAATGGGTTGGATGGAATGGACCTATTTTGGGGTCGTCACAACTCAGATATCGCCAGATACCCTATACATAATATGTATCGTGGTTTACCCTATACTTGGTGACATTCTTCTATTATTCGTTGGAACATCCTGCTCATGTGTTTTACGGGACCGGTTCCGCCATTATTATTATTCTCGTTGGAACATCCATGTCAGGTGTTTTAATTGGGACACTCGGGTTCCGTCTTTATCATTACGTTGGAATATCCTATCGTGTGTTTTACACCGGACCGTTCCATCTTTATTATTCTCGGTTGGAACATCCCGCTTGTGAATTTCACCGACCTAGTTTTGTTATTATTATTCATTGGAATAACTGCCGCCTGCCGAAAGCACCGCATGCATGGTGATTTCCTTTGTTATTCCATTCTTTATTATACCAAATTGGTTAAAACTTTGACTTCTATACTCCATGAAATTAGTAGAATATTCTTGATATTTTTGCGTTTCATCTAAGATCTTTTCATGAAAATATTCTTCCGAGTATTCTTGAATTTTACTCTACAAGCGAAGATCATGTTGACAATTTGGACGTTATTAGTTCTGAATAAATTAATTCGTGAACTTGTTTTATTGAATTATTATGTCATTGTCATCATCCTCATGTTATATTATGTTATCTTTCGCTTACGTGCATAGATGAACTTAGTATGATTATGACCGAGGATCATTCGGTATTATAATCGCCAGCTTGTTATAAATGATGTGATAAAAGTTCTCGTGTGGCTTTGTAATGTAGTGATGGATAATTTTGGTATGATTATGACCGTGGGTGATTCTAAGATAGTCGCTTACCATTGATAATTTGATGAAAAATCCTCGGGGTATGCAGGATGATTAGATATCGTGGTTTATTCATTAAACCGAGTCTTAGTGATAAAAATTTATGAAAACCTTTTAAAACCTAAAAGATAGTAGACTTTATTTTCTACTTGACTCTTTTAATGGATCAGATATTCACGCAGCTTAAACCGGTTGTCTATTATATTTTATCGTTTAACATTGTTGAAGACTATTGATAATTTATTTCGCATTATCTTAGTTATAATATTTCTTCTTGGGCTAGTTGAGCTCACCCTTTTCTTTCACCATTTTCTTCGTGAAATGAGAATATAAATGGGGACAAGCTCTGGGAAAAGAGTGATGGTCCCGAAGATAGCATTAGTAGTCCTCACTATTTCGTTAAATAAGTGTTACAATAAATGTAATGAGGACTCGAGTATGGATATTGTCTAAATGACAATATTCCTATTAGAACTCTCGCTTTATGTATTGTCGTATGTTACACTACGGATGTATAATTAAGTTTGTATTTGAATTTATGTACCATGTAAGTGGCGACCCAAGATGGGTGACGTATACCTAATTTTGGGGGCGTCACATATTACGTTATGTTGTTTTTCTATATATTAAACTTGATACTTTTTTTTTTATCTAATGTAATAGTCATCATATTATACATTGTTGCTAATTTTTTAAGTAATTTTTAAAATAATTTTTACTAGAGTATATGAATATTTTTATATAAACATATTTAAAAATATTATTCATTCATTTTTATTAGGATGCATACTTAAAATTATCAAAATAATTTTTTTAAACAGTTCAGAGGACTAAAATGATAAAATAATATCATTTAAATATTTTACCCATAATAATTACCAATCAGTTTATTAGGTTCATATCATCTTTTATTGAGATGATATATTTTATTAAGATATAATAATCATTTAAATCTTAATTACTCAATTTTATTAAATACTATTTTAGTCAAATTTGACTAAGGGATGTCCTAAATTACTTTTTTTTTCTTATATATACTAGGATCCATAGAAGGTAAAAAAAGAAGAATTAATTTATATTCTTTTCAGTTTTAATATTTTAGCTTTATGAAGAGTATAATTAAAATAGCTTTTATGAAACGAGAGAGTCAGAGTTGAGGATGTCCCAATCCTACTCTCCTTTTCGATGGGGAAGTGTGTTTATAATTTGCTACAAAAAAATAAATTATGATATCTTATTTAAATATTTAAAACTTTATATCTATTTTGTTAAGGGGGATGAAAAAAAGTAACTGCATTTTAAAATTTTGTGTCACTTTTTTAACTTAATTTCTTGTCCCTAAAACTCTCGTTCTCTCTCATATTTATTTACCTATATTTTATAGCTTTTATTGGAATATTTATTTATTGATTTTTAACTACACACATATTGTAATATGTCACAAATACTAGTATATTATAAAGAAATTGATAAATTGATAACAGAAAATAATATTTTTACAACAACTCTTATTATAGATCCTATAGCGACGGTTTTCACCGCGTTATATATCTATAATGACACTTTTATTATGAAAATATTAAAAAGTGTTGTGAAAATATCAATTTCTTATTATAAAAGGGTTTTGGGGTCGAGGAGTTCAATATTTATTTGGTCTTATTAAAAAAAAGGACCAAATACTCCCTCCGTTCCTAAAAGATTGTCGATTTAGAAGAAAAAAATTGTTCTAAAAAGTTTGTCCTTTATAACTTTCGAGGAGAATAAATTATTTATTTTCTTATATTACCCATAGCTTCTCTTATTGTCCCAAAAAATTCTCTCTCTTGTATTAATAGTTTTTAATTTTCCATAAAGGGGTAGTGATGAAATTTCAAACAAATTTTACTTGTTAATGATATTTTTTTAATATTTGTGCCAAAATTTTAAACGATAATCTTTTAGGGACGGAGGTAGTATATTAAAAGTAAATAATGACAAATAAAAGTAATATATAATCAAAAGTTTGAATTCTGAAAACCCTAAATATAATATTAATTAGGGTTTTATACCCCAAGCTAGGCTAACCATCAACCCGAATAGCTAGGGTTCATTTTCTATGGCCATAACGGTAACCCAATCAATGAACTTGATGGTTCTATATATCTAATAATGAAATTATTGGAGAAAGAAGAAAGAGGACACTAGCTAGTATGATTGCTAAATGAAAAATGCTTCATTAGTGGCTACTATAATGCAATCAATATGATGACTGACTCACAAATTTCTTAATAATTTTTTCAGAACTTTATTATTATAATTTAATTCTAAAAAGTACATGTGAAGGAATTATAGCCTGTTCCGCAATAATTTATAAGTTGGTTAAATAAATTTATAAGTTATTTTTACTATTAAAGTGTTTGGGAGTGACTTATTTTTTTGACATATAAGTCATTTTTGATAAGCAATAAATTCCGGTTTATTAAAAATGACTTATACGTCATTTTAAAATAAATAATTTGGCCAAATATAAATACTATTTTGTCATTATTTTAATAGTATTTATATCTTATTTTAACTTATGACAAGTCATTTTAGCTAAATGCTTCACATTTTATTTTAACTTAATTTAATTTCTAGCTTATAAATAAAAAGAGACACTTTTGTTTATCAAGTGTAACTTATAAGTCATTTTAAAATAAGTTATTCCAGAATAAGCCATTTAGAAGGAATTAAGATCCTCTTTATTTTAAATAAATTGAAGAGTTTTTATCTCATAATTAATATTTAAAATGTGTTAGAATGTAACGGAGAACATAGGGAAGGAGCTCACAAGGGGAAGTATGAAATCCCAAAAGGATAATTAAGAGGAACTTACATAAATGACCCACGAAAACATTTTTTTGCCAAATAAAGTTGTACATAAATTATTAATGTGTGTAATTGAAGAGATCATAACAATATTATTAATGGGTGGTTTGGGACTTGAAAAATGGTGGGTATATTTTGTGGGGTTGGGAGAAAAGTTAAAAAAAAGCCACTTAATTGCTCAGTAATTAGCAAAAGGGTCTGGAAAGGTGATTAGCTTTATTCCTGCCAAAAGTCAAATAAGTCCTCTTTCTTTCAAATCAAAATGATATCTTCAGAGCCATAGGGCAGGGGCGGCAGGGGGAAGAGATTTTCACTCAAGAGTCATAATCATTGCTCTTGATATTTCTATCTTTTAGGTGCCCATAAAATTACATTCATCATATAATACTACTACAAAAGAAACCCTAGCTAGAAAATGAGAGATTTAAATTGATCTAGAGTACTCTCCTTTTCTCCACAAAATATATTTTGTCTCCCATAATTGTGCACTCATCTGTTTTGCTTTTATCCTTGGATCCACTTACAAACACAAATAACAGTATAAACTGATATTTTTAATATAATTTTTTGATATTTTTACATAAAAAATAACAATTTTCATGTAAAAATATCAAAAAAGTCGTGTGGAAATATCTGTTTCCTTATTTCATCCATCCATCTCTAGAAATTACTATTTTTACATGTATTTTTGATATTTTCACGTGCATGGTCGTTTTTCACATGAACATACAGTGGGTCACACCTTCTGAAGGTGAGAAGGAACTATGTGAAAATATAGAAAAGACCTTGTAATTCTGTGTATAAGCACACCTGCAACAGATTTAAATCAGACAGCTATGCATGTCTGCTTTAGTATATCTTCAAGCGTGAGTAAAACAGAATATCCAGAAATTAATCAAACAGAGAAGAGAAGTGCAGAATAGAATGACACTAAGATTTTTACGTGGTTCATCCCTTAACCTCTAGTTTAGTGTCTGTCCTAATCCACGTCCAATACCAACCACTATTGGAGACTCTTTTTATTAATTTAAAGACCCAATTAAGTACAATAAAAATAACTCGCTGTTCAAAAGCTTTCCAACGCGATGGACACATCTTCCCCCTTTGCACTTCTGCAACATTTCTCACCACTGAAACATTTGCACCTATACAACCTTGAAAGCTCTTTATGAACAAACCCTATCTACTGCTAGATAGACCAAGCCCAACAGGACTTGAACTCAGATTTCATTACAAGAAATATATGATTACAAAGAATTCTTATTTCCGGTCAACAAAGAATTAATTATATAACAAGACTTGCTGGAAATAAACTTTGATAGCTCTCTATTGAAATACCTTTGTATAAGACAAATGCTTAGATTTTACTGAACCGATGTATCCTTCAAGTCTCTGTCCCTGATATAGCCAATAAGAAGAATATATATATATATAGAGAAGGAACTAACGACTATATATTGATTAATTAAAAATTTTCAGACCCGTTTGGGAGGACCCACGATCTTAGTAGCTTTGCATAACCAAATAGATACTCCTATGAGATAATCTTCAGCAATATTTGTTAGCATAAAAATCACCACAGTTGGCAAGTTTTCAGCAACTAATTAATAGCAACAGATATAAATAATTTATAAAATATCTTTACCTGATATATCTCTTTGATTAACATGCACCAACGGATACAACATAAGAGGTTGGCATGAAAATCTCATAACTTAATTAGAATACCCCAAGTAGGGGTGAGCATGGTGCGGTTTGAAGCCGAAACCGCATCCGAAATCGCTTAGGTACGGTTTGATAAATTCAAAACCGCATATGAAACCGCTGTGATTCAAAAAGTAGTGCGGTTTTAAAAGTGCTGTGCGGTTTCATTTGGTGCGGTTTTGCCCAAAACCAATTGAAACAACAATTGATAAAAATAAAAGCTCTGCTTTTTTGAAATTAATATAAGTTCATTAATGTAGACAAATACAACAATGAAAGCTATAAACTATCTAAAATGTAAATTTTTTCTCGCAACAACTTCTTCATTACATGGGAAACTGTGGAATATTTTCAATCAAAATACAAAATGAGCAATTAACCTCATGCATGTCCTTTAATTTCTTGAAAGCAGAGAGGTGCGGGACTTTCAGCGATCTTATAAACACTTTATATGAATGCCAAAAAGTTATGTTCCATGTTCCATCCATAATGTTTGCACACCCATACATACATAAATAAAATAGGGGAAAATGCCATCAATGAGAGGAAAACAAGCACGCATAATAAATAAATAAAAAACTAGTATAGTAATTTTGAGTTGATTTCATCAAGACAATGCCCACCTTCATCATTAAGAAGTGCATACTGTTATGTAAAATTAAACCACCAAGTACTACTACGGTTGGACGAGAGATACTAATTAAGCTACACAAGATAGTGTCAAACTCACTTCTCCCAAATTCAGCAGCATTCACGGTGAATGGTGAATACATACATACACACATACACATATATGGTGCGGTTTCAGTTTTATGGTTGCGGTTTTTACTAGTAACCAAACCGAAATCATAAATTTGGTTATTCAACCAATCTAAAACCACAACATACGCCGGAACCGTTGGTGCGATTTTAATTGGTGCGGTTTGTGCGGTTTTTGGTGCGGTTTCGGTTCCAATTTGGTTACTTGCTCATCCTTAACCCCAAGTTCTCAGCAACTTTAAAAATCCAACGGACATAAAATATATATAATATCTTAGTCAAAAATAAAGCAGCTGAAATAAAGTAACGAATAACATTTCTGATAGAGTTTTATCTAATATCAAAAACAGTTCAAACTTGCATATCAAAACAGTTCCTTAAAAGACTCATTTTCAAATAATATTAATCATTATAATATGTGACGCCCCCAAAATAGGTATACAACACCCATTCTGAGTCGTTAAAATATATGGTACAGAAACAACTACAACTTTATTAATACAACATAAAAACTGTGAGTTTAAATCAAATATTGTCATCTAGACAATATCCACACTCAAATAAGTCCTCAGTACAATTATTGATACATTATTTTATAAAAATGGTGAGGACTACTAAAATGACTTTTAGAACCATCATTCCACACCCCGACTAGTATTCACTACATTCTCGCCTCCTGAGAAGAAAAATGGAACAACAAGAAAATGTTGAGCTCAACTAGCCCAGTAAAGAACATTATGACCAAGATAATATAAAATAAATTATCGTTAGTCTTCAACAGGAAAAAATCTAATAGAATATGTAAGACCCCGAAATTTTTTTAAATAAAAAGGAATTTCCTTTATTTATTATTTTGAAATAGTAAGGGTTGATTTGATTAATGTGGATAGTTAAGGGTTAAATACATAAATATTTCAAAATAAGCAAGTGGTTATAAAATATTCATTTTTGTTGGGAATATTCGTTTGGTCATGGAATATTCAGATCGCTTGGGAATATTCATTTATGCGGCAAGAAATGTGTGGGGCCCCATAACTGAAAGCGATTGGATGAGGAAAACGACAAAGTTTGGGTGGTTATAAATAGCCACAAGTTGTTACAGTAAGATCGTAGTTATTACTGTTAAGACCATTGAATAATAATTGGTTAAAATACGATGAATACGCGTGGTCGCAGACAAAGAAGACACCAGATTGCACAAAGATTGTTGAATTATTGATCCTTACGTAAAGAAGGCACTACTCAATAATTATTACAAAGTGAATTCATCGCTCAATAGTTTATTTTATTGATTCAATAATTGTGCGTTGGTATTTTATATTATTCATTGTTCAATAATTATCCTTCGCACAAGATTTCCCATTATCGATCAATAATTCATATTATTTGAATAATATTATTAGATAACATTATTGGCAATGTCTAGAAAGTTCTATCTAAGGAGAGGTTTGGTCACCTAATCATGCGCCAAGAAGAAGAAATTCTTATTGAAAGCCCCTCTTTCTGAGGAACTACGGTTGTCATAATTGTGATTCTCGTAATATTATTTGTGAATAATTAATTATTGATTCATATGATAAGGAAATATTTATTTTATATGAATATAAATGATGGATTTATTTATGTGGTTATTAATGAAGGAATTAATGTTGAGGTGTTTTATCAAGATTTTATCTGATTGGAGGTATTAAAAATCAAATCGGGGGTTTTGAGATATATTATGGGGTTATAATTTTTAATCCGTAGATTGGATTGTGGTAATTTTTGGGTATGTTATACATACATAAGTTGAGTATATGTCCACAAATTTTGAACCGTTAAAATGCATTTAATGATTTGTTGTGAATTTTAAGAGGTGTCTGATTCTAAATTAGGTTTATAATTGATTTTGGTGGAAAATTCTAGAATTGAGTGGGCCCCACTTGTGGTTGGTGAAAAATGTGCTGAATTTTATTTCAAATGTGGTGGGTGGCAATAGTAGCAGGTAAAGCCATCGTGTAGCAGGTCAAGTCGCTTGCGGGCTAACATTTTCCTATAAATAGAGGGCTAAGTTAGAATTGAAAATCACACCGTAAACAAAGTTTTCTCTTTTTCTCTCTATATTATCGAGCGTATTTTGTGAGTATTTAGATACTTTGAGAGTTCTTCGTCTGTCAAGATAAAGTTTCATTCAAAGATCACTTCCGACCTTTCCTTCCAAATCTCGATTCTTTGAGGTAAGGGATATTATTTTTTCAGTAATGATATTATTTCTTCAATATAATTATCTTTGAAATGTTGATCTGAAGTTTTTATCAAATTTGGAACTTTTTCATGCTGGGGTTACTTATTCATGAGTTACTGGGTTACTATTCATGAGTTACTATTCACGAAAGTTACTATTCACTTAGTACTATTTATGAAGCGTGAAAATGTTTTTTTTTTGTGGAATTTCTATCTTTGGTGTCGGAGTTACTTATTCACGATAATGCACTATTCACGATACGGCAAGACTATTCACGTATACCATGACTATTCAATAGAAAAATAAAATTTCTTCTTTTCATCCAAAATATCTATTTCGGATACTAGCTTTGATTGTATCCATGTTTTGATCATTCTTGAATTTTACACCACTATGATTATTTTTGAGGTATTGTTGGACATGGATAAAACAAAGTACTAATCCTTAATCCTTAATCCTTGTCATTTTGTTTCAATTGGATTCGTTCTTTAAAAATATTTTCATCATCCTCGCCTTAAATGATGATATTATTGAATATCTTTGGCCTCAGTAGTAAAAGATGAATGATTTTGAAGAATATCTTTTGGCCAGTAGTGCAAAGATGAACAGTGTTTAAATGAATACGACCGATCGATGAATATCTTTGGCCTTTTAGTGCAAAGATGAACAGTGTTGAGATGAACATGACCGATTGATGAATATCTTTTGGCTCAGTAGTGCAAAGATGAATATTTGATTTGAGATGAATATTGATTGATGTTACAGGGGATAAAATATTGATGATGGACCGTTAAATTTATAGATTATAGTAGATTTCATTCTCTACGTAACTCTTCTATGAATTATTATTTCCATCGTAATATTGATCTGAAACTTGTTGTCTATTGTATTCTATCGATTTTTCCTCGTTGGAGACTAACGATAATTTGTTGTATATTATCTTAGTCATAACATTCTTTTACGGGCTAGTTGAGCTCACCCTTTTCCTTGTTGTTCCATTTTTCTTCTCGGAGGCGAGAATGTAGTGAGTACTAGTCGGGTTATGGAATGAAGGTTACAGAGAGAGTTGTTTAGTAGTCCTCACCATTATTGTAAAATAATGTATCAATAAATGTGATGAGGATTTATTTGAGTATAAATATTGTCTAGTAAGATAATATTTGTATTTAAACTCACGCTTTTTATTGTTGTGATAATAAAGTTGTAGTTGTTTCGCATCATGTATTTGGCGACTCGAGAATGGGTTGGATGGAATGGACCTATTTTGGGGTCGCCATGAATCACAATAGACAACAAGTTTTAAATCAATATTCATGAAATAATAATTCATTAGAAGAGTTAAGTAGAGAATGCAAACTACTATCTTCTATATATGAATTTAAAAGTTCATCGCTATCTCTTATCCCCGTAACATCAATCAATATATATCTCGAATCAAATATTCATCTTTGCACTACAAAGCCAAAGATATTCATCATTGGTCATGTTCATCTAAACACTGTTCATCTTTGCACCACGGGCCAAAGATATTCATCGTAAATCATTCATCTTTGCACCACTGTGCCAAAGATATTCAATTATATCATCATTTAGGCACGAGGATGATGAAAAATATTTTAAAGAAAACGAATCTAGTGAAACAAAAGAATAAATATTAAGAATTCGTACTTTAAACAATCCAAGTTCAAAAATACTTCATAAATAACTAGTAGTGGAGTAAGATTCAAGAATTATCAAAACATGAATACAATCAAAACTAGTATCCATAATAGATATCTTGGATGAAAAACAAAAATTTATTTTTTCTGTGAATAGTGTCGTATTCGTGAATAAGGTCAGATATGTGAATAAGAATTCACGACACCAAAAGATAGAAATTTCACAAAAAAATATCATCATGCTTCGTGAATAGTAACTCATGAATAGTAACCCCGACATGAAAAAGTTTCAAATTTGATAAAAAGTTCCAACCAATATTTCAAAGATAATGATATTGAATAAATAATATCATTTGAGAAGAAAATAACATCCCTTACCTAAAAAGGATAAGACTTGATTGGTATAAGATTGGATATAGTCTTTGAAAGGACTTCACATCAGATATAGCAATACTCAAAGTACTAAAATACTCACAAGAATACGCCAATATATCGAGAGAAAGAGAGAAATCATAGTTTCGTGTGTTTTTAATTCTAACCTAAGACCTATTTATAGGAAAATGCTTAGTAACACCAAAGCGTAAAATTTAATAAAATATTATTATTATTTAATAAATTTCTACGCACACTCAAGACATCGATTTCAAAGCAATTAACATGTGCAACCAACTTGTTAAAACGTTTTTCTTAAAATAATTAATTAAAACTTCCAAAAATCAATTATTTTGAACTTCGAACTTCAATAATTCATAATAAATAGCCCTTTTATCGTAAAATTGAATCTCGTGACTTTTTATAGAAAATTCGATTCTCTACAACTTTACGAGAAGAAAGTTTTTCCAAATTCCAAATGTAAATTGACCAAATTCATAAAGCGAAGCGATTTTACTGTGCTATAATCAAATTTCACCAAGAAATGGGGTCCACCGACACACACAAAACATGTGTTAATCATTTAATGCAACAAAATACTCTTCCTCCTCATATACTCATATATCCTATATTCATTGTAAAATATCACCATTATTATATTATTAAAATATAATAATAAATTATTTTATCGAAAAAGATAAAATATTATTTTTCAACAATTGTCACTTTAAAAATTTTCTCCATCTATATCCATATAAAATCAATATTTTCCTCATCATATAAATCAATAATTAATTATTCACAAATAATATTACAGAATCCGCGATCTTTGGCAACCAGCCGTTCCAGAGAAAGAGGGGCTTTCAATAAGAATTTCTCTTCTTGGCGCACGCAATTAGGTGACCAAACCTCTCCTGTATGTAACTTTCTAGACATTGCCAATAATATTTTCTAATAATATTATTCAGATAATATGAATTATCGCTTCGATAATGGAAAATATCGTGTAGTGACAATTATTGAAACAACAATAATATAAAATATCAACGCAAAGAATTATTGAATCAATAAAATAAAATATCGAATAAAGAATTCATCGTAATAATTATCAGTAGTGCCTTCTTACGTAAGGATCAATAATTGGTGCAATACCAGATGTATCTTTGTCAACAACGCCAGACATCGTGTGTTTTAACTATCGGGTATTCCAACAATATTAATTCAGAATAATCTAGCGCTAGTTATTTATAAACAACTTATACTTGTGCGTTTTCTTCATCCAATCGCTTTCACAGTTATGGGGCCCATTAAAAGCTATACTGCCGCATTTAATATTCCCCGGCAAAGAAGAATATTCAACGACCAAACGAATATTCTCCGACAACAATGAATATTTTATAACCACCTACTTATTTAAAATATTTCAAGCATTTTACCCATAACTAACCACATTAATCAAATCAACCCCTTACTATTTCAAAATAATAAATAGAGGAAAATAAATTTTATTTATTAATAATTTGGGGTCTTACATAATAAAACAAGTCTATTCAACAATCCTAAATTAGAAAGATACTATCCAATGAACTATAATTTCAAATTTGGCTAATACAATCATATTTAGCATATTTAAAACAGCTCAAACAATTAAAAACATAAGTCCATTAAATAATTTTTGTCATTATTAAAATTATAAACCAACATACATATGAAAATATTGTTCCCTTTGCACATATATTTTTGATATTTTTACATGTTTTCTTCTCACATAACAGTTAGACCCACTGTATACTCATGAGAGTAGATCATGTGAAAATATCAAAAATAGATGTAAAAATATCAATTCCCTAAACCTCCACTAGTATAAAAAAAATAAAAATACTCGTCACTAATGATAAATTTAAAATTTTATTTACCCTCTTTTCTTAACTTTTATTTTTTTAATATATAAAATTTATATTTTGCTCATTATTTTGAGAATGTAAAGAGTTGTTAAAGTGAGATAGAAAATGTAGGTCCCTACTTTTTTGAACTTTTGTTATTGTTAATGTTTTATATTAATGTTTTGGTTTAAAAAATACATTATTTATGTTAAACTTCAAAGAGTAAAATTTGTTCAATAGAAAATGGTTCAAAGGATTAAAATATAAAATACAATCATTTAGATAATTTTGATATACATTATGAAATATTAAAACATTTGTTTATTTAGTTCGAACACAAATTTTTACTATATTTATATCATGTAGGTGTAGTTAATTATTCACGTATACTCATTTAATTTTATCAAACAACTTAATTAAAAATATATATATATATATATATATATATATATATATATATATTAAGGGATAAGTACAAAATTGGAAAGGGAGTAGAAAGGTAATAACAGTGGGAGAATGATGTGCAATAGTTTTTGACATTGTGAAACATGGATTTGGATTTGCCATGTCTGCCATTGACATGCGGCTCACATTCTTATTGCCCTTTAAACGGTTGACTTCATTTGCAATACCCATCAAGTCTTTCAGGTTAAATTTTCCTTTCTAAAAGCAAATTAAGAGACTATTTTGTTCTTTAATTTACCTAGCTCTTCCACCAATTCGAAAGTGGTTAGTATAAAGTTTATTTTGAGATAAGTTGATCAATTGATTAATGTAATATCTTATTAATGCTGGTGAGATCAGTATGTATACAAGATTCTATCTACCAATTAACCAACTTACCAAAAAAATTATTTTATGATAACCGGATCCCAGCGATTCATAGCCCCAAGGCCCCCACAGTATATATTATTATTATTACCAATAAAGACAAGGACACCAGATGGAAAATGTGAAAAAAAAAACACGGATGCAACATTTTTCTTTGAGTCTGTTATGTATAGTAAACGTTACTGGTCAAATTATAATTGTAATATATATGTAAACATGAGATAAATAATATTTAAAATAATTTTATTTTAATTTATTTTATTTTATTTATTTTAAATTTAGACGAAAAAGTACAATGACGGTTCAAATTCATTTTAATTGATTTGAGCGAAAAAGACAATGACAATTCAAATTTATTCTAATTGATTTGAACAGAAAAAAGTGATAAGAAAGGAAAGAGGAGAGAGAGTAAATAAAAGTGGAACTGTTGAAATGGAGAGAGAGGGAGGATTTCGTTATGCTGCATTCTTCAGTCACCAAACAATTATATATATATATATATATATATATATATATATATATATATAGTCATGCATAACAGTGTAGGAATGATTTTAATTAGTAAAACGGTTAGAAAGAAAGAAAAAAAAAAGGAAAGTGGCTATAGTAAAATTCCTTCTCATTTGATCTTCCTTTTTTATATATATATATATATATATATATATATATATATATATATATATAGATTCATTCATAACAATCGGTTGTTGAGGAGAAACCATTTGGTAGTAAGCTACACAATTTGTAGCTTGCTTATAAAAAAAATTATATATAAGGCTGAAGTGCAAAATGTGTGGCAATTTGGCCAAAAATGGATTTGGACATTCCCAACAAACGATCATCAATGTGGATGAAATTCTATATATATATATATATATATATATTCCGAGCTTTGAAGTTTTAGAAAAACCCTAGCTACATCTCATTCTCACTCTTATTTCCATCATCTTTGAGATATAGAATAAGAAAACAATTATCAACCACCTATTTGTATATATAGTTATATATATAGCTAGCTTTGATCTTCTATAATATTTATTTTGTTAAGGGAGAAATTAAGAGGGATGATGAACCAAATAGGATTATTTGAGGTTGAGGATCATGATGAATTAGAGATGGCTTCATCATCATCATCACAAATGGGATTAATATTCTATCCTAGCCCTTTTGGAACAAACATGAGTACTTCTACTAATACTATTACTAATTCTCTCCCTCTTCCATTTTGTTGCAATCAAAGTCCAAGAAAAAGCAGCAATTTCACAACAACTACCATTCCTCAGTCTTCATCACTTGCAGCAGCAGATTCACCAAAAGATCAAAACCATTTTGGAGGGCCCCACCAGCTTCTTTCCTCGCAAAGATCAGCTCAAATAAATCTCTGGTAAAATTTTAAATTAAATATAAAACCTAGGTAGGTACTTTATTTTAGTTTCTTAATTTCAAGATTTCTTAATTAATTAATTCTCATGCACACAACTCTTGATCTTTTTTTCCTCTTATTAACTATGGTTTGATTTATGATCAGGACATGGGGAGAAGAGAATGATTGCATAACAAGCAGCAGTAATAATTATATTAAGAGAAGAAATAATATAATTGGAGGTGAAAATAATGATCATAATCATAATCTGGGGATATCAGCAATAAAGATGAAGAAGATAAAAGCAGGAGGAGGAGGAAGGAGGAAGGTAAGGGAGCCTAGGTTTTGCTTCAAGACCCTCAGTACTGATGTGGATGTATTGGATGATGGTTACAAATGGAGAAAGTATGGCCAGAAAGTTGTCAAGAACACCCTACATCCCAGGTACTTAATTATATATATACTGTCAATTTATTTATATATTTCCCTTCCATCTCCTTGATCAATACAGAAATTATCATTTTTGGCACGAATTTTTTCTGTCCTATATGAAAATTAAGGTTGCATCTGGGATGCAAAAATTATCATTTTTCGTACGATATTGGATCCATATAATTTTTTTTCCTAAACACGAGATATATATAAAAAAGTTGCATCCGTACTTTTATCCATCCGAATAATCTTCTGGTGCATGTAGTTTTATCCTCTCTTTCTATATATATTCTTGTGGTTTTTATACTGATGAATTCAACAATGGTACTCTCTCTCTCTCTCTCTCTCTCTCTCTCTCATAATTTGATATAATAATAATCATGAATGACTAAGCTTTAGGTGCTTTTTGAGAGGGTTTTTTATACATAGCGCAAATATATTTGAAAAGTTAATCATTACTAACACTACTTGTTTTTTGATTAAGGGAAATGCATGCCAAAAAGAAGTGATCATAGTATTAACAATAAGAGATCAATGATGCGCGCCAGATCTAGATTGCCATTTTACGAGGAAATCATATCATTAATTAATTGCCATATATTTAATTTACAGTGTTTATAGTACTCCATATTGCTAGCATTATATATTCAATAAGCAATTGATCATGGCACAAAAAAAGTTAGTATTAACTAATCCATTATTTCAGAATTTGAAATTTTGGGTTTCTTGTTATGAAGCCAACAGTCAACAGAGAGCTGTAGAAATTAACCATCTGCATGACAATACACTTGAATTGTGCCCTTTGGCATATTAATTAGTGAACTTTGTTTCGGAATAATTAATTAAATTAATTGCTATATATATGCACGAGCTGAATTTGTAACTTAATTCTTATAAATAAAAATGATGAGAAATCCTAGCTAGTAGAATGTGGAAATAAAACATCATAGAAGTAGGAAAATGCTTCCTTAATTTGTTTCAACGAAAAATATTTTCGAGTGTCATGATATGACATTGAAAAAGTGGCCGATGAAAATCATTTTTACAAAAGATTATCATTATAATTAATGCCTCTAAAATTATTATTAGCAATATTTTAACCTTATAAATTAAATAATTTCAGTTTAAACTATATATGACACCACCAAATTAATTATGCCAATACAGAATTCAACCTGTTTTATTTCTTTCTTTCTTTCGTTGGTTCTTTCTTTCTTTCTTTTTATTTTGTGTTTTCTTGTTGAGGGAGTTTTCCATGCAAATTAACATTCAGATTTACTTGCACAAATAGCAGAAATCCATGCATAATATATCCTGGTTTTCCGCCAACTAATTAAGTTTATAATCATTTTTTACTTGTTTTGTATTGACATGAGGATCCCCAATGTGGAAGACTTTTTAAGAGATTTGGCTTTTTTTGATAGAAAAAGTAAATCAAACTTTTACTGTTTCATGGTAATTATATATATTGGGGATTTCTCCTCTTTTTAGCAGTTAGCTATTGTCTCAAATAAACTTTTCCATCTCATAAAGATCCCACTCTCCTGCCTAAAGCTCATTAATTCTGGCGATAATGAAATCCAGCAATTTGCCAGTTTGCATACATTATCATTATCATTATCATATATATATATATATATATTTGCTAAATTTTCCTTTGCTTTTTCACTTTTAACATGCATAAAAAATTCTACTTATTTTTCCAAGCAATGTAAAATATCATGTGGGTCTATGTTAAAGCATGATAATGTACATTGTCAAACTCATTTGTGTTTAACATGCACAGTATCAGAGTTTTAGCTGTGCGCGAAAGGTTTGAAATATAATTGAACGTCTATACGAAGTTTTGATAAATATATACCTTGTTACTTGGTAAAGGTCTAATTAATATATATATATATATATATATATATATATATATATATGGTCCGGATATTAAGTTTATCTCTTATTTAACATATCTTGTATATTCCTTTTAGTGACGGACCAACTGGGTGATGATTCGATCCGTCGCTAAAAATTAAGACGACAATTTTATATATAGCATTGATCAAAAATTATTTTTGGATTTTTTGGCATGCACGCAAGCAGGAGCTATTACCGCTGTACACAGGATAATTGTCGTGTTAAGAAAAGGGTAGAGCGATTAGCAGAGGATCCGAGAATGGTGATCACCACATATGAAGGGAGACACGTTCATTCGCCATCACAAGACGAAGACGATTCCTCATCACAACTCAACAACTTCTTATGGTAGTTACTACTGTGATGTGAATTGTTGTTGTACATCTCTTCTTCTGGTCAAACTCTGTTATTTGTGTCTGTATGTTGGGATTTCCGGCCCTCCACCTACTTGTGGAAGAGGGAGGTGATTAAGCTAGCGACCTAGATAGTATTGTGAGTCATAAAATGTTGTTTTCCATATATAGTGGCTGGAAATATATGTAGAGCTTAATTTCCTTGCCTTGTTTTTGATACTAGGGATTAAACTTTGAGAACAATAAGAACCTACAAATATGTGCGTAATATACAATCCGTTTTTTCAACGAACTGGATGGAACGAATTTAGAAAGAACCGGTCATAGCGATGGTTTTTTCCATCATTATAGTATAAAAAGCCGATTTTAATTCTATGCAATAGCGACGGAAAAAATTATTCTTAATTTGCTCTTTTCAATTCGCTGGAAAGAGCCAAACTATATATATATTCCCTTTGTTTTATTGGTCCCCATGTAATGCTTGGAAAATAAAAGGTGTGCTCTTTTACTCAACACTAGCAAGAAAAATTATGTACAAATACATACATAAACGTGTGTATATATATATATATAGTCTATATAGTCCGTTTATTTAATAGATCAATTTGTAACCGACTATAGTGACGGTTGAATCTGTATTCTATGATTTAGCACAAACGAATTTTTTTGAATAGTCCGTTTGTGTGTGTGTGTTTATCTTGGTTAGATGTGACTTTGCATGGCGAACAATCTGTCTTCTAAAGGTGGATAACAGTGGATTAAAGTAGCTAGTGTACATGAATGTCTCCTTACTCTTGCAATTTGAAGACGGTGAATTTAGCTTGTGACTTTTGTCTTATACGCTAGCTAGCTAGTAGTATTACTTCATATAAGATGCATGACTCAATTAATGTTTCTGGTCTCTGTACTTTTAGAATAAGTTAAGGTGGTTTGTAAACGAGTCAAATTTCACGAACACTCTCATGTTCAAATTTTATTCGACTTCAAAAAATTGAGCACGAATTTTATTCGAATTTAATAAAAGATTTTTAACTTTATGCTAGATTTAACTCAAATTATTATTTAAATATATTCAACTCGTAAGTACTCAATTAATTTACAAAAGCGAGTTATTAGTGAGTTTTCAAAACGAATTTCGAATATGAACTATTTTACTTAAAATTGAACCACACTATACTAAATTGATAACTAAACAAATGTTTATACATGAAATTTTTTCATTTTACTTACGTAAAGAAAGTACAAAAAAATATAATACAAATTAACAATCACAAATAATTGATTTCTTTAAGTATAAGTTTACACAATGTGGGCCCAAGTGCAAAATTAGGATTCACATGACCTAATTAAATTAAATACATAATTAGGGTTCCACGATCTCATTAAATGTGCAAATTAGGGTTCGCATAACCTAATGGAATGAAGACGGAGAAGTCGGAAATAAATGTACTAGACCCGGGAGAAGCCTCTACGTGTCCCGAGGCAGAAGGCTCGTGGAGGCGGCTCGTTTTGGGAATTAATTGAGGGATTAGATTGGTGGCTAGAAGGACAGGACGATCTGGGCATTACTCTGATGATTAAATGATATTTCTGGAATTTTCAAAGCATGTGCTTGGCACATAGCCACTTTTCAGAAAATCCTATAAATACCCCTTCTATTCCATTGGGAAGGGTATCTCTTCAGACGCAAGACTTTGACTCTTGGAAGATCGAAGGACCTGGACATTCTCTCTCAACACTCAAGAAGACTCTTGGAATCCCAATAATCCTAACAAGGTTTCCGGATTCTAGGAGTGGAAGGACTCAAGAAGAAGGCTCTTGGTTCTAATAAGGTTTCTGGATTCTAGGGGTTCTGTCACGCGTCATTGGAGTAATCGCCCACCTGTCGTTCTCCCCTCTTCAATCAATCAAACAATTCAGTGCTCCGTGAATTTCTCTCCTCCTCAGCCAATACAAAACCCTAACTAGCAAGGTGCGATTTCCTTACCCATATTTCTTTGGCGACTCTGCTTGGGAGGTATAGAATTCGTGAAGGGTATACTCACAACTCAAAGTGGGAGAACAACAGGAAGAGCTTCACCAACAAATAGCATTACCTCACCGGGTCCAATTCCAAGACAAGCAAGTCAAGCTTTACAAGGCTTGAATCTAAATCTCGATCAACCCATCCTTGAAGACACCTCGGAAGGAAGTTCAACATCACCATACATGGCTGATCAACAACCAACAATGTCAGGCGGACAGACGAGGGAAGGTCATGCGAGGAAGAAAGTGGAGAGCAGAAAAATGATGTGTAACTGGAGATGCTCAAGGTATTGAAGGAAGCACGTGAAGGACAAGGGATGATGATGGGTATGATGCTGGAGATGCAGAAGAAGCGAGAGGAAATGAGAAATTTTCGTCAGCAGTTGATGCAGATCCCCGCTTTCAAGGCCATGTTCCCAGACAATTCACAGGGAGAGCAAGAAAGAGTGGAGGACAACAATAACGATAGCAACAATAAGGAGAATCAGACTGCACCCCCATTGACGGAGAATCAGTCCGTTCCAATTATCCACTTGGAACCTCAGAACAGTGGTGACGTGCCATAACTCAGACTGGAAGTCAGCCGGCCTCAAACAAACATCATTCCGACCACTATCCCCGCATTTTCACAAGTGCAGATACCAACCATCCCAAGCCTCGACCAACAAACCAACCCACAAGCACAACCAATACAAAATTTACATGATGCCAGAGTACATCAACCAATTTCTGTATCATACACACGACCAATGCCGCCATACATCACAACACCACACAGAGTCCATACCGCGAACCAATATGTGACAAAGGATGATATGATCGATGTGATCAATCAACTTCACAGGCAGACATCCCGACCTTCGGAGTTAGACTTTACTCCACCTTAACTGGCATATATTCGAGGACAACCTTACCCGGCATGGTATATCGAGCATCCCCCGTAATTTACAAAATACAATGGGGAGAAAAGAAATGCCAAAGAACACATTGCCAGGTTCGTGGAATCAATGTCTCCATGGTTAGGATATGATAAAAGGAACAATCACAATTTTTTGATGAGGGAATTCAACAAGACTTTGACGGATAATGCCTTTAGTTGGTACTATAACTTGAAGAATGGATCAGTCCATGATTGGGATGATCTAAAATTGTAATTTTTTTAAAAAAAAATCAATGTGCAGAAACAGGTAACCATCGTAGAGCTCATGCGATTCAAGCAGAAGACAAACGAGGAGCTGTCAGATTACGTGGATAGATTCAGGGCCTAAGCACAAAAATGTGCAGAGCCAATTGAAGAAAAGAACTTGGTTAACATATACAACAATGGTGCTTTAGACGCCTTCATGCCCCACCTCATTACCAAGTCTTGTGATTCATTTGCAACCCTCTCATCTTTTGCACAAGACTTGGGAGGAATCATGACGTTTCCCACCAGCCATGCGATGGTTACATGGAAGAGCAAGAGGACAGCAACTGTGGCTTTGGTGGATTCTCAGTCAAAACCACAAGGGGGAAAGAGGGAGAAGAATGAGAAATTTGAGCGAAGCAGAGAAAAATATGGGGACAAGTATACCAGAATATCAGTTCTGAAGGCTATCACATGCAGCGAGAAGGCATTCAGGAGCCTGTACAAACAATGGGTTGAGCACGGAGTGGTGAAACCTCCAAGGCCCCTATTGGTTGTGACGGAAGAGATGAAAAGAAAACCAGACTTATGTGTATACCACCAATATGCAGGACATTCCACTATGGACTGTTACAGTCTGCGGATGATATATCATGAGAAGCTGGTCCGAGGAGATTGAACTAGGAGAAGAAACGTGCACCACTATCGCCCATGGTGCAGTCCCAAAAGTCAAGAACCCAAATATTGGCTCTACCATTGAAAGAACTCTGAACTACAGATGAATTAAAAATTCACCCAAGATGGTGGTCCACCAAAAATGGTGGTTTAAGTTCTCAAGAGTATCCTTTGCCAAATAATTGGATGACCAAGGGAGGAGGCACAAGAATTGACGAATTAAAAAAAAAATCCACCCAAGATGGTGGTCCACTCTAAATGGTGGTCAAGTCCTCGTAGACTGCACTTGCCAAGAAATTGGACGACCCAAGTGACGAGGCACTCGATTTCAAGTCCTCGTAGACTGTACTTGCCAAAAAATTGGACGACCCAAGTGACGAGGCACCCGAGTGTTACACTTTATCATCAAAAGTGAATGAGGCACTTGACTATAAGTCCTCAGACCCGAAAAGTTATACTTTCAACTTTAAAAGTAATTAAGGCGCCTGAGTATAAGCCCTCAACTCCGAAAAAGTTACACTTTATCTCTAAAAGTGGTGAACGTTATACCTTCTTCGAATATTATGTTTCTCTCTCATCCATTGATCCATCCATCCCAAATACTATTAAAATTACCGTTGTCAGAGTGTTAGTTGTTTTATTTTTACAGAAACAAGTAACTCATAAGTTTATTGAAAAATTTTAATTGAATAAATAAAATAATTACTAGTTGAAGGAAATATCATCCTTTATATTTAAAAAAGAAAGAAAAATCTATGAGTGACGTAAGGAATAATATATTCTACCTTAATTACCATTTCTTTGTTTCTTAATGGTTGAAGAAATATTAGTAATTTATTTTTGGAGTGAAAAAGAGCAGTTGAGCTAGCTAGGGCAACATACAAATAAATAAAATGAAAGAAGTAATTAATTAGGGAAATGGTAGTATTTAGTTCCTAATTTCTTCATTCACATTTTTCTCTATAATAATCATAATAATTAACATTTGCAACATTATAATCTTAAACGTACTTTTCAAGAAATAAATATATATCCCACCCTAATCGTACAAAATCAATTCATATATCTTAAAAACATAACATTATATTTAATTCAATTAAATGAATTAATTTCGTTAGTCAAATGATTTTGATACGAATATTGAACAAAAATAATATCCATTACCTTAACAGAAGAGTATTTCTGACTGGTATAGCGGAGATATTCTTAAAGAAAACTTGTACTATTTTCTACACTCAAAGCTTCCTTAAACTCTAAAGAAATACGTTCAATATTATAGAAGAAGAATTCTCTGATTCTGGTGTGATTTTCATTTCTAAACTAAGCATCCTATTTATAGGAGAATGGCATGGTACAATTTGAATTAGAAAATCACGGGTGAACAGTAATTAAAAATCACAGACGCAATCAACTGAAACTTTTTTAAAAAATGTATTTTACTATGCAGTACTATGCAACAATATGCAATAAAATATAATATATTATATTTTATATAAAAAACAAAATTTATAATATATATATATATATATATATATATATATATCTATAATATATATATATATAACTATATACACACACACGGGTTCACACCCGTGATATATATATATATATATATATATATATATATATATATATATATATATAAATATAGATAATCGAGACAACTGAGATGATTTTGAAAAATGAGTAAATGGAGGTCCATATAATAAGTCTAATCTACTACAAATACTTCATAAAAAACCCTTCTATTTATGTCAATTCACTTGGCTTCTCAAAACACATTTTTAATAACATTTATTCATCATTAATATCATAACTCGCAATATTAACAATCAGATCATTCACAGGAAAGAAATGTGTAACAACCCCAAAATATGTCCATTCCATCCAACCCATTCTGAGTCGCCAAATACATGGTACAGAAAACAACTACAACTTTATTACAACAATTGTCGTGCAAAATACAACAACACATATGTTGTGAGTTTGGATACAAATATATACCAATCTGTAACTCGACACCAACTTTGATAAGACGTCACAATAACACCTTACATAAAGGTATAGTCAAAACTGCTTTTAGAAATTAGAATCTTTGGGAAGTGCTCAAGAAACCTTCGTACATACGGGAAGCCATGCCTCAGGTTATGGTAGATATCATATGGCCACGTAATTATCCTTGGTCAATCTAATAGACCCCAAAGAAAAATGAGAAGATTACTATCATATTCCAATGATGAGTCTTCTTCGACATATCATTATCTCCACCGCCTCTAATTGAGAATTAAACTCCAAACAAACACCAAGATTATATAGGTAGTGTTTGTAAATATACTCAAAGAAGTGGATGAGTACAACCTCGTTTTATGATGACACGAGGTGTATGTCATTAGACATCTTGTATGATAGTGACAAAACACCCTTCCAAATTAAATTCACCTTACCTCAACCTCTATGACCACCGCGTTTCTATTCCCTTGTTATCCCCGCTCGACCCAAACTACACTTTTATTACCCGAAAAGGAATATGAAGCAAAAAGGGTGAGCACAACTAGCTCAAGAAAGAATATCATGACTAAAGATAAATAAATTATCAATAGCTTTCAACAAAGAATAAATCGTAGATTTAGAACATATGGTAGATGATAAAATTTTCAACCATAGTTGCAATGAACGAAAGCAATCCATTAGAAGAGTCAAATAGACCATAAAGTCTATTATCTTCTATGTTAAAAGTTTACCAACAATGTTTTATCCCGTAACATCAATTAACAATTCCTCGTCCACAATCACGTGTATAACTCATAATCGTAATTGTAGTTCTAAATTCCTTTCCTCATCCAGACAAAGTTAATTTTCATCACCGAAACATCAAAGATCATGGTTATACCAAATCACGTTCTCGCTCATAATCATATCGATAAATTCATCTTTCAGACTACGGCCAAAGATATTCATCAACAGATTCATCTTTGCACCATCGCCAAAGATATTCAACAACATGTCATCTTTTGCTCATGTGCCAAAGATATTCATCATTGGTCATGTTCATCTAAAACACTGCTCATCTTCAGACCATCGCCAAAGATATTCATCGAAATCATTCATCTTTGCACTACGTGCCAAAGATATTCAAGTTATATCATCATTTAGGATCGAGAATGATGAAAATATTTTAAAGAAAATGAATCCAGTGAAACAAAATAATAAATATTAAGGATTCGTACTTCATCTATTCCATGTCAAAAAAATATCTCATAAATAATCATAGTGGAGTAAAATTTAAGAATGATCAAAACATGGATACAATCAAAGCTAGTATCCATAATAGATATTTTGGACGAAAAAAACGAAAAATTTAATTTTTCGTGAATAGTGTCGATTCGTGAATAGTGCCGTATACGTGAATAGTAACTCAGACACCAAAAGATAGAAATTTCACACAAAAAATCATCACGCTTCGTGAATAGTACTTCGTGAATAAGAATCGTGAATAAGAATAGTGAATAACTCATGAATAGTAACTCGTGAATAAGAACTCATGAATAGTAACTCCGACATGAAAAAGTTCCAAATTTGATAAAAGTTCAAACTAATATTTTTAAGATAATGATATCAAGAAATAATATCATTTATGAAGAAAATAATCTCCCTTACCGAAAAAAGAATAAGATTTCGATCGAATACTGGATATAGTGCTAAAAGAACTTGCACCGCTTAGCAATACTCAAGTACTAAAATACTCACAAAATACGCCGATATAATATAGAGAGAGAGAGAGAGAAATCTTTAGTTTCGGTGTGATTTTTAATTCTAACCCAAGACCCTATTTATAGGAAAATGCTTAGAACACCAAAGCAGTAAAATTTAATAAAATATAATATTTTTTCTTAAACTTCCTACGCACCCAATTAGTCCAAACATCAGCCACACCTCAACCAAAACCATCAAAAAAACGTTTTTTATATTTAAAACAATTAAAACTTTCAAAAATCAATTATTTCAGAATTTCAGAACTTCAATAATTCATAATAAATAGCCCTTTTATCAGAAAATTCGAATTTCGCGTGTTTTTATAGGAAATTTAATTCTCTACAACTTTACAGAAGAAAGTTCTTCCAAATTCCAAACAAAAATTGACCAAAATCCATAAACGGACGATTTTACAGGCTATAATCAAATTTCAATCAAGAAATGGGTCCACCAACATGTTTAACATGTTTTTAGTATTTATTGCAACAAAAATACTCCTCATATACTCATATGTCCCACATTCATTGTAAAAATATCACCATTATTATATTATTAAAATATAATAATATATTAAAATAAATTATTTTATCGAAAAAAGATAAAATATTAATTTTCAACAATTGTCACATTAAAAATTTTCTCCATCTATATCCACATAAAATCAATATTTTCCTCATCATATAAATCAATAATTAATTATTCACAAATAATATTACGTAATCACAATAATAATGACAACCAGACTGCTCCTGGAAAGAGGGGCTTTCCAATAAGAATTTTTCCTTACTAATGGCAAGCAATTAGGTGACCAAACCTCTCCTTAGATGTAACTTTCTAGACATTGCCAATAATGTTATCTAATAATATTATTCAGATAATATGACTTATTGTCTCGATAATGAAAAAATACCGTAGAAGTGACAATTTATTAAAACAACAAGAATTTAAAATATCAACGCAAAGAATTATTGAATCAATAAAATAAAATATTGAACAATAATTACTATAACAATTATTGAGTAGTGCCTTCACGTAAATCAATAATTCAATAATACTGCAAAACTGTAGTGTGCTATTGTGCAACAACGCCAGACATTTTTACTTTACCCACCGGGTATTCCAACAAATGTTAATTCAGAACGATTTACGCCAAGTTATTTATAAAAACTTTAATTTGTCATTTTCTTCATCCGACAGTTATTCTATTATGGGGCCCACAAATAGTTGCGCCGTCGTACAAATATTCCCCAACAGAAAGAATATTCCACAACCAAACGAATATTCCCCGACAGAAAGAATATTTTATAACCACTTGCATATTTTGAAAAAAAATTCATATATCACCCTTAACTTTAACTTTTATCAATTTAACCATGTAATTATAAGAAAAATTGAATACTTTTATTTCATAAAATTCGGGGTCTTACAATCTCCCCTCCTTAAGAAATTTCGTCCCCAAAATTTACGTACCTGGTAATTCGAAAAGTTGAGAATACCTTGCTTTCATTTTAGATTCTATCTCCCGGGTCATCATGATTTCTCCATTGCTCATCTCCCGTGATAACTTCATTTGGGTTCCTCACTTGTTGGGAAGTCATGACAACCGCTATCCCTCGAACTACTTCGGCTTTGACTTGTGCAGGGGCAAAGATTTGGCGTCATCACTACCGTTGAACATACTTTTTATAGGCATATTCCTCCCTCAATCGCTTTCTTCAGACTCTCGATTCATAATCGAATCATCAATCTTTGATCCATATCAAATTCAGTTGACCGCCTCTGTATGTGGTAATTCAAAACTCGATGTTGGGTTTTCCCAATTGCTTTCAAAAAGAAAATTCATATCATCTATTTTAATCTTCTTAGATCGGACATCTCTTTCCACAATATCCACGTGTCGTGTGGCTTTTTACCCATGCATCACTCATTCTTACTGCTCGCTTTTTTTCTTCTTTCATTTCGATTCCATCTTTATCATCTTATACTCGCCAAAGAATGCTTCTGCTCAAGCATCACATATCGAGTAACACAAGCTTGAATTGTTCAGATCCTTTTTGCTCCACACATCACTTATCGTTCTTCAAATTTCCTTCTAACTCATGAATACGGTTTTGAAATTCTACATTTTGATCATATAATACCTCTAATAAACTCTCCTCAGGTACCTCTTCTTCTTCTTCTTCCTCACTCTCAGCGGTTACCTCTACGACTATCTCGGGTGCAACTATCAATTCTCCACTCACCACATGGATATCTCTAATTCCTTCTTCGTCTCGACATCACATTATCATGGTTAGTGATTAGAGGTATCCCCACGCCTCATTCACTCCATTGTTAGCATTCTCATTTGTCATTCTCAACATCGCTTATAAAACAAGGGTTAATTAAGCAAATTAACATATCACATAATATCCGTATATTATGACCGACCAACAATTAAGCTTAGGTAGGACACACTAGCGAAAGATTTACTCATCTCTCCCCTCCTAGTTATATTCCCCGATCTCCGTTAGAGACCATATCACTAAGCTCTGATACCAAATGTAACAAATGTCCCATCAATGGACAGCACCTCACATTGGTGCCTATCAGTTTTCCAACGCAGATCGGTGTCCCCTACGGAGAGTCTGGCTTCGGTGCATCCCACACAAGGAAGTCACCAGCGAGAGGCTCGAGGCTCTTTACTTATAGCTCTGATACCAAATGTAACAACCCCAAAATAGGTCCATTCCATCCAACTCATTCTGAGTCGCCAAATACATGGTACATAAAACAACTACAACTTTATTACAACAATTGTCATGCAAAATACAACAACACATATCTGTGTGAGTTTGGATACAAATATATACCAATCAGTAACTCGACACCAACTTTGGATAGCACGTCACAATAACACCTTACATAAAGGTATAGTCAAAAACTGTTTTAGAAATTAGAATCTTTGGGAAGTGCTCAAGAAAACCTTCGTACATGGGAAGCCATGCCTCTAGGTTATGGTAGATATCATATAGCCACAGAATTATCCTTGGTTGACCCAATAGACCCCAAAGAAAAATGAGAAGATTACTATCATATTCCAATGATGAGTCTTCTCTTGACATATCATTATCTCCACTGTCTCTAATTGAGAATTAAACTCCAAACAAACACCAAGATTATATAGGTAGTGTTTGTAAATATACTCAGCAAGTGGATGAGTACAACCCTGTCTTATGATGACACGAGGTTGTATGTCATTAGACATCTTGTATGATAGTGACAAAACACCCTTCCAAATTAAATTCACCTTACCCTCAACCTCTATAGACCACCGTTCTATTCCCTTGTTATCCCCCGCTCGACCCAGCTACACTTTTATTACCTGAAAGGAATTGTGAAGCAAAAGGGTGAGCACAACTAGCTCAGTAAAGAATATCATGACTAAAGATAAATAAATTATCAATAGCTTTCAACAAGAATAAATCGTAGATTTAGAACATATGGTAGATGATAAAAATTTTCAACCATAGTTGCAGTTTAACGAAAGCAATCCATTAGAAGAGTCAAATAGACCATAAAGTCTATTATCTTCTCCATGTTAAAAGTCTACCAACAATGTTTTATCCCTGTAACATCAATCAACAATTCTTGTCCACAATCACGTGTATAACTCATAATCGTAATTGTAGTTCTAAATTCCTTTCCTCATCCAGGACAAAGTTAATTTTCATCACCTGAAACATCAAAGATCATGGTTATACCAAATCACAGTTCCTGTTCACAATCATAATGATAAATTCATCTTTCAGACTACTACCAAAGATATTCATCATCAGTTCATCATTGCACCATCTTGGCCAAAGATATTCAACAACATGTCATCTTTGCACTATGTGCCAAAGATATTCATCATTAGTGGTCATGTTCATCTAAACACTGCTCATCTTCGCACCATCGCCAAAGATATTCATCGAAATCATTCATCTTTGCACTACACAGCCAAAGATATTCGGGTTATATCATCATTTAGGACTGAGAATGATGAAAAATATTTTAAAGAAAACGAATCCAGTGAAATAAAATAATAAATATTAAGGATTCGTACTTCAGCTATTCCATGTCAAAAAAAATATCTCATAAATAATCATAGTGGAGTAAAATTCAAGAATGATCAAAACATGGATACAATCAAAGCTAGTATCCATAATAGATATTTTGGACGAAAAATGAAAATTTAATTTTTCTGTGAATAGTGCCGTATTCGTGAATAGTGTCGTATACGTGAATAATAACTCCGACACCAAAAGATAGAAATTTCACAAAAAAACATCATCATGCTTCGTGAATAGTACTCGTGAATAGTAACTCGTGAATAGTAACTCATGAATAGTAACCCCGACATGAAAAAAGTTCTAAATTTGATAAAAAGTTCAAACCAATATTTCGGCATAATGATATTGAAGAAATAATATCATTTATGAAGAAAATAATCTCCCTTACCTAAGAAAGAATAGTACTTCTAACTGGAATACTGGATATAGTGCTAAAAGAACTTGCACCGTTTAGCAATACTCGAAGTACTAAAATACTCACAAAATACGCTCGATATAATAGAGAGAGAAAGAGAGAGAAATCTTTAGTTTCTAGTGTGATTTTTAATTCTAACCTAAGCACCCTATTTATAGGAAAATGCTTAGAACACCAAAGTAAAAAATTTAATAAAATATAATATATTTTTTCTTAAACTTCCTACGCACCCAATTTGTCCAAACATCAGCCACACCTCAACCAAAACCATCAAAAAAACGTTTTTTATATTTAAAACAATTAAAACTTTCAAAAATCAATTATTTCGGAACTTCAATAATTCATAATAAATAGCCTTTTATCGTAAAAATTGAATCTCATGAGTTTTTATAGGAAATTCAATTCTATGTAACTGCAGAAGAAAAGTTTTCCAAATTCCAAATGTAAATTGATCGAAATCTATAAACTGGACGATTTTATGTGTTATAATCAAATTTCACCAAGAAATGGGTCCACCAACATGTTTTTAGTATTTATTGTAACAAAAATACTCTTCTTCCTCATGTACTCATATATCCCACATTCATTATAAAAATATCACCATTATTATATTATTAAAATATAATAATATATTAAAATGAATTACTTTATCAAAAAAGATAAAATATTAATTTTCAACAATTATCACATTAAAAATTTTCTCCATCTATATCCACATAAAATCAATATTTTTTCTCATCATATAAATCAATAATTAATTATTCACAAATAATATTATGTAATCACAATAATGACAACCAGGTAGTTCCTGAGAAAGAGGGCTTTCCAATAAGAATTTCTCCTCATCAAGCCTTGCAATTGGGTGACCAAACCTCTCCTTAGATGTAACTTTCTAGACATTGCCAATAATGTTATCTAATAATATTATTCAGATAATATGAATTATTGTCTCGATAATAAAAAAATAATGTGTAGTGACAATTTATCAAAACAACAAGAATATAAAATATCAACGCAACAATTATTGAATTAATAAAATAAAATATCGAATAAATAATAATCGTAACAATTATGAGAAAAGTGCCTTTCACGTAAGAATCAATAATTCAACAATATCGCAAAACCGCGGTGCTATCTTTATTATGCAACAACGCAGATTATTTTACTTTACCCATTGGGGTATTCCAACAAATAAGTTAATTGTGAACGATTTACCGTTATTTATAAAAACTTTAATTTGTCGTTTTCTTCATCCGACGCTTATTCATTATGGGGCCCACAAATAGTTATACCGTTGCATTTAATATTCCCCAATGAAAAGAATATTCCACCACCAAACTAATATTTCCTACGTAAAGAATATTTTATAACCAATTGCATATTTTGAAAAAAAAATCATATATCACCCTTTAACTTTAACTTTTATCAATTTAACCATGTAATTATAAGAAAAATTGAATACTTTTATTTCATAAAATTCGGGGTCTTACAAAATGACTTTCCGATAAGGACTTCTCCTTATTACGTGCAATTAGGTGACCAAACCCCTTTCCTCGACAAAATTTTCTAAACATTGTCAATGTTGCAAATAATAATATGAATAACCTTGTCGTCTCAATTATTGATTTAATAATATAAACTATTATGCATGTGATACTGTGACAATAATTGAATCAATAATGTAAAATACTATGCAGCAATTACTGTGGCAATAATTGAATAAAACTTAGTGACTTCTCACGAAAGTATCAATAATCAAAGATATTGTACAATACCGTCACTACTTATGCAACTACTGCCAGACATTCATTACTTTTATCACGTGTATTTCAACAGTTAATGGTAAAACTTTTGCCGTTATTTTTTTAAAAAGTTATTTCTGTCGTTTTCTAACTCCGACTGTAATTTTGTTGTGGGGTCCACCAATGATTTTGTCATCGTACGAATATTCTCCGACCAAACGAATATTTTATGACAACTTGATTACTTTGCAAATTTGTAAATATTACCCACAACTATAACATTATATTAAATCCACACCTTATTAATCAAAAAGATATTTGGAGAAAATTAAATCTTTATTCATAAAAGTTGGGGTCTTACAGAGAAAACTTAAACTAAGAAATTTTTAGAGAGTGAAAGGAAGTATAAGCAAAGAAATATGAATTTCTTTGTGTTAAGCCTTCCTATTTATAGCCAAAATATCCTACATTTTATAAATATATTATTCGTCCATTATCATTATCTTTAAACATAATGATTACCCATTTTCATCCATTATCATTACTTTAGACATAATAATTACTCATTTTTATTTATTATCTATACTTTATTTAAAAAGAATAATCCATTATCAATATTTATTCAAAATGATAAATTCATTATCAAAAGATTATTTTATTATCATTATTTATTCAAAAAGAATATTTTATTTTTCATATTTATTCAAAAAGGTAAATCCATTATCGTAAAGATAAATTTATTATCAAAAAGATTATTCCATTATCATTACTTATTCAAACCTAATATTCCATTATCATTATATTATTCGTTTTCTACATTATTGACTTAATGTATTAATATCACATATATTAATGTTCTTCAAATAATGAGTCGGCCTAACTAATTAATTCATGTGACTTCCATTGATGTAACTTTTCATTACTACCCGATAGGCACATAATTCATACATTTTATTATCCATAATTTTGTCCTTTTGATTATATTAGTTTATTAAATTGATATATTTTATTTATTTTGTAGGATTTAATATTTGTTGCAATAAAATCAAAATCTTGGTGATCATGTGATATTTAATGCTCTTATTCTTGTAAGGAATATCCAAGAAGAATCCTGCAAGGAGAAGGAAAGAGGTAGAACAATCTTGGTGTGCAAATCAAATCCAACAAGAAAACAGGAAAGTCTATCTAGAAGATCTCTTTATCTATAAGATCTTTTTGAGAAGTTGATTATCACTAGAAAGTTGAAACCTACATGGAAAAGGAACAAAAGTGTCCAAGTTCAATGAATCTAAATTATGGTTCAAAGTTATTTTCCCTATAAATAGGTCTCTTGTTTTAGAGAGGAGGAGTTTGAGGTATTGTATTAGTTTAGGTTAGGAGTAGGAGTAGATTAAATTACTTCTTCATTGTACATTCGTTAGATGATCGTTAATTAAAAGAAGTTTTCTTATTTATTTTTAATCTTCTTCTTTTATTTATTTTAGTTAGTTTAATTATTTTCCATGTTCAGCTAATTTCTTTCATCTATGATGAAGATGAAATTAAATAATTATTCATGATAATATTTTTCATCTCTTCTATTATTTATGATTTTATGTTTAATTGATTTTGCCGTCATGTTTTGTTATTGAAATACATTCGTTTTATAGTTCTTATGTGATTTTAAATTAATTAAGAAGTTTTGATAGATTATTGTTAAGATATGAGTTTTTCATAATCCATGCTTGCTCAAAGAAGTTTTGATGGGTTATAGTTAATCCTTAAATTTTCATAGTCTATGTTTGCCCACGTTAAATTGTAAAATTACTAAATTAAAGGGAAGAGAGATCAAAATCATAACTGAGTTATAAAAATAGAAGAGATTAAATTATGTGTTATGTTTATTATTTAATAGATTCGGATTCTTAGATTGTTTTCTCATTATTAGTTTTCATATTCTAGTTAATTAATTCTCAATCTTTATTTCTAATTGGCCTAAAATAGATATAAGGAAATATTAAAATTAACAGAGTCTATGTGGGTTCGACATGTACTTGACAGTTCTTCAATTCGACAATGTGCACTTGCAATACATAATTTTAACACATCACTACCTTGCTACGATGTCTGTTATTGATTCAATAATATGAGATGATGTGGCAATTATTGTGACATCCTAAATCCATCTGCTTGCTACAGTGGACTGGTGCTTGCTAATTTCTTCTGAGTATAATTATTATAGATTTACAATATTGACAATTAAATTGTTCCTAGGAAAGAGGGGACCTTCCGTATAAACGACACGTAATTAAATAACTCATTTACTTGACAGAATTTTCTAAACATTGTCAATAATATTAATTTATTGGTCTAATAATATCATATCAAATAAAATGAGTTTTTGTGACGTGTCAATTATAATAATATGAAATATTGTGCATTTGTCACTGTGACAATTATTGAGTTCAATAATATGAAATAATATACAGTTGTTACTGTAACAATTATTAAATCAATAATATAAAGTATTGTGCAATATTGGATGATACAATGGAATGTCGTGTGTCACTGTAGAATACTGCATGCTATTGTACTTTTATCACCTGAGTATTTAAATATTTGAAAGTGATAGTACCGTTGACAATTTTTATTAAAAAGGTTAGTTATGTCATTTTTTGCATCCGACAATATTTCGTTGTGTGGCCCACCAATGAGTAGCTATTTTGATGTCGTCATACTTTTACCTAATATTTCCGATAGAACAAATATTCCCCGACACACTTTCATAACTTATACACATCACCCTTAACTTAAACATTTTATCAATTTAACTATTTACTGATTAGGATAATAATTATAAAAAAATTGAATACTTTTATTTCAAAATCAAAATTGAAATGAATACTTATTAAAATTACGTAACACAATGAATAATACGTTTTTAGGAAGTTTACAATATTCATCATTGTATTGATCAAAATTGAAAAAATCTATATCAATTTTGAGTTTAAAATCACTAACAAACACAGTTAGACATAATATTTATTTTTTGGATGAAATTTTATATTAAATTTTAATAACAAAAATTTACCATTGAGCATTGAAATAAAATTATGATCCATGCAGACTGCAAACCTTATATTTGTAAAAGTTGTTAATGTTTTTTTAATGGAATTAAAATTTAGTAGAATGAAAAGAATTTTAGCATATCTATTAGTTAGTTCGAAGTAACTAACTTTTATATTTAGAAAATCAAATTTGTAGGAGAAATTATGAGTCTGGGCTTTAATTGATGGGCCTACAGATTCATTTTTTCTAATTCCTCTTGCTAAAGCATAAATATTGTGCTACCTAATTTTTACCCATATATTTGAATTAACCAACCTTTTTTTCGGGTACTCTACAATAATATACAATATTTAGTAAGTAATTATAACAATAGTGCACTCATAAAATATTTATACAATTAATACACTTTTCATATTTATTTACAATATTAGTGTAATTAGAATTCTTTAATTTAGGGAATTATTATAGGATTCAATTCATAATAATAGAAAACCTAAAATCAAGGAGAAATAACTGTCATAATTAATAATTCAAATTCAAATATATTGGATCTAACAACAAAAATAAATTCAAATTTAAAAATAATAATTCAAATTAAAATATTCAAAGTTTGGCAACGTCATCTTCCTGCTCCCCTTCGTCGGTCATCTTCCTCATCCCTTCGCCGGTGAGACCCAATTTCATGTTCAAAAGAAAATAAGAACATTGTATAGGAAAGAGAGAGATAAGAAAGTGATGTGTAATGTAATGTTGATAACCAAATATTCGTACCAAGATAACCTAACTGTTATATAGCAAGGTAACCAAACCTTTATACCAAGGTAACCAATCTACCTCTACACCTGCAGTATGAATTGGTTACCTTGGTCTGAAAGTTTGGCAACCAACTGCATCACATTCAAAATAAATTGGTTACTTAATAAATCAGAATTGGTTACCTTGGTATGAAAGTTTGACTATCAACTGCATTATGAAAAAACTGCAGAAACAGAGCGGCAACAAATCATATTTCTGCGTTGGTACTTGCTCTCGGAAGGATCATATTTCTAACCTACTTTTCTGAATTGATAGGTACCAAAAAGGAAATTACAATAACAGACAATTGAACATGGAAAGAATTTAAAGCCCAAATAATCTTCCGTCTCAATAGAGCCGAGACATGCAAGTTTGAGATATTCTAGTGCCTTCTAGTTTTTTGCTTCAAGAGCATCTCCATGATTTCAAACCACATCAACCTCATTAGCATGACTCTCCGGCTTCGGTAAGAATCCCAGGTGACGGGATCCGCACCCACGAATTAGACTTGAACGCCGCCTCTTCACCTCCTTTCTTCGACATCACTCCGCCCCTTGCAACTCCTCCTACTGCACCAGCTTGAGAAGCATATCCCCTCCTGTTTCACATACAAATAAATCTCAAAAAATAAATCATGCATATTCTTTTATTTAAAAAAAATTAAAAATCATAGATTAAGAAGAAGAAGAAGAAAGGCAGAGTACGTACCGGCTAGCAATAGAGATTTGTTCCCCTAAATTAAAGAATCCTAATTGCATACTAATTTCTTAAATTAAGGAATCATAATTCCACTAATATTGTAAATAAATATGGAAAGTGTATTAATTGTGTAAATATTTTATGAGTACTGCACTATTGTTGTAATTATTTTAAAAAATGTAATAGAATATCACTACAAGAAAAAGGGCCATCTCATGACCAATGATATCAATGAATTTCTATCCGTCACGATAATAGTATTAGCGACCATTATCTCTGCGAATCGAAAAGAAATCTAGTCGCTAAGATAGATCAACGATCACGCGTCGCGGTCGATTGACGGTCATCGAGAAGAATTTCCCCAAAAATTTGGTGCGTAAACTTTGTAGCGGCGACCAATCTATATCGTGACCGCTAAGCGGCCGCTAATATGTCCACATCATTAAAACTAGTGACCGCACGCGTCGTTGATGATGTGTCATCGATTCTTATAACCTGAATCGATTCGTGCATTCGTTCGAACCAATCGACAAGAAAAAAAGAGGGAGAAACTCGGGACGAGGAGAAGAGGAGTAGGGGAGAAGAGAAGAGAAGAGGAACCACCAACATTCTATTGGCTAGTGACGCCTTTCATCATCACCGTACCACCGTCGGTAACCCCTTTAATCTTCCTTTCATAATTTATTGTATATTACAATCTTCCTTTCACAATTTATTACTTTCTTCGTTCCAAAATTATGGGTAATCGATATGAAGACCGATTTACTTTATTGTATGTTATGGGTATATTCGCTCCAAAATTATGGGTATATTATGGGTAGCTCATATTTTGTTGGAGACTGATTTTGTTGGAAAAGTTCATATTTCCTTATGAATAGGAAGAAATTCATATTTTGTTAAGAATGTGACTTTGGGTAGGTGATATGAAGAAATTCTTATTTTGATAAGAATCGATTTTGTTGGAGAAGTTCATATATACTTCCAATTAATTTGTTTTGAGTATACTAGTTTAATTTGCATTATTATATTTGGGAATTTGTATATTTCTCTTGGTTTGTGTCTTGGGTGCCTAGAAATGACTTTTATATACATCTTTGCCATGTGTGTGGCTAGTCCATATTATAGGGGAGACTCGCGAATTTTTTTTTATTAGTCGGGTAGTTGCGAACATTTATACTATTAATGAGCCTATTGTTGATCCACTAGAGCCTATTAAGGGGCTATTGAGTTGATGGGTTGGGCTTGGGGCAACGAGGCCACACGAGGCCACGCCAAGCTTACCAAACCTCACGGGGCCAAGCCAAGCTTGTTGTTAGCATGGTAAGCTATTGAAATTTGTTAAGCCAAAATAAGCAAATCTTGAGGAACTGTTAGTGAAACAGAAGGTAACTAGACACACATGGTCAATAAAGAGACTGCATTTATCTTTTTAACAAGGGTATTTAACACTTATGTATATAAGAATAAAGCTACAAAATGTTATAGAAGCTATAAATTGCTCAACCAAGTTATGCATGCTTACAAGTATGCTCAAGTCATATGGTTACAAGTATGCTCAAGTCATATGTTAATTAACATTTATAATGTATGTTCGTAGTAGTGCAGTGGAATCATGGACCTCTATTCGCATCAGTAGTTGGATGGCACGACGAAAGTTAAGTGCCGAGATAAATCTTCTGATTGAATTTAGAAATTTGGTTGCCAAGTGTTTTGGAGTATGCATTATAGTCACGTAATGTATGTATGAATGGTAAATCGCAGACACGATGTCCATGTTTAAAGTGTAAGAATGTAAATTATATGGACAGAGACATGGTAAACTATCATTTACTTGTTTACGGGTTCATGAGAAATTACGAAGAATCTTTGGTGGTGGGCACATAGGGGAGAGAAGAGATGGTGGCATCACACAAGTACACAATTAAAGCAAATTAGTACTCATCGTATGAATTAAATGGTCCATGATATTGCGGGGCGATTTTGATTGGGAGCAAAGCAGAGAGCAACCTATGAATTCGATGCAAAGACTTCTTTAAGTTGTTAGACGAGGGTAAGAAGCCATTGTGGCATGGTTGCACCAAACACACTACATTGTCTGCGGTGGCGACATTACTTAACATCAAGGTCGATCACAACATGAGCCATGAGTGTTTTGAGTCACTCTTGAAGGCAATTAAGAGTATGTTGCCTGACGGTGAAAAATTACCTGGTAACTATTACTTTTGTAAGAAAATGGTGAAGAAATTACTTTTGTCCCAACGACTGCATGTTGTTTTATAAGGAAAATGAACAGATGACAAGGTGCACGTTTTGCAGTCATGATCGGTTTAGGCCTAATAAAAGAGGTGTGACTACAAAAAATCAAGTATACCGTTTAAGATTCTAAGGTATTTTCCAATAACACATCGACTAAAAAGATTGTACATGTCTTCAAGATCAATTTGAACATATGAGTTGGCACGCGAAATCTCCAACTAAAGATGGAGAACTAAATCATCCCGCAGATGGGCGGTGCTTGGAAAGATTTCAACTTAGCACATCCTGAATTTGCATTGGAACCTAGAAATGTGAGGCTTGGATTGTCCACCCGATGGTTTCAATCTGTTTTGGCCACTCAAATTGTTCCGCATCTCATGTGGCTCGTGATTGTTATTCGCATAACTTGCCTCCTTGGATGTGTGTAAACGGCCGTACCATACTTATTTCTTTCACTCATGATTCACGGTCCTAAGAGTCCCGGAAAGAACTTAGATGTTTACTTGAGACCCTCTTATAGGCGAGTTAAAGGTATTATGGGAGGATGGAGTATGAGACTTGGGATGTTGCAACGAAAACAAATTTCAACCTTAAGCGGCGGTTATGTGGACTATAAGTGACTTTCCGAAATTTTATGGTATGTTAATTTGGATGGAGTACACACGGGAAGTTGGCTTGTCCGTATTGTATGGAGCATACAAAGTCGTTTAATCTATCAAAAGGTCGAAAAGCCTTGTTGGTTTTGATCACATCGCTTTCTTCATACGTAGATCACCCGTTTGAAGAAATAGAGAACACTTCAAGAAAGGGAAAGTAGATAATGATATGCCTGCACCGCGATTGTCGGGAACGGAGATGCGATATCGTGTGATGAGATTGCCGGTTATCCCATTTGATAAGGTTGATGCGACAAACATAATCAATGGGTTTGGTGAATCTCATAACTGGGTTCGAAGAAGCATCTTTTGGGAATTGCCTTATTGGTCTACAAATTTGATTCGTCGTAATCTAGATGTGATGCATATTGAGAAGAATGTGTTTGACAATGTGTTTAACATCTTTGTGATGAATGTTACGGGGAAGACAAAAGATAACGATAAGGCACGCGTTTGGACATGAAAGATATTTTTAAGCGTCACGAATTAGAACTTTATGAATCTCTAATGGTAAGATTGTCAAACCGCACGCAAGGTACACATTGTCCAAAAAGCAAGTTGAAGATGATGTGCACATGGGTTAAGTCTCTGAAACTACCGGATGGATATCGTCAAACATTGCAAGGTGTGTTACTGGTGGAAATTGCAAGGATGAAGAGTCATGACCGCTATCGTGTGTTCATGGAGAGACTCACGCCTATAGCATTTCGGGATCCGCTTGATAAACCAATATGGGATGCTTTGACGGATCTTAGTCGTTTCTTCAAAGACTTGTGTTCAAAATCATTGAATGAGAAGGACATGTTTATACTTGAGAAGAACATCATAGAGATCACGTGTAAACCGGAAAAATATTCCCACCGGTTTTTTTGACTCCATGGAGCATTTCAGAATCCATCTTCCCTATGAAGCTCGTGTTGGGGTCCGATTCAATATAGATGGATGTACCCTTTCGAGAGGGTGATGGGAAACCTTAAGAGGAAGGTGAAGAATAGAGCTTATGTCGAGGGGTCGATATGCGAGGCATACAATTTTGATGAGATATCTACGTTTGTCTCGCACTATTTTAGGACGAAGTCTTGACAAAAGGCCAATCGAGTATCGAGACATGATGATGGGGAAATGTTGAACTAAATGGTATTTCTCTCGTATTTGGTCTATCGGCCGCGCTTATGAAAAGGGAAGTGCATATTCCTCTCTCGAGCAAGAATTACATGCCGCATATACTTACAAGCGGCACGACGGGGTCATATTCACTTGTTCAAGTGCCGTTGGTTTGATTCGGAAAAAGGGATACGTGTTGGCGGACATGGAATCGTTGATATTGACCTCCATAGGTCTGCGTACTCAACGAACCGTTTGTTTTACCAACTCAAACAAAGACAAGTATACTACACTCCTAAATTCCGTTAGAAAAGGGATGACCTACTTCTGATCGGGCAAGTTGTAATTTATACTCCGTAGCGTAGTGTGTAGAATTAGTTGATGGGGAGATTTACTAAGAGCGGATGCTTCATAGTCGGACTATAATAAATGTGGAGTACGACAATGAAGTAATCCGGTTAGATGGTGGAGATGAACCACATGAATTAGATCTGAGTCAATACTTGTGTCGGATGACATTGATCTTTGAGGAGGAAGAGTTATTGATGAATCGACCACGAGTAATCAAGCGGATGATGGTTATGAATCTGCAACACGTATACAAGATGATTACAATCGACATTGACACTTGAACTCATGAAATGTATGTTTAGCAATACATGTTTTTATATCATCATCATGTTTATGCATTAAACTATTTAAATGCAACTTTTGTTTATTGTCATTTTATATTCATATATATACATGTTTATATCCTTTCGCTATGTTTATATACTAAACTATTTCTGATTCTTGCGAAGATATCAACGCTCGATGTACATATTTACAAGTTTTAATATGTTTACAATCATGAATTGTAGAAAATATCCCATTTTTACTTAGTAATAATGTCTTTGTTTTTTGTATAGAGTGTCGGTCCTCAAGGTCACCTATCCATGGGGTTGGATGTATGCGTGTACCGTGATGGTTACACTGAGGCTATCCGGATAAGCGGTAATAAGTTTTAACAACCCGATCTTGTTTATTAATACTTACAAAATATTATTTTAACTATTTAAGTGTTAACATGATGATAGGATACTTATAAACGTTTATTGAATGAAGCGCTTATCCTGAAGGCACTCCACGTCCGCCTATTGATCAAGAGTTGTGGGAGGCGTCTGTCATTGTGAAGAAGAACTACATTAAAGGTCAAGGACAACGACGACACCCATCCTTCAAATGGCTCAGCAAAATTTCGTGCATACTTATTTGTAACTTGTTTTATTATTTTGTTAATTAAGGAGGTGATCGAGGAGGGATGGACGCTTGACATAACCTTGTACTTGTATATTCATTATTTGGATGTTTGTATATATGTTACTTAAACAAGTTTTGAAATGTTATTATATTTATTCAAATCATATTGGTTTTAAAGGTTTATATACTAGTTTGGTGTATGTGTTGGTGGACGATGGATGTTTATATTGTTTTGTATGTTGTTTATCTTGGTGTGTATGTGTGTTGGGATAAGCGGTGTAAAAGCAGTGCAGTTTTTGGGAATTTCGCAAAGCAGGCAAAAATCTGGGTCAGTAATTTTTTTTCATATCGACCGCGATGCGTCATTGAAAGTTAAGAATGACGAAGATGATCGGTGATCGCGTCTCGGTCATTGATAATGGTCACGACACGTGGACCACGTCGACTTTTTGGCTCTGGACCATCTTGCGACCGATTCACCAAATAACCGATTTGTCATTTCGGTCTCTCATGGCGATCGCAGATATCTTTGTCGCTAATAGTGGTCGTTGATGTGCATCCCAATGATCAGATTTTATATGACGACTATCGGTGATCATATGTCATTGATAAAGTCATCGATAAGCCTTTTTTGTTGTAGTGTATATAATTGATCCCTTTTCTTTTTATCAGGGTGGACCCATAGCCATTGCACTGTATATATTATCGGATTAGGATCATATCTAATATACGTATCTTCTAATAAATATTCAGTGACAAATATTATATTTAAGGATATAATAAAATACGTCGTAAATAATTATGTTTGCTAAATGAGTAGCAGGATATAGGGGCAGATACATATAAGGGATAGCATAGACAGTTGTCTCTGCTGGATTTTTTTTATAGGTATAGGGGTAGAGCAGATTTATAAATTAATAAATTTAGGGGGCGGATTAATGAAAAAGTTAAATTTGGAGGTGATAAAAAAAATCATAAACCAATTCTGAATACAAGTACAAAAATATTTTTAGTTGGTGAAATCTTAGAAGTATTTTTTGTATAATTTATTGTTTTTGAATGTTCATCAGCGTGTGAACTATTAGAAATTGTTTGATTCAAGTTTAATTTTTTTTTGTTATATATTTGGTTGACTGTGGTTACTGTATGTTTGGTTTGATTGAGTTACCGTACCGAACCGGTTGTACGAGTTAAGTTTTGTCTATATATATTATCTCATCTCCTAGGGTGTTCCATGTTAGTATAGAAAAACTATCCGATAGGTTTGATACAGGTTTATGGTTCAGTTGGTCATTAATAAAGTATCTGTCCATGGATATCAGTTGCCAAACAAGTGGCCAAGGGTTCTGCCTTTACCAAAACATCTGCAGCGTATAGATATCCTCATGAGTAAGAAGAACAAATGAACAACCATGCATGAATGAAGAACCAAAGGAAACAACTTGTATGATCAGTGAGGAAGTTAAATTACAAAATAGAGTATAGAATTAATAAAAGAGTTACGAAAATAAGCTAATAGTTGACATGGGGTGGGTCTTACAAATTGTGTTGTTAATGCAGAAAGTCTAAGACATCATTTGAAAAGCCATTAACTGCCACCTCCATGGGAGAGATATCATCTATCATCTGTTTTTAGTTGAGTTGGCTTGGCCCATGAAAATTGAAAACCAAAAAAATAACAACGGGTACGTTTAATTGTAGGTAAAAATCGTTTCGGCGTCGAATTGGTCTGAGATACCGGTCCAACTGGTACCGTATCGATACATAATTTTGAGTACTTTTGTAACTGGTACGATACGGTTTGACCTATCAGATCGGGTTATTTATCCATTTTGAAACGGATGAAGTATTAAAGAGGGAGAAAAAAAACAGTAAGACTATCCGGATAGTGAGAATAAATTGGAAAGAAGAGTGCAATGATAAGAATAAATATGTAGTATGTGTTTGGCATGCCTGCCAATTTATATGTAAAGTATTAGCAACTTTTATGTAAGTAAATAAGTAATGATACTGGGGTTTCTTTTAATGAGAAAATTTAGTGCATCTAACTTTATGTTAGCTAACTCCCAAAAAATGGGCCAATAACCCAAATGAACTTTCTGGGGGCTCTATATGTGTTGAATCTCTAGGTCCCATAACTAAGATCCGTATCTGCTATCTAAGATACATCTCTCTGCTTGATGATTGTATTTATCCCAACTCAATCACATACAACTCTTATTTTATTTTTTTACTTTTCCTTTTTGTTGTTCAGTTGTAGGGTTACTTTATGCTACAAGAACAGAGCCGGTCCTAGACAAAGGTTAACAGGGCTACCGCTTAGGGCCTACAGTTGAGGGGATTAATTTTTTTTACAAACTTAGGTATTTCTGTGTATAAAAAAAATAAAATAATAAAAAGATTAACGATATTATGTATTGAAAATGATATGTTAGAAAACATTAAATATGATAGCATAATTGATGATTTTACATCTAAAAGTGCAACAAGAAGACATTTTAAATGATATTTTGTGGTTCAGATTTCATTGCTATTTTTATTTTGTAGGTACATGTGATGATTCTTTACTTCGATGACATTTTAAAGTGTTCTTCCTTATCTTTTGTAAATTCTTATAATTTTAATAAAATTAATTAGTTGATAATTTATTTATTTTTTTGTTTAATTTTTATAAAGGGACACACTTGAGAAATTTTGTCCTGGACCTTAGAAAACCTAGGACCGGCTCTATACAAGAGTTCTTAATTATTGAGATCTGAGATTGTAATAGATAGATAGATAGGGATGGTTAGTATGCAGTTAATTTTGGTCAATTGATTAATGCAGTGTCGACATTCAGGCGGGAGGGAATCTTTTTCTCTGCGTGTCATCACTATATTGGTCAATTAACCAACTTACTATGAAATTAATTTCATTTTAACTAGATCCGATAGATAGATAAGTATATTATAGTTTTTTTGGGTTCATGATTAAGAGTTTTATTTGATTTTTATAACTTTTTTTTTGCTCGTATTTAAGCTTAAATATTTGTGTTAGAGACAAATATAAAATAAAAATTAATATTTTTATATCACTTTATGATATTTTTATACGTATGACCCACATATTAGTCAATAAAAATTCGACACATCAACTAATAAGTGAGTTCTACGTGTGAAAATATTAAAAAATGATGTGAAAATATCAATTTCTTATAAAATATACGGCCATACGGGAAAAAAAATTCTCATTTAGGGATTAAAAGGATATTACACTGTTTTACTCCGTTCTAGGAGTACTAATAAAAACTTTTTACACTTTAATTTGTCCAAAGTAATATTGGATGTTGCTGGAAATTTATATATATATATATATATATATATATATATATATATATATATGGTCCTTTTTCCAAATCTAATAAAAAGTTAAATCGGATATGACTTTTTTCGGAATTATAAGCGATAGTCAAAGGATCTACGAGAGGAGAAGATGTATATACCTACCCCTGCTAGAATTTTTTTTATAGGTAAAAGAACAAGACAAATATGTAAATTAATAAACTCAAGGGGACAGATAAATAGAAAAGTTAAATTTAGAGGGGCAAAAAAAATTTTATAAACCAATTTTAAATACAAGTACAAAAATCTTCTTAGTTTGAAGTATACACAATATGTTACAAAAATATTATGATTAGGTCAAATTTTCTTTATTTAACTTCAACAAATAAATTAATTAAAATTCGCTTCTGGATTCGCCCATGGCGATGGTTCGAACCGTCGCCATAACTATGTCGTCGACTTTATATGTTATAGCAAAAGAAAAAATCGTCATTATAGTGAGTTCGCTATTTCTTTTAACCATGTTTCTATTTTTTTCTTATATATAAAAATCATTTTAAAATTTGGAATCCTATAATTCATAAAATAAAAAAAATTGAAACCTTAATTAATAATTAATATAAGGAAAGTATAAGCAAAAGTGTGCCAAAAAGTAAGAAGTGTTGGCTTGCACGAAAAGAGGATTATATTAAGTAGATGGATAAGGAGCCTAATTAGTTTGAATAATTAAACATAAGCACGTGAGTGAGGCTACTAATTTCTACGTTCCGTTTGACTAAACATTCATGCATTGGAATCAGATACTTCCAAAATTAAAATAATTAATTAATTAATTAGAAAAAAAAACAAAATATTAAAATTAAGGGAGATCGTGAAAAGGAGGGTCCTGTTAAATAAAATACAAAAACAGTTACGCCCCTCCCGGCGGTCCTGGTAGACCACCGCGTGCTCCCTCGTGACCTGCCGTGCAAAACCCTTACTTCAAGGAAATATATTTTATATATACATACATACACTCCACCACTTTCATACTCCACTAATCATTTTCTTTAATTAATTCCATTGAAAAAATGCAATAAAAAGTAATTTATTTCATCAACAATTTTAAAATGAAATTCAAGAAAAAATTTCATAATATCAACAGAAAATAAAAAAATGTTTTGAGAAGTAAATATAGACTACGAATGAAATTTTATTAAAATAATTAGGTATAAGTTAGTGATTAAACCTGATTATTAAATTTGACAAATAATCAGAAGTTTCAAGCTTTTGATCACTTTCATAAAAAGTAATTATAAGTAATTTTAAAATCAGGTTGCTAAATATTTTTTATTTCTTAAAACTAAATATAAATAAGTTAATTAGACTATTTATTAACAATCTCGAACACCTTATTAGTTAATTAATTTTCGGAAACAAAGGGTGTAGTTTTTATGTTCTTTAAAGGGGATTTAGGATAGGTAATTGACATTTTCCACTCACATGAAAAGTATCGCTATAGATGTATAGATACTTCAAAGTTTGAATAAAAAAAAGGATTCTTTGTTTAAAGATTGTCTTAGAATACGCTATACAATTTTCATGTGAAAATTGTATTTTCTGTCGTAAATTTATCAATTTCCTTTATCATAATAACAAATCAATGAGAGTAGTATTGAGAAAGAAAAGGGGTACAAAAAAATAATTTAAACTTTTTCTTGTTAGTAAAATAGTAATAATAAGATGGGGCAAAATTCTAGCGTCGGAAGGAGGAGGTATATGCCAGGGTGTAAATGGAATGAAGTGGTCAAGTCGAATTCGAGTATTGAAATTTCGATTTAGTTATTATATCACGATAAAATAAAGTTTGATTGAGGCTCGTTTAACTATCGAGTCGGGCACGATCTCGAGTCAAGCCCAAAAATTTTGAACTTTTAAACAAATATAATTTGAGTATCAATAGAAAATTATAATTTGAAGAGGTACGAATAATTTATCGAATTTTAAAATTTATTTATATTTAAATTATTTATATTTTAAGTGAAACTCGAATTGAATTTTTAATTAAACGACTATAAATGAGTTCAAATTGTTTGTTTATTTTATTGTCTTAGTTGTATGTGTACGTGGGGGAAGAGATTAAAAAAAAAGGACAAGTGTTTGTTTGTCTGTTTGGTCACTTTGTCGTTTCGTCGTTGTTATTGTGTGGGTCCCACATTCTGCTGTCAGCGCACGTGGGCACATCGACCCCTCTTGGGCCTTGGGCATGGCTGCTAAGTGCTAACTCCCCACTCTTCAATTATTTCTCCTGCCCCACTCCCTCCCATACGCCGCCCGTCTTCTGTCTGCTGCCGCGTTAACCTTCACGCTCACAAGTACTAGCTTCAACATCACCCCCATCTCACTCGCACGTGACACACCCTTATCTTATTTATCACAATAATTCCAATCAATTTTAGAAATTGTCAATTGGTTTGTGTTGTTTTCATACCAAACTACTACTATAATATGCATGATGATTTGGGAAAATATCAAGATTTTATCAGTACGATATGAATAATTATTTATTATATTATTAAATAAATAAATATTTAATTAAATTTTGAGAAAAAATAGTTGTAATGATTAAATATTAAATTATTAAGTTTAACATTTGAATGGAGTACATATTTATTTAGTTAAGATTATAAAAAATAATTGTTTTAATTTTATTTAAGTTTGTAATGGAATTTTATATTATTATTTGTATTGACAAAATTTGCTTTAAATCCTTGTCCAAATAGATGTATTAAATATTCAAGCTTTAATAAATTTTAATTTAGTTGTGAAAATTAGTTAGTAATGAATCTGTTAGAACAAATTTTAATTTAGTTTTAATTTAATTTAATAAATTTTAATTTTTGTGAAATTCTTAAAATTAAATTGATGTAAAAGGACTTAGAGTAGAAGATCAAGTTTGTTAGGTTGATCTATTGAATGTATAAACTACAGGAAAGTAAACTATCGTAAAGTTGTTTAGGCAGTAGTATAGCTAAGTGAATGGTCGTAGAGCGTACTGCTCAACAAATTCGCAGAGTTTACTCTGAGATCGTAGAGTTTGCTAAGAGATCGTAAAATAAAGTAAAGATCACAAAATCTGTTAAAGATCGTAGAGCAATATGTAAATATCGTAAAACAAGTTGTAGCCTGTAGAGTCTGAAAGAGATCGTAGAACTTATTGAATGAAAAAGATCGCATAACTCATTAAAAATCAAGGAGTCTGAAAGAGATTGTAGAACTTATTGAATACCATAGAGTCTGAAAAAGATCGTATAACTCATTAAAAACCATGGAGTCTGAAAGAGATCGTAGAACTTATGGATCGCAAAACTTGAAAATCGTAGAGTCATCTAGCCAGATACTCTACGACCACCATTAAAATCTACGATTAGGAAAATCGTAGAGCATATCTGTAAGACCCCAACTTTTATAAATAAAGATGAATTTTCTATAAATATTATTTTTGAATATTATGGAATAAATTTGATATAATGTTATAGTTGTAGGTAATATTTATAAATTTTGCAAAGTAAAGAAGTTGTTATAAAATATTAGTTTGGTGGGGAATATTCTTTTTTGTTTGGGAATATTCGTGACGACTACTACCAATCATTAAGTGGACCCTCATTAACGGAAGTATTGTCGTAGTTAGAAAACGCACAAAATTATCTTTTATAAAAATAACTCACGGAGGTGTTACCGTTAAAAGCTGTTGAATCCATCTTGGTAAAAGTACGATGAATACGCGTGGTTGCATAAGAAGACACGCAGATTGATTATCGACTTTACGTGAGAAGTCACTTACTATACTAAATTATTACTCACATGAATCACGATCATATCTCTTATATTATCGATTCAATTATTGTCACACAAGATCATCTCAGATAATATGTTATATTATTAATCGAGACGACAAGTTATAAATGATTAATAATTGTTGAAAGATTAAAATGTGTTGATTAAAAATAAAATGATTTGTGATAATATTTATTCAATCCTCGATGTATATAAAAAGTGCATTAGAGGCGTTTGTGGTAAGTTTGATTATTTTATGGGGGCCATATATGTCATCATCTAAGAAGTCTCTTCAATAATAAGTAATTACCTTTGTGAATAGTAATTACCTTTGTGAATAGTAATTACCTTCGTCAATAGTATTTACCTTCGTCAATAGTAATTACCTTCTTCAATAGTATTTACCTTCAATAATAGTAATTACCTTCGTCAATAGTAATTACCCCTTCATAAATAGTAGTTGTCCTTCAATATTACCAAGAGTTAACTTGCCTTTGATTGTTCCAAAAGTTAATTACCCTTCAGAATAAATAGTAGTTGTCTTCAATATTACCAAGAGTCATTTCAATTCTCGTTAAGACAAAAGAGCCACACCTCGCTTTTCTATAAATAAAGTTTCATTCCTTCATTATTTCTTACTTAATTCATTAAAAACTACAGAAAACTATATAGAAAGAAGAAAAGTATTCTTCGCTACTTCACTTTCCAATATTCATTCTTCTTCTAAGTAGGAATATTATTTGTTCAGACTCAGAAAAGGTGTGTTATTCTTTCTTATTCACGAAGAGAACTATTGTTATTCCATCGCTTATTATTCTCATTTGAATAACTGTGATACGCTTGGCTTATTCCTATACTCTTGGTGACATTCTTCTATTATTCATTGGAACATCCTCGTCGTGGTGTTTTACACCCGGACCGGTTCCGTCTTTATTATTATTCCGTTGGAACATCCCGTCGTGTGTTTTACACGGACTTGGTTCCGCTTTTTATTATTATTCTGTTGAACATCCGCATGCATGCTTTTACGCCTTAATGGGACCGGTTCCGTTATTTATTATTCTGTTGGAATAACCGCACTGCTATGGCCTATCGCATTTACGTGGTGATTTCTTTTGTTATTCCATTCTTTATTATACCCAGTTGGTTAAAACTTTGATTTCTATACTCCATGAAATTAGTAGAATATCCTCGATATTGCAAGTTTTCATCCAAAGATCTTTTCATGGAAATATTCTTCCCGATCATTCTTGAATTTTACTCTACAAAACAAGATCATGTCGATAATTTAGACGTTAATTATTCCCCGGATAAAATAATTCTTGAACTTGCTTTTATCAATTCTTATATCATTGTCATCATCCTCATGTTTATATTATGTTGAAAGTCATCTCGGTACCGTAGTGCGTAGATGGACTTGGTATGATTACGACTGTACACTATTCTAGGTTGTGTAATCGCACCAGTAATGTTACAAAATGATGTGATAAAAATCCTCGATTGGTCGTAGTGCATTGATGGACGCTTGTTGGCATGATCATGACCATTAATGAATACAATAACTATTCTCGCCCATAGCGTGGCGAATAATTGTGGTCGTGATACTAAAGAATATCCCTGGCGTCGTAAATGTGTAAGTGATTCGATGATGTGGAATATTTATTAAAGTTGAAGTCTCATTTATAATAGTGATGAAAAACCTTTTAAATCATAAAGGTAGTAGATTTTATTTTCTACTGACTCTTTTAATGGATTCTTTGGTTCACACGTAGTTAAACTTGATGTTCATTATATTTTATCGGTTTAACATTTCAGTAGGCTAATGATAATTTATTCTCGCATTATCTTAGTCATAATATTTCTTCGAATTAGTTGAAGCTCACCCTTTCTTTCACCGTTTCTCTTGAAATGAGAATATAGGCTGGACGACAGCCTAGGGAATGGAGTAATGGTCCGGAGGATAGCATTAGTAGTCCTCACTATTACGTGAAATAGTGTGATAATAATTGTAATGAGGACTCCTTTTGAGTTTGTATAATATCTAGTAGACAATATTTGTATTCAAACTCAAAGTTTATGTCGATTGCATACTTTACGCTTATATTAGTAAGTCAGATTTAAATTACACTATGTATCGACTCACCAAGATGGGTGATGTATACTTTAATTTTGGGGGCGCCACAATATCAACTCTAACAATGGATCAGTAATTGTCAAGACTCGAAAAGTGTGAGACCCCCCATTTTTATGAATAAATATTTAATTTTCTCAAAATAATTTTTTTAATATTATGGTGTGGATTTGATATAATGTTATAGTTGTGGATAAGATTTATAAATTTTGCAAAAAAAGCAAGTGGTTATATAATATTCGATTGGCCTGGGAATATTCGTTTAACAGGGGAATATTATGCACTCAAGACAATCATTATTGGACCCCACAACCAAGTATCATTCGTAGTTAGAAAATGACAAAATTATCTTTCTATAAAAATAATACTAGCGGAGGTGTTACCGTTAAAACCTGTTGAACTACCCTTAGTAAAAGTACAAGAATACGTGTGGTTGACAAGAAGTAGTACTACCAGATTGATTATTGACGCTTACGTGAGAAGTCACTTTCATTATACTCAATTATTGCTACAATAATTGTGAAAGTAGTATACATGAATGCCAATCATGTTTGATGATAAAGCATATACTTTGTAACAATCTTATTCATTTATTAATAAAAGTATTAATTTATTAAAGGCTTTTAATTATCTACATGATGTTGTTTTATAATATGTGATAAACCCATAGTTTTAAGCAATGTTTTTAGAATAATGATGATGATCATTCTAATGAGATCTAAATTCTTAGAAAGCTTAAAACTAAAATAGTTCTCAATCATTGGATTACTAAATTGGGGATTAGTGAATCCAGGATAGATTGGTACATACGTTCTTTTCGTTGGATGAGGATGATTGATCTCATGATCATTTTATTGTGGAGACACTAAAAGCAAGTACGTAGGTGCTTATTCGAGAATAAGTTCATCGAACGTGGCTCGCTAAGGAATACCTAATGGAGTTTTACTCACTCGTCAATAGGAATTCTCAGTGAGTGATAGTAGTACAAGTAATCCTTGGACTTGAGATCATCATAGTATCTTGTGTATGATGAGTTATACTTTGACTTATTCCTTAAGACCCTTAGGGTATATCAAAGGGTATGCTTGGGTATAATAAGTTGTACATGGAGATAATGTATGATCGATAAAGAATCTACCACTTCAATAAAAAGAAGAGAAATGTCCTATGTGATTAGATAAATGACAACCCAAGAGTCCTTGGTTAAGGCGTAATGAAATTAGAAAGGAGTTTCTAATTTGCATTATTTGGAGTAATGCATTTAAGAGTCGAAATACATATAATTAAATAAAATAAGACTTGTGGTAATTCCATGTCTTATATTTAATTGGGACATTGTATGGTGGAAGGATTGAATTGTCTACGGTAACTATTTACTCAAAGGTTCTTTTATGATTAATGTTGAAATCTATATTATCCGGAAAGTCGTTGATCGCTAGGTGAGGCTTATCCCTATTAGAATAAATATTATTTATTTAAATAAATTAATTGTTTAATTTATTTATTTAAATAAGATTAGAATTGTTTAATTGATTTATTCTGTGGGTTTAATATGGAGAACCTAAAGGGTCACACCATAAAAGGAAGAATAATTATTTAAGAAGTTAATGGTATAATCGTAATAATATGTTAAGTATATTTAATTTAATCTATGGTGATAGAATAAATTAAATAGCTTAATATTTATTATTTAATATTTTAAAATATTAAATATAAATTAATAAGAGGAGTCTTATTAATATTATTACAATTATTATTATTTTAATTTCTAAAAGAGTTTAGGAATTAATTTAATATAAGTACTTCTCATTTATTCCTAATTGGATTAGGAAGGAAAATTAGTTAAAGGAGTTTTTTAATTAATTGTCCCTAATAAGATTAGGGAGCTTAATTAATAAAAAGAATTTAATTAATTAAATAAAACCCAATTCCTTAATTGTTAAGGTGGGTTGCTTCACATCTATAAATTATGAGTCTTATTATGGGTGAAGGTGGTTGTTGACTTTTTACAACCCACATAATTCCAATTTGTTGGAAGACGCCTTTTTTCTATGAGATAGAAAAGCTAGGGTTTGAGCCAATCCCTTCTTCTTGAATTCTTATTCTTCCTTGGTGGATCACCTCTGAGGCCAAACACATGGGTGGGTAACGTTGATCAAAGGAATGAACCAAACCCGGTGGATTCAAGTTGAAGCGAAAAGGATTGGAGGTGAACTTGCATGCGGCGTTTCGATCTTCAAGGGTATGATTTTATTCTTTATCTTTTTTCGTTTAATTAATAATTGTCATAAAGGGTGATTCGGGTTTATGGTTTGTAAATTTTAAAACTCTAATTTTGCATGCGTTTAAGCGTTTTTATGCAATTTGATTTGCGTTCATGAATATTCTAAACCTCAATAAAGTTAGCATCGAAGCCAAACCTTTATGTAATTATTAATTGTTTTAATTTGATATTATATTGATATGTGTTTGTAACAATTTAATTGGGCATAATTTAAATAAAAAAATAAAAAAAAAAGGTACGGATATAATATATACATATATTATTATAACCGCATGGAATCGCTACAAAAAAAAAATAAAAAAATAAAAAATAAAAAGGCATATCAAAAGGCAGATTGTTACCGTGGCTAATATATATATAATCCTTGTAGAAACGTAAAACATTTTTTAATCTAGATTATTAATTTAGTGGCACGGCTATCAAGGATGGCTGCATACCACGTTTTTTTTTTTAAGGTAATGCTGCAAGTGATGGTTACTTCATAAGATACAACAGGATGCCAAGATATACCTTAAGGGTAATAGTTACCATATTTCTTTTCAAAGGAAGCATGTCACGTGAGTAATAATTTTTTTTTTTACGTGCCACACGGTTCGGTTAATATTAATATTATATATATATATAATAGTTTCGGTACTAATATATATATATTATTATATATATTGATAATTTTATAATTAAAATAAAAGTTTATTTTAATTTTAAAATAAAGGTTTATTTTTAATCTTAAAATAAAAATGTTTATTTTAATTTTAAAATTAAATTTCATTCTAACTAATGAGTTGGAATTGGATTTCAAGATAACTAATTAGAGTTGAAATTGGATTCTATTTTTCCTTAAATAAATGAGTTTATTTTGATATGAAATTAGATTTCATATTATTCAAAAATAAAAGGGTTTATTTATGAATAGGAAAAGAGAATCCGTATTTCCTTAAATAAAGGAGTTTATTTAGATATAAAATAAGATTTTATATTATTCAAAATAAAGGAGTTTATTTGTGAATAGGAAAGATAATCCGTGTTTCCTTTAATAATTTTTTTTTTATGGAATTGGATTCCATAATTAATTAAAATAAAAGAGTTTATTTTAATTAAAGATTTTTACTTGGAATTGGATTCCATAATTAATTAAAATAAAGGAGTTTATTTTGAATAAAGATTTTGATTAAAATAAAATAGTTTATTTTATTCAAAATTGGATAAATTAAAATAAAATAGTTTTATTTTGATTTAAATTTGGATTAAAATAAAGAAGTTTATTTTGATTCAAAATTAGATTTTATACTAACTAAATTTGCCCATTAAATGATATCAATATATATATTGAATGTTTATTATTCATAAGATGAATGTTATTTATTGATCATATGGTGATGTGTATGATAATAAATGGGATTGATTATGAACTATTGATTAAATGTGATTGGATTTTATTTTAGTTGGATGCATGAATGTATGGGTTTTATTAAATGGGGTCTGCAGACTGCCTTCTCTAATTTTTCTTAATGTAAATTCTATCTCCTCCTATGTACTTCCCCTTCGATCACGATCAAGGCTTCTATTTATTTTAAAATAGTTTTGTAATAGGAATATTTAGAATTAATTTTGAAGAATTAGAGATCAAAGGAGCAAGGAGCTAGCGTGAAGACCCGATTTGTAATGGGCAGGGTTTAAATGTAATAGTTATATTTAAATATTATTTCTTGCACCCCAAGGCTTGACCTTTTTGGTTCACTTGGTGGCTACTAGTGAACCAAACTAGAATAAAAGTCATAATCAATCCAAGTAGAATATAGTATTCTATACGTGCATGCTTATACTATATATATTATTATTATGCAACATGCTTCGCATGTTCATTAATATGATGGCGTATTTTATATATATATATGCATGCTTGGCGCTAAACAAGATGAGACAAATTAATAACAAAACCCTCAATTTTTATATTAAGTCCTAAGCGTTCAAAAGATATTTGGAATGTGAGACCCAGATTTTATTAATAAAGATTTAAATTTTGTCAAAATAAATTTTTTATATTATGGTGTGAATTTGAGATAATATTATAGTTGTGGGTAGTATTTATAAATTTTACAAAGTATGCAAGTGGTTATATTATATTCGATTGGTGGGGAATATTAGGTTTAGCGAGGGAATATTAGTATAAATGACTCAATCATTGGTGGACCTAGCAGCAAATTATTATTGGATTGAAAGCGAAAAAATATTTTATTGAAATAACGGCGGAAGTTTTACTGAGTTGATCTTTGTTGAACTACTCGGTAGTAAAATACGATGAATCACGATATGTGGTTGCGTAGTAGCGCGGTATTGATTATTGATCTTTATGTGAGAAGTCACTCGGTTTGATTCCATTATTGTCGATTAATAATATGAATTATTATAGCGATAATGGCGTTTTGTTTTATTATTATATTATTAGCGTAATAAAAGCGAAACATCTTTTATATAAAATAGAATACTTTATTAAAGTTATTCATAAATAGAATATATTATATTTTATTATGCATAGTGTTGCGTAGTGTTTTTGCGTAGTGTTTTGCATAGTATTGCATAGTGTTTTGCATAGTAAAATGTTTTTATATAAATAGAATATATTATATTTTATTTAAAAGATTTTTCTTTAAATATGGACCGTCGATTAAAGTAAATCAATCAGATAGTTCATGGATTAATTCTTATGCATTCCATTTTCTATAAATAGAAGCTCATTCCTTCATTATTTTCTTACGAATTCATTTGAAACTAGAGAGAGAAATTATAGAGAGAAACTATAGAGAGAAAATTATAGAAAGAAGAAGAGTATTACGCTACTTCACTACTTACATATTAGGTTCTTTTTACGGTAAGGGGTGTTATTCTTTCTTCTTGAAGAGAACTTACATTATTCCATTCATTATTATTACATTGGAATAACTTTGTAAAAAGTGGCATACTATACATACATAACTTTGTATCTTCTGGTATACCTATACTTGGTGAAATCCTTATGTTATTCCATTGCTTATTATTACATTGGAATAACTTTGTATCTGTGATTTTACCTATACTTGGTGACATTCTTTTATTATTACATTGGAACATCACATGCGTGTGTTTTACGGGACTGGTTCCGATTTTATTATACTGTTGGAACATCACATGCGTGTGTTTTACAGGACTGGTTAAAATCTTTATCATTACATTGGAATATCTATCACGTGTGTTTTACAGGATGCAGTTCCATCTTTATTATTACTGTTGGAACATCACATCGGTGTGAATTTCACACGACTTTTGGTTCCGTTATTATTATTACTGTTGGAATAAACATACATCGCGGTACCGCATGCGTGGTGATTTCTTTTGTTATTCCATTCTTTATTATACCCGGTTGGTTAAAACTTTGACTTATACTCCATGAAATTAGTAGAATATCCTTGATATTTGCGTTTCATCCGATATCTTTTCATGGAAATATTCTTGATCATTCTTGAATTTTACTCTCTAAAAAACGATATTATGTTGACAATTTGGGCGTTAATAATTCATGGATTAAATAATTCTTGAACTTATTTTATTGAATTATTATGTCATTGTCATCATCCTCGTGTTATATTATGTTATCTTTGGCTTACGTGCATAGATGAACTTAGTATGATTATGACCGAGGATCATTCGGTATAATCATGACTTGATATAAATGATGTGACAAAAGTCCTCGATTGGCTTTGTAATGCGGTGATGGATAGTTTTTGGTATGATTATGACCGGGGTGATTCGGTATAGTCGTGACCATTGATAATTTGATGAAAATCCTTGGCCGTGATACGAGGATGATTAGATGTGGTGGTTTATTTATTAAAATTTGAGTCTGGCGATAAAAATTGATGAAAACCTTTTAAAACCTAAAAGATAGTAGACTTTATTCTCTCTTGACTCTTTTAATGGATTGCATATTCAGCTGCTTGATTAAGCTGGTTGTCTATTGTATTTTATCGGTTTAACTTTGTTGAAGGCTAATGATAATTTATACGCATTATCTTAGTCATAATATTTCTTCTTTGGGCTAGTTGAGCTCACCCTTTCTTTTCTTTGTTCTCTTCGGGAAATGAGAACATATTTGGGACAGTCGGGAGCGAAGTAATGGTCGAGAGGATAGCATTAATAGTCCTCACTATTACGTGAAATAGTGTGATAATAGTTGTAATGAGGACTCCTTTTGAGTTTGTATAATATCTAGTAGACAATATTTGTATTCAAACTCACGGTTTATGTCGTATTGTACCACGGCAGTTATATTAGTAAGTTGTATTTGAATTTATGTACCATGTAAGTGGCGACTCAAGATGGGTGGCGTATACCTAATTTTGGGGGCGTCACGGTTGATATCGAGCTTAGGGATATGATCACAGCTAAGATGTGAGAATAGTACTAGGAGGAGAGGCGGGGAATTCCTCGTTAGTATGACCTACCTAAGTTTATTTGGTATTTGATTGGTCGGTCAGAGTATAGTGATAATATGTTGCATGTTAATTAACCCTTGTTTTGTGACAGTGTTTGTATTTAGATGTTGTGAATAGGGCTCGGTTATTGGAGAGCGATAATGAGTCAGCTCAACCAAAAGGTAACGACCAACAACACGATAATAATCATCTTTGGTGATAACGACCATCGAACAATGATGACCATCGTGGGAGAAATTATCATGCTAAGAATGGTAACCACTTGGTGGTAATCATGGCCAAGATAATAGAAGTGGAAATTTCAAGAAGAGAAGGTCATTTAGCTCGATTTTGTGCGTGCACCAAAGTCAAGTCCAGTTGGGACGGTGGCACCAAAGGCGGATCTGGATAAAAACAAAAGTCGATTGGTTTTCATGAAGAGCGTTTTCATGACTTCTTAAAAAGCAAGTGACTCGAGCGAAGTTAGCTTGCGGGTTAGTTAATTATAAATTCTTGAAGTCTATACCTTATAAGATACCGGTTCTACCCATTATTTTATCTCGCTTTTGCGTTCAACATTTAAATTTGACTCAGGAGAAGTTAGACTTTAACTTATTGGTTGAAACCGTTGGGAGAAACCGTTACCTCCCTTTGTTTATTAATCTTGTTGATTCAAATAAAAACTTTCACGTTACTGTCGATCTTATCTCTTTGAAAATACTTGCCTTTGATGGTTTTAGGAATCGATTGGTTAACTACTCATCATTCTTTTAAGTAAGGTTGTTAGCTTTTATATTTATAACAACCTCATTTATACGAATTCAAAGTAACCAAACCCTAAAATTAATCATTGTCATATCAAGCCATAAGTAAAGAGCCCGAACCTTTCGTTGTTGACTTCCTTGTGTGGAATGCGAAGTCGGACTTTACTGTGGCGCTGACGTCATGAATGAAGATGGCAAGTTTATAGGTATCATTGTGAGGTCTTATCTAGGTTAAGGGATAGAAGTCACAGTTGGTATCAATGTGACGTACTATCCAAGTCTTGGATGAGAATGTGATTTTGAATGATATTTCTATCATTAATAAATTTCTTGGCGTATTCTTGAAGATTTCCTAGCCTACCTAGGCGTGAAATCGAATTTTTGTATTGACCCCGATACAAAAACCCATTTCTTAAACCCTCAAATATTTCTTCAACTAAAAGGATGCACATTTACGTGGATTATGATGAAAGTCATAATAAAAGCATTGGACTAATGAAAATCATGGGTATATGTGGTATTAGTAAGTTTATGATGAGTTATGTTGGTTAGTATGTAAAAACATGAAAGTTTCTTAGAAATCACAAAGAGTTGAAAATCGATTTTTGGTGAAAAGCGTAACATGAAATTCAATTGACCATATCTCCTATTATATTTTGAATTTTTGAATGTGGTCAAGTCCTAGAGTTAGATCTATGAGTTACCTAACTAATCCAAGTGGAATTACTGGAAAAGGTGTTGTAGATTTTTGTGGACTGATTTTTAGCAAAGGAGGCCAAAGCTGTAAATTTCAAAAATGCTACTGCCCAGAAACTTTAAGGGGCTGTTTCGGCCACTTAAATTATGAGAAAAATTCTGGCCTTTTGGGACATGAAGGTATATGGTATAAAGTATCTCCTGTCCAAAAATGAGCTCATTCGACTTAAAATGAGCAAGTTATGACTATTTCAATATTTAGGTTTTAAAATGAAAAACGCTATAACGGAGTTCTATAACTCCGATGACCATGAAATTTAAACTAGAAGCTCACGTTAACATGTGTAAGGTCCTGCCAAGATTTGGGAATTTTGGAGTTAAACTTGAGGTAGCTAATTTCTTAAGGAATTAATTAGAAATTGATTTTGAAAAATAGTAAATGAATTTTAAAATTCCGAGAAAAATATATTTTCATCATGGGACTATATTATGCTAAATCCCAGAAAAGAAATATTTTTGGGACTGATTTGGTATTTTTCATGAAAATAGTTTAATTCTGAACATATGAGTTAAATATGTTATGTGAAATATAACAAAGTTGAAAATAGGATTTTATGGCTAGAAAATCCTATATAGAGTATATGCATATTTTTTGAGAGATTTGATAATTGGTGATGATATCTTATGAGTATGGCATTTTTGAATGATTAAATGCATTATATGGTAAAAGCGTAAACAATTGAGATAAATTGTTTATAAATTTAAGAAATGATTAAAATATTGTTATAATATTAATGATATTAGATTATGAGATTATTAAGTGATTGATAACATGGGGATATTCTTGAATCTGGATAAATTATATTATAAATGTTTAATATTTATCCTTTATCTTATTTGATTGATTCTTTATATCATTATCCTCATATTTTATATTATTTTTATGAAAGTGGATTTTGTAGTAGTAATGCATAGATGGACTTGGTATGATTATGGCTTGGTAGAGCGTAGATGGACTTGGCTCGTATGATTATGGACTTAATGATTATTAGTTGGATAATCATAATCAGTAAATGAATATGAATACACAATTATCTTTGGTAGTAGTGCATGGATAATTTGTGGTCGTGATACTAATGAATACACAATTATCTTTGGTAGTAGTGCATGGATAATTTGTGCGGGGATGATTCGATGATGTGGATTAATTATCGTGATCTTAATGAATACGATTATCTTTAGTGGTAATGCATGGATAAATATTAATTCATGGATGCGTTCAAAGTCATCTCGTATGGATTTTGTTACGTTGCATAGATGGACTTGGTATGATTATGAATGACCGAGGATTGATTTCTTTGGTAGTAATCATGGATAATTTATTAAATCTTAATGAATACTTTGATTATGGATTTTGTAGTAATGAATACTACGATTATCTTTGGATAATTGGATAATTTGGTCGTGATATCTTAATGAATATCCTTGGCACGTAGTGCGGGGATGATTCGATGATATGGATTAATTATTATTGGTGAGTCTCGTGAATGAAATATTAATTCATGGATGCGGTCAAAGTCATCTTTGGTGAAGTAGTGCATTGATGGACTTGGTATGATTATGACCACGGATTATTTGGTATAATCATAAGCAGTAATTGAAAACACGAATATCCTTGGCGGTTGGTGCATGGATAATTCGTGGTCGTGATACTATTAAGCTTTGCGTCTTAGCATTATTATTCTTTTTAGTTTGATGAATTGTTGTATATCTTTGGCTTTGTGTGCATAGTGCAAAGATGAATTGTTAATGAATATCTTTGGTAGGATTTCAAAGATGAATTTAATATTTTAAACGATAAAGGTATTGGTATCCTCCTCTCTTTATCATACCAGTATCGTACCCTAATTTCGGAGGGCGAAATTCCATAAGGAGGGAGATTGTGAGACCCCAGATTTTATTAATAAAGATTTAAATTTTGTTGAAATAATTTTTTAATATTATGGTGTGAATTTGAGATAATATTATAGTTGTGGGTAGTATTTATAAATTTTGCAAAGTATCTGAGTGGTTATATTATATTCGATTGGTGGGGAATATTCGGTTTAGCGGGGAATATTAAATACAGCAGCTCAATCATTGGTGGACCCAGCGAGAATTATTGTCGGATTGAAAGCGACAAAAATATTTTATTGAAATAACGGCGGAAGTTTTAGTAGTTGATCTTTGTTGAACTACTCGGTAGTAAAAGTAAATGCGAATACGATGTGGTTGCATAGTAGACACTGCGGTATTGATTATTGATCTTATGTGAAGTCACTCGGTTTGATTCCATTATGTCGATTAATAATATGAATTATTATAGCGATAATGACGTTTTGTTTTATTAGTATTATTAGCGTAATAAAAGCGAAACATCTTTTTTTATATAAAATAGAATACTTTATTAAAGTTATTACATAAATAGAATATATTATATTTTATTATGCATAGTGTTGCGTAGTGTTTTGCATAGTGTTTTGCATAGTATTGCATAGTAGTGTTTGCATAGTAAAATGTTTTTATATAAATAGAATATATTATATTTTATTTAAAAGATTTTTCTTTAAATATGGACCGTCAGATTAAAGTAAATCAATCTGGACCGTTCATGGATTAATTCTTATGCATTCCATTTTCTATAAATAGAAGCTCATTCCTTCATTATTTTCTTACGAATTCATTGAAACTCTGAGAGAGAAATTATAGAGAGAAGCTATAGAGAAAATTATAGAAAGAAGAAGAGTATTCGCTACTTCACTACTTCTATATTGGTTCTTTTTACGGTGAGGGTGTTATTCTTTCTTCTTGAAGAGAACTTACATTATTCCATTCATTATTATTACATTGGAATAACTTTTTGTAAAAGTGGCATACCTATACATAACTTTGTATCGTGGCATACCTATACTTGGTGAAATCCTTATGTTATTCCATTGCTTATTATTACATTGGAATAACTTTTGTATATGATTTTACCCTATACTTGGTGACATTCTTTTATTATTACATTGGAACATCACATGCATGTGTTTTACAGGACTGGTTAAGATTTTATTATTCTGTTGGAACATCACATGCATGTGTTTTACAGGACTGGTTAAAATCTTTATCATTCTGTTGGAATATCTGTCGTGTGTTTTACACGGATGCGGTTCCATCTTTATTATTACATTGGAACATCACATGCGGTGTGAATTTCACACGACGACTGGTTAAGATTATTATTATTACTGTTGGAATAACACAATACATCACAATCCGCATGCGTGGTGATTTCTTTTGTTATTCCATTCTTTATTATACCCGGTTGGTTAAAACTTTGACTTCTATACTCCATGAAATTAGTAGAATATCCTTGATATTTGCGTTTCATCGATATCTTTTCATGGAAATATTCTTACGATCATTCTTGAATTTTACTCTCTGAAGCTTGATATTATGTTGACAATTTGGACGTTAATAATTCATGGATTAAATAATTCTTGAACTTGTTTTATTGAATTATTATGTCATTGTCATCATCCTCATGTTATATTATGTTATCTTTGGCTTACGTGCATAGATGAACTTAGTATGATTATGACGAGGGATCATTCGGTATAATCATGACTTGATATAAATGATGTGACAAAAGTCCTCGGTGGCACGTAATGCGATGATGGATAGTTTTGGTATGATTATGACCGGGGTGATTCGGTATAGTCATGACCATTGATAATTTGATGAAAATCCTTGGCCAGTGATACGAGGGATGATTAGATGTGGTGGTTTATTTATTAAAGTGAGTCTCGTGATAAAAATTGATGAAAACCTTTTAAAACCTAAAAGATAGTAGACTTTATTCTACTTGACTCTTTTAATGGATTGCATATTAAGCTGCAGATTAAAGGTGGTTGTCTATTGTATTTTATCGGTTTAACTTTGTTGAAGGCTAATGATAATTTATTACGCATTATCTTAGTCATAATATTTCTTCTTGGGCTAGTTGAGCTCACCCTTTCTTTTCTTTGTTCTCTTGAGGAAATGAGAGAACATATTTGGGACGACAGTCGGGGAACGAAGTAATGGTCCAGAGGATAGCATTAGTAGTCCTCACTATTCTGTGAAATAGTGTGATAATAGTTGTAATGAGGACTCCTTTTGAGTTTGTATAATATCTAGTAGACAATATTTGTATTCAAACTCATAGTTTATGTCGTATTGTACACGACAGTTATATTAGTAAGTTGTATTTGAATTTATGTACCATGTAAGTGGCGACTTCAAGATGGGTGGCGTATACCTAATTTTTGGGGCGTCGCGATTGGTATCGAGCTTAGGATATGATCCTGGCTAAGATGTGAGAATAGTACTAGGAGAGGGAGAGGGGGAATTCCTTCGCTAGTATGACCTACCTAAGTTTATTTGGTATTTGATTGGTCGACGTAGAGTATAGTGATAATATGTTGCATGTTAATTAACCCTTGTTTTGTGGACGGTGTTTGTATTTAGATGTTGTGAATAATCTTTGAGTTATTGGAGTAGCGATAATGAGTTGATTACTCAACCAAAAGGTAACGACCAACAACACGATAATAATCATCATCTGAGTGGAATGACCATCGAACAATGATGACCATCGTGGGAGAAATTATCATAAGAATGGTAACCACTTTGGTGGTAATCATGGCCAAGATAATAGAAGTGGAAATTTCAAGAAAGAAGGTCATTTAGCTCGATTTTGTCGTGCACCAAAGTCAAGTCCATTTGGGACGGTGGCACCAAAGCGCGGATCTGGATAAAACAAAGTCGGTGGTTTCATGAAGGCGTTTTCATGACTTCTTAAAAAGCAAGTGATTTCGAAGCGAAGTTAGCACGCAGGTTAGTTAATTATAAATTCTTACGAAGTCTATACCTTATAAGATCTGGGTTCTACCCATTATTTTATCTCTCTTGCTTGCGTTCAACATTTAAATTTGACTCAGGAGAAGTTAGACTTTAACTTATTGGTTGAAACTTCGTTGGGAGAAACCTTCGATTACCTCCACATTTATTAATCTTGTTGATTCAAATAAACACTTTCACGTTATTCGTCGATCTTATCTCTTTGAAAATACTTGCCTTTGAGGTGATTTTAGGAATCGATTGGTTAACTACTCATCATTCTTTTTCGTAAGGTTGTTAGCTTTTATATTTATAACAACTCTGTTATACTAATTCAAAGTAACCAAACCCTAAAGTTAATCATTGTTATATCAAGCCATAAGTAAAAGAGCCCCGAACCTTTCGTTGTTGACTTCCTTGTGTGGAATGCACAAAAGCCGACTTTCTTCGTAGGCGACATCGTGAATGAAGATGGCAAGTTTATAGGTATCATTGTGAGGTCTTATCTAGGTTAAGGGATAGAAGTCACAGTTTGGTATCAATGTGACGTACTATCCAAGTCTTGGATGAGAGTAATGATTTTGAATGATATTTCTATCATTAATAAATTTCTTGGCGTATTCTTGAAGATTTCTTAGCCTACCTAGGCGTGAAATCGAATTTTGTATTGATTGAAGACAAAAACCCATTTCTTAAACCCTCAAATATTTCTTCAACTAAAAGGATCAGTTTCGTGGTTTATGATGAAAGTCATAATAAAAGCATTGGACTAATGAAAATCATGGGTATATAGTGTATTAGTAAGTTTTATGATGAGTTATGTTGGTTAGTATGTAAAAACATGAAAGTTTCTTAGAAATCACAAAGAGTTGAAAATCAGATTTTGGTGAAAAACGTAACATGAAATTCAATTGACCATATCTCCTATTATATTTTGAATTTTTGAATGTGGTCAAGTCCTAGAGTTAGATCTATGAGTTACCTAACTAATCCAAGTGGAATTACTGGAAAAGGTGTTGTAGATTTTTGTGTGGACTGATTTTAGCAAAGGAGGCCAAAGCTGTAAATTTCAAAAATGCTACTGCCCAGAAACTTTAAGGGGCTGTTTCGGCCACTTAAATTATGAGAAAAATTCTGGCCTTTTGGGACATGAAGGTATATGGTATAAAGTATCTCCTGTCCAAAAATGAGCTCATTCTGACTTAAAATGAGCAAGTTATGACTATTTCAATATTTAGGTTTTTCCGACGAAAAACGCTATAACCGGAGTTCTATAACTCCGATGACCATGAAATTTAAACTAGAAGCTCACGTTAACATGTGTAAGGTCCTGCCAAGATTTGGGAATTTTTGGAGTTAAACTTGAGGTAGCTAATTTCTTAAGGAATTAATTAGAAATTGATTTTTGAAAAATAGTAAATGAATTTTAAAAATTCCGAGAAAAATATATTTTCATCATGGGACTATATTATGCTAAATCCCAGAAAAGAAATATTTTTGGGACTGATTTGGTATTTTTCATGAAAATAGTTTAATTCTGAACATATGAGTTAAATATGTTATGTGAAATATGAAAGTTGAAAATAGGATTTTATGGCTAGAAAATCCTATATAGAGTATATGCATATTTTTTTTGAGGGATTTGATAATTGGTGATGATATCTTATGAGTATGGCATTTTTGAATGATTAAATGCATTATATGGTAAAAGCGTAAACAATTGAGATAAATTGTTTATAAATTTAAGAAGTGATTAAAATATTGTTATAATATTAATGATATTAGATTATGAGATTATTAAGTGATTGATAACACATGGGATATTCTTGAATCTGGATAAATTATATTATAAATGTTTAATATTTATCCTTTATCTTATTTGATTGATTCTTTATATCATTATCCTCGTGTTTATATTATTTTGAAAGTCATCTCGTGGCTGTAGTAGAGTAGATAGATGGACTTGGTATGAGGGATTATAATCATAGCTTAGTAATTGGATTATCTTTGGTATAATCATAATCGTAAATGAATACACAATTATCTTTGGTAGTAGTGCATGGATAATTTTGTGGTCGTGATCTTAATGAATACACAATTATCTTTGGCTTTGTGCATAGTATGGTAGTGCGATGGATGATTGATGATGTGGATTAATTATTGATATTGAGTAGTAGTGCATGGATAATGAAATATTACTAATGATTCATTGGATGATGGATAATTTGTGGTCGTGTTCAAAGTCATCTTTCGTGCGTAGTCATTGGATAATTTTGGTCGTATATAATGAATAGATGGACTTTGGTAGTTATGATACTTAATGTGGATAATTTGTGGTGATAATCTTAATAATCACGATTATCTTTTAGTGGAGTGCGTGGATAAAAAACACAATTATCTTTGGTGGATAATTTGTGATGCATGATAATCTTAATGGATAATTATTTTGGTGATTCGATGATGTGGTAATTATCGTGATAACTAATGAATACATGGAATGGATAATTATCTTTGGTAGTGCATGGATAATTTGTGATACTTAATGAATATATCCTTGGCACGTAGTGCGGGGATGATTCGATGATATGGATTAATTATTGAGTTTGAGTCTCAAAGAATGAAATATTAATTCATGGATGTGGTAAAAGTCATCTTTTGGCTTACGTGCATTGATAGACTTGGTATGATTATGACCGACGGATTATTCGGTATAATCATAACCAGTAATTGAAAACACGAATATCCTAGCCGGTGGTGCATGGATAATTCGTGGTCGTGATACTATTAAGTCTGCGTCTTAGCATTATTGGTTTCTGGTTGTATATCTTTGCTTTGTAGTGCAAAGATGAATTGTTAATGAATATCTTTGGCGATTTCAAAGATGAATTTAATATTTTAAACGATAAAGGTATTCAAGGTATCCTCATCTCTTTATCATACAGTGTATCGCATACCTAATTTCGAGGGCTGAAATTCCATAAGGAGGGAGATTGTGAGACCCCAGATTTTATTAATAAAGATTTAAATTTTGTTGAAATAATTTTTTAATATTATGGTGTGAATTTGAGATAATATTATAGTTGTGGGTAGTATTTATAAATTTTGCAAAGTATGCAAGTGGTTATATTATATTCGATTGGTGGGGAATATTCGGTTTAGCAGGAATATTAGATAATGACTCAATCATTGGTGGACCCTACAATGAAATTATTGTCGGATTGAGAAAGCGACAAAAATATTTTATTGAAATAACGGCGGAAGTTTTACCGTTGTTCTTGTTGAACTACTCGGTAGTAAAAAAATACGAATATACGTGTGGTTGCATAGTAGCTTTACGGTATTGATTATTGATGCTTATGTGAGAAGTCACTCGGTTTGATTCCATTATTGTCGATTAATAATATGAATTATTATAGCGATAATGACGTTTTGTTTTATTTATTATTAACGTAATAAAAGCGAAACATCTTTTATATAAAATAGAATACTTTATTAAAGTTATTCATAAATAGAATATATTATATTTTATTATGCATAGTGTTGTGAGTAGTGTTTTGCATAGTGTTTTGCATAGTATTGCATAGTGTTTGCATAGTAAAATGTTTTTATATAAATAGAATATATTATATTTTATTTAAAAGATTTTTCTTTAAATATGGACCGTCGTCGATTAAAGTAAATCAATCTGGACCGTTCATGGATTAATTCTTATGCATTCCATTTTCCTATAAATAGAAAGCTCATTCCTTCATTATTTTCTTACGAATTCATTGAAACTCTAGAGAGAAATTATAGAGAGAAACTATAGAGAGAAAATTATAGAAAGAAGAAGAGTATTCGCTACTTCACTACTTCTATATTAGGTTCTTTTTACGGTGAAAGGGGTGTTATTCTTTCTTCTTGAAGAGAACTTACATTATTCCATTCATTATTATTACATTGGAATAACTTTCGTAAAAAGTGGCATACCCTATACATAACTTTTGATATCGTGGCATACCCTATACTTGGTGAAATCCTTATGTTATTCCATTGCTTATTATTACATTGGAATAACTTTTGTATCTGTGATTTTACCCTATACTTGGTGACATTCTTTATTATTACATTTGAACATCACATGCATGTGTTTTACAGGACTGGTTCCGCTTTTTTATTATTCTGTTGGAACATCACATGCATGTGTTTTACACAGGACTGGTTAAAATCTTTATCATTACATTTGGAATATCCTATCGTGTGTTTTACACGGATCCGGTTCCATCTTTATTATTACGTTGGAACATCCTGTCGGTGTGAATTTCACGACTTTGGTTCCGTTATTATTATTACATTGGAATAACTGCTCTATCTAAGTACCGCATGCATGGTGATTTCTTTTGTTATTCCATTCTTTATTATACCCGGTTGGTTAAAACTTTGACTTCTATACTCCATGAAATTAGTAGAATATCCTTGATATTTTGCGTTTCATCCGATATCTTTTCATGGAAATATTCTTACGATCATTCTTGAATTTTACTCTACTAAACGAAGATTATGTTGACAATTTGGACGTTAATAATTCATGGATTAAATAATTCTTGAACTTGTTTTATTGAATTATTATGTCATTGTCATCATCCTCATGTTATATTATGTTATCTTTGGCTTACGTGCATAGATGAACTTAGTATGATTATGACGAGGATCATTCGGTATAATCATGACTTGATATAAATGATGTGACAAAAGTCCTCGGTGGCACGTAATGCGGTGATGGATAGTTTTTGGTATGATTATGACCGGGGGTGATTCGGTATAGTCATGACCATTGATAATTTGATGAAAATCCTGAATAGTGATGCTGGGGATGATTAGATGTGGTGGTTTATTTATTTGTCGAGTCTCAACGATAAAAATTGATGAAAACCTTTTAAAACCTAAAAGATAGTAGACTTTATTCTCTACTTGACTCTTTTAATGGATTGCATATTCATTGCAGTTAAAGCGGTTGTCTATTGTATTTTATCGTTTTTAACATCTTGTTGAAGGCTAATGATAATTTATTACGCATTATCTTAGTCATAATATTTCTTCTTGGGCTAGTTGAGCTCACCCTTTCTTTCTTATTCTCTTGAAATGAGAACATAGGCGGGACGAGTCGGGGAGCGAAGTAATGGTCGAGGAGGATAGCATTAGTAGTCCTCACTATTACGTGAAATAGTGTGATAATAGTTGTAATGAGGACTCCTTTTGAGTTTGTATAATATCTAGTAAACAATATTTGTATTCAAACTCATAGTTTATGTCGAATTTATGTATACCCAGCAGATTATATTAGTAAGTTGTATTTGAATTTATGTACCATGTAAGTGGCGATTCAAGATGGGTGGCGTATACCTAATTTTGGGGCGTACATGGAATATCGAACGTCGCTTTCTAGCATGATAAAATTAATAGTAGTATTAAATATTTAATATGAAGTTTGTTGATCACCACAAGGCAAGTATTAAGTATTTAAGATGTTAATTTATCACATTTGATGCTTATAAAGAAAATTGAACAATATTGTTTTGTTGTGTCACCACAAGGATGATATTTTTTTTTGAATATATGGAGTGCTAGGTCGGACTTAACTTGGATAATTTTGATTCGGATGTGCCACCACTGATCAAAATAATCTAAGAGGCAAAATACAAGGAGTCAGATAGTTGATGTAATTGATAAAAAAGTTGTCTACCTATTTATTTATATATAGTTTGTTGTGTCACCACAAGGCTATATACATTTGAAATGGGATCCTTATTCTCACTAGCAAATCTTTAATTAGATTTTTTTTAACTATATAAGTGAGGGTAATATAGTTTGAAGAAAATAGTGGAGATACCAATTTAAAACAAGACCTAATTTATTTTGGTAATTAATAAAGAATGTATGTTAAAATGTTGTTAATTACAAATTCATTTACGAATTTTACAATGTCTAAAATTACTATCATCATGCGAAACATATTAGATGTTAATTAACCGGGACCGTATTAAACGGATTGGTTAAGGAATTTGAGAATAGTTCTCATGAATTGAAAAAGCTATCTTATGTCCTTAATACGCCTATCCTCGCAATGGTTGCGCATAATGCCTCCGAGGAAGAGATTGCTACTTTTAGAAAGTGGCAAGAGATGATGCACAATTGGCTCAATGCATCATGCTCGCATCCACAAGTAACGAGCTTCGTCCACAAGATGAAACTATGGATGCTACTACTATATTCCCGCACATCAAGTAGTTGATGGTGAGGAAAGTAGGATCGATAGATATCGAGATATCTAAGGAGCTCTTCCGATCTAGAATGGCCAATGGCACTATAAATGCATACAAAAGTTCTAAACATGATCAATTTGATTGATCAATTAGGACAACGGGTTTTGTCATGGATGGGGAGTTGAGCCAAGATTTGATCTTGCACTCACTCCGGACTCCTTTCATTAATTGTTGTGAATTTTTCATATAAACAAGCTAGATATCGCCTCACCGATTTGCTTAACATATTGAAAAATGTTGAGAGTCACTTTCCAACCAAGAAAGATCAAGTCTTCTTGGTAGGGGCCAAAGGATCTTCCAAAAGAAGAACGATTCAAAGAAGGAAAATAGAAAGGCATAAACAAAGGATAATAAGAAAAAAAGCGACACGGATAGAAAGGAGTTTGCTACCCACCGCAATAAGCTCGACATTTGGAAAGAAACTGCTAGAAGCATCTTGCGCAAAGGCTAACCAAAGAAGCTTAGTGAAGTTTCTACATAATACGCTTTTGTTCATGATTGAAATAAATTTTTCTTTAAGTCAAGGTTCTACTTGGGTATTGGATACCGATTTTGGTTATCATAAATATAGATTTATGAAGGGACCAAGCAGAAGTAGAAAGCTAAACAAATATAAGTAATCCTATGTGTGGAAAATATAGCAAAGGTTGCCATATTAGCCATAGAAACTTATAGTTTAGCAATGCTAAAGCAAATCTATTAAGTCAATAAGTTGTTATTGTATTCCAGTTTCTTGTTAAAAATATTATTTCCATTTTATTGTTGGACAATGAAATCTTTGGTATTATAATTAAGAACAATTGTTGTTCTATTTATAATAATAATGTTTTGTTAGAACTGGAATATTACTTAATAAATTTTGTATACTTGACTTACATGAAAATAATTTTGCATATTGAACAAATTAGTATAAGAAAAGGAGATGATCATTCAAAGAGTTGAATGTGTATATTTGTTTGAAATACAAGTGTGAATTATTTGAAAGGTTCAAAGAATTCGTAAGTGAAACAAATTGGCAAAGTATTAAGATTCTTTGATTAGATCAAGGAATAAATACTTGTGCAATAAGTTTCTAGATCATCTCAAATGGTTTTTCATAATGGACACATCCCGACACATAATAATTGATTGATGTATCTAAAGGAAAAATCGTACCTTGTTGGACATGGTGCGTCCATAATGATTTTATCGACATTCCAAAGATCCTTCAGGATAATGTCCTAGAAATGGTTGCATATCTACGAAAATGGTAACCTCAAAATCCGACCCCAAGACTCCATAAAAGTTATGGATGGGAGGATTCCTAATCTTAAGTATGTTAAGATAAGGGTTGTCCAACTTATGTGAAAAGGTTTCAAAGGATAAGCTTGGGACAAGATTTGACAAGTGTAGATTTATGGGACATCCTAAAGTAAGTTTAGGATATATGTTCTATAATCCTACTTAGCAAAAGGTGTTTGTTACGTAAACACGCGCCTTCTAAGATAAAGGTAATTATTATGAAAGGGCTAGTGGGAGGATAATAGATCTTGAAGAGTTCAAGAATCACAAAACACTATAAGTCAAATAAGAGGAACCTATAGATGACTCTATTGTACCACAAATCAATCGTAAATCTGAATAGTACTAGAAGATACCTAGGAGGTATGGATTCATCATAGATGATGATGATGTACACATCATAGAAGATGATGATCCGAGTTACATACGATGAGGTAAGTGTTGTACAAGAGAAATGGATTGAAGCAAGTTTCTCAAATATGGAACATTCGTTTTGATGAGACAATCAAAAGAGTTTGATTTTATCAAAAAATAAGAATGAACCTAGTGTGTACAAAAGGGTCAGTGGGAGCATCGTGACATTCCTAGTACTATATGTTGATATACTACGGATAAGGAATGACATACCAATGCTACAATCAGTAAAGATAAAGTTGTCAAACATTCCTCCATGAATGATTTGGAAGAGTATCTTAATTGGGGATATAAATCTATATAGATAGATTTAATAGGATGCTCGACTTTAACCCAAGGAACGATATTCATTTGATGCTAAAGTCGTTTAGCATGGCAAACTCAAGAGATGTCTCATGTCGATGAGCCATGGAGTGTATCTCTCTTAATAGTCCCCACAGACTCACGAAAAGAGAGGTCGCATGAGTGACAATCATGTATGCAATGAAATGTACGAGACCCGATGTTGATCACCATATTATGGAGAAGTTCACTATGAGTCGTTGAAAACATCTTAAAGTTCTTAACCAGGCACTAAGGATGTGATCATATTCATGGTGGGTCTTAATTAAAACTAGAGGGCTTAATGACTCAAGTTTTTCAGACATGCATCAAGATGATGTAAAAATCCACTTTAAGGTAAAGGGTTACCTTGAGCAAGTGGTGAAGTGAATTGAAAGGTTCCAAACAAAGAAAGAGTTGTTGGTTTAGTGATAAAGACAAAGTATATAGCTATAAATGAAGTCGCAAGTTGATTGTTTTGATTAAAAGTTCATTACAGAACTAGGAATAGTTCCTAAGTCTCATCTTGGATCTAAACATGTGTTGTGGCACTTTCATTTGATTATTAGAATCATTGAAAGATGGGAAATCACTATAGAGATAGTGGACTCTCAATAACAACATTACATATCCATTAACTAAAGCTTATCCAACAGCAGGATAATCGTCACTTAGAGAAGAAGAGTATAAGATACCATGACGATTGGCTTTAGTGCAAGTGGGAGATTGAAAGTAGTATGCACACAAGCCAATCATGTTTGATGATAAAGCATATACTTTGTAACAATCTTATTCATTTATTAATAAAAAGTATTAATTTATTAAAGGCTTTTAATTATCTACATGATGCTGTTTTATAATATGTGATAAACCCATAGTTTTAAGCAATGCTTTTAGAATAATGATGATGATCATTCTAATGAGATCTAAATTCTTAGAAAGCTTAAAACTAAAATAGTTCCCAATCATTGGATTACTAAATTGGGGATTAGTGAATCCGGATAGATTGGTACATACGTTGTTTGCTCATGGATGAGGATGATTGATCTCATGATCATTTGTGTGGAGACACTAAAGCAAGTATGTAGGTGCTTATTAGAGAATAAGTTCACCGAACGTGGCTCGCTAAGGAATACCTAATGGAGTTTTACTTATCCGTCAATAGGAATTTCAGTAGTGATAGTAAGACAAGTAATCCTTGGACTTGAGATCATCATAGTATCTTGTGTATGATGAGTTATACTTTGACTTATTCCTTAAGACCCTTAGGGTATATCAAAGGGTATGTTTGGGTATAATAAGTCATACATGGAGATAATGTATGATCAATAAAGAATCTACCACTTAATAAAAGAAGAGAAATGTCCTATGTGATTCGATAAATGACAACCCAAAGAGTCCTTGGTTAAAGCGGAATGAAATTAGAAAGGAGTTTCTAATTTGCATTATTTGGAGTTGTGCATTTAAGGATCGAAATACATATAATTAAATAAAATAAGACTTGACAAAGAATTCCATGTCTTATATTTAATTGGGACATGTATGGTGGAAGGATTGAATTGTATGGTAACTATTTACTCAAAGGTTCTTTTATGATTAATGTTGAAATCTATATTATCCGAAAGTCGTTGATCGCTAGGAGGCTTATCCTATTGTAGAATAAATATTATTTATTTAAATAAATTAATTATTTAATTTATTTATTTAAATAAGATTAGAATTGTTTAATTGATTTATTCACAACTGGGTTTAATATGGAGAACCTAAAGGGTCACACCATAAAAGGAAGAATAATTATTTAAGAAGTTAATGGCATAATCGTAATAATATAAGTTAAGTATATTTAATTTAATCTATGGTGATAGAATAAATTAAATAGCTTAATATTTATTATTTAATATTTTAGAAATATTAAATATAAATTAATAAGAGGAGTCTTATTAATATTATTACAATTATTATTATTTTAATTTCTAAAAGAGTTTAGGAATTAATTTAATATAAGTACTCTCATTTATTTCTAATTGGATTAGGAAGGAAAATTAGTTAAAGGAGTTTTTAATTAATTATCCCTAATAAGATTAGGGAGCTTAATTAATTAAAAGAATTTAATTAATTAAATAAAACCCAATTCCTTAATTGTTAAGGTGGGTTGCCCACATCTATAAATAAGAGGAGTCTTATTATGGGTGAGAGGGTTGTTGATTTTTCAACATACGACATAATTCCAATTTGTTGGAGAGTACGCCCTCTTTTTCTATAGAGATAGAAAAACTAGGGTTTGAGCCAATACCCTTCTTCTTGAATTTTTATTCTTCCTTGGTGGATCACCTCTAGAGGCCAAACACATGGGTGGCTAACGTTGATCAAAGGAAGGAACCAAGGTGGATTCAAGTTGAACGCGAAAAGGATTGGAGGTGAACTTGTACGAGGAAGCTCGATCTTCAAGGGTATGATTTTATTCTTTATCTTTTCGTTTAATTAATAATTGTGCATAAAGGGTGATCGGGTTTATGGTTTGTAAATTTTAAACTCGATTTTACACGCTTCGCGCATTTTTTATGCAATTTGATTGCGTTTCATGAATATTACAAACCTAACAAATTGTTTGATCATATCTCTCATATTATCGATTCAATTATTGTTACAAGATCATCTCGCATAATATGTTATATTATTAAATCAATAATTGAGATGGCAAAGTTATTCATATTATTATTTGCAATATCGACAATGTCTAGAAGTTACGCCAATGAGAGGTTTGGTCACCTAATCACTGGCCAATAAGGAGAAATCCTTATCTGAAGCCCCTCTTTCCCGGAACGACACTGGTTGTTAAATATTGTGAATTATAATATTAATGATGAATAAGTTCGTGTTGATTAAAGATGAATTTTATAGTTCCATCAGGTTGGAATTATTTGTGTTAGTGGAAATTGACATTTGTTTCGGATAATAATTGATGTCCGGAGGTTATATTATTTAATCGGGTATTGGGGCACTTTTTTGTGTCGAGTTATTATTCACGAGTTACTATTCACGAGTACTTATTCACCGTAAGATATATTTCTTTTCATTCAAATCATTTTGGGTACTATTTTATTCCATGAGGAGATGTGCTAATTTTCGAACGTTGGTTGAAGATATAATAGTAAATCAATATGGACCACCTGGTGGAAAGTTATAATAAGTAAATCAATATGGATTTGGTTTAAAGTTTTAATAGTAAATCGGTATGGACCGTTGCTTTAAGTTTTAATAAGAAACCAATATGGATTGTTCGTTTAAAAGTAAATCAATCTGGACCGTTCATGAATTAGTTACTATTCAGATTCCATTCTCCTATAAATAGAAGTTCATTCCTTCATTATTTCTTATTTAATTCTTTGAAACTCTAAATAGAGAAACTATGAGAGAAAGAAGAAAAGTATTTCGCCACTTCACTACTTCAATATCCGATTTCTTCTAAAGTAGGGGATATTATTTGTTCACTGTAAGTGGGTATTCTTTCTTTCTTATTCGTGAAGAGAACTTCTGTTATTCCATTCTTATTATTCTCATTGAATAACCTGCCTACGCAAAATCGTGCATACATGGTGAAAATTTTCTAATATTCTCATTCTTTATTATTTCTGTTGAATATCACGTCTCGTATTACGTTCTACGCTTGGGACCTAGTTCCATTATTTATTATTTCGGTTGTATATCCCCGGTACATGTGCCACGCCTGGGACCGGTTCCATTATTTATTATTCGTCGAATATCACGCCTCATAATGCGCGTTTAATGGACTGGTTCCATTAATTATTATTCGTTGGAAATAACTCATGCATAGATCTATCGTGACGCACGGTGAATCCTTCGTTATTCCATTCTTTATTATTCGTTGAATAACATGTCTACGTGGATTACTACATGCATGGTGAATGATCCTTTTGTATTCATTCCTTATTAAATTGTAGAAATGATTCAGATACAATGGATTACCACATGGCGAGTGAAAATCCATTTCATAGCTTCATATATTCTATTATACTCGGTTGGTTAAAGTTTTCGCTTCTATACTCCATGAAATTAGTGGAATATCCTCGATGTTTTCGCGCTTCATCCAAAGATCTTTTCATGGAAATATTCTTTCCGGCATTCTTGAATTTTACTAGCAAAGCAAAGATCATGTCGACAATTTGGGACGTTATTGAGTTCGGTGATAAATTAACTTATAAATCTTTAAAATTTATTCTTGAACTTGTTTTATTGAATTGTCATCATCCCGATACTTATATTATGTTGTTGAAAGTCATCTTTCGCTTACGTGCATAAATGGACTTGGTATGATTATGACCAGGATTATTCGATATAATCATTACCGTAATGTGATGAATGATGTGGTAAAAGTCCTCATTTTGCTCGTAGTTCATTGGTGGACAATGTTGTTGGTATGATTATGACCGTGGATTGTTCGATATAGTCATGATAATTGATGATTACATGAATATCATCACGGAGCAAGGATGATTCGATTTTATTTATTGTCGAGTCTCAAATGATAAAAGTGATGAAAACCTTTTAATCATAAGATAAGTAGATTTTATTCTAGATCTTGACTCTTCTAATGGATTGTTTGTTCTACCGCAGTTAAACTTGATGTTTATTATATTTTATCAAGTTGTGGGTAATATTTATAAATTTTGCAAAGTACGCAAGTTGTTATAAAATATTCGTTTGGTCTGGGAATATTCTTTTGTTAGTGGAATATTCGTGATAACGGCTCAATCATTGGTGGACCCCATTAATGTAATTATTGTCTGATCGAGAAAACGACAAAAATATTTTATAAAAATAACTACGAGGTGTTACCGCTAAAACTGTTGAACTACCCGGTGGTAAAAGTACAAAGAATAATGCCGTAGTTGCATAAGAAGACACTCAGATTGATTATCGATGCTTACGAGAAGTCACTCAACCTATGCTCAATTATTAGCATACAAGAATTGTCGTGATCATATCTCTTATATTATTGATTCAATTATTGTCACAAAGATCATCTCAGATAATATGTTATAGTATTAAATCAATAATTGAGACGACAAGTTATAAATGATTAATAATTGTTGAAAGATTAAATATGTGTTGATGAAAAAAATGATTTGTGGTAAGTTTGATTATTTTATGGGGGCTCATATGTCATCATCTAAGAGTCTCTCTTCAATAATAGTATTTACCTTCGTCAATAGTAATTACCTTCACAATAGTAATTACTACCCTTGTGAATAGTATTTACCTTCATTAATAGTAATTACCTTCATCAATAGTAATTACCCTCGTGAATAGTATTTACCTTCGTCAATAGTAATTACCTTGTGAATAGTATTTACCTTCACTTAATAGTATTTACCTTCGCTAATAGTAATTACCTTTACCGACGTCGAACCACTTGTCGCTTCACATTACAAAAGGCCGAACCACTTGTCGTTTCACATTACAAAAGGCCAAACCACCGCCGTCAAGCCACTCGCCTTTTCACACTGGTAGAGTGCTAAGCTAGAAATCTTCTATAAATAGAGGCCTAGGGCTTCATTATTTTCACTTAATTCATTCAAAGCTATAGAGAGAGAAAGTATAGAGAGAATAAGAGAGAAAGAAGAAGAGTATTTTGTTACTACACCGCCGTAAAGATTCAATCTCCTACCAAATGTAAGGGGTGTTATTCTTTCTTATTCATGAAGAGAACTGTTGTTATTCCATCGCTTATTATTCTCATTGGAATAACTCGTATAAGTGGTTTACCCTATACTTGGTGACATTCTTCTATTATTCTCGTTGGAACATCCTGCATACAGTGTTTTACACCTGACGGGTTCCGCTTTTTTATTATTATTCTCATTGAACATCCTCGCTCTGTTTTACACCTGTGTTTTACGCTGGAACATCCTCATTCCGACCGGGTTCTTTATTATTCTCGCTGAATATCCTATTCGTGTGTTTTACACCGGATCGGGTTCCATCTTTATTATTCTCGTTGGAACATCCCGCTTGTGTGAATTTCACCCGACCGGGTTCCGTTATTTATTATTCTCGCTGAATAACCTCGTCTGCAAGGGTCTATCGCATTTACGGTGATTTCTTTTGTTATTCCATTCTTTATTATACCCAAATTGGTTAAAACTTTGACTTCTATACTCCATGAAATTAGTAGAATATCCTCGATATTTACGTTTCATCCAAAGATCTTTCATGGAAATATTCTTTCGATCATTCTTGAATTTTACTCTACAAAACAAAGATCATGTTGACAATTTGGACGTTAATAATTCCTCGGATAAAATAATTTTGAACTTGTTTTATCAATTCTTATATCATTGTCATCATCCTCATGTTTATATTTTTTTTAAAGTCATCCGTGGCCTCACAGTGCATGGGGATGGACTTGGTATGATTACGACCAGAGACTATTCTGTAATCACGACCGTAATGTTACAAATGATGTGATAAAAATCCTCAAAGGGTCAGAGTGCATCGATGGACGCTTGTTGGCATGATCATGATTATTAATGAATACACAAATATTCTCGCCCGTAAGGTATGAATAATTGTGGTCGTGATACTAAAGAATATCCTCGTCAGTAGAAAGTAGGGGTGATTCGATGATGTGAATATTTATTAAAGTCGAGTCTCAAATTTATAAAACAAAGTGATGAAAAACCTTTTAAAACCTAAAAGATAGTAGATTTTATTTTCTACTGACTCTTTTAATGGATCAGATATTCACCGCAGCTTAAACCGGGTTGTCTATTGTATTTTATCGCTTAACATTATTGAAGACTATTGATAATTTATTCTCGCATTATCTTAGTCATAATATTTTTATCGGGCTAGTTGAGCTCACCCTTTCTTTCACCGTTTTCTCGTGAAATGATAATATAATTGGGGACTTAGCCTGGGAAACGAGTGATGGTCCTCAAGATAAGATTAGTAGTCCTCACTATTTCGTAAAATAGTGTGATAATAATTGTAATGAGGACTTTTATTTGAGTTCAGATAATATCTAGTAGATTTATATTTGTATTTAAACTCACGCTTTATGTCGATTGCATACTACGCTTATGTTAATAAGTTGTATTTAAATTTCGCACTCATGTAAGTGCGCACCCAAGATGGGTGATGTATACCTAATTTTGGGGCGCCACAGCTTGGTATCGTAGCTTAGGGATATGATCCCCGGCTAAGATGTGAGAATAGTACTAGGAGGGAGAGACGGGAATATACTTTCTAGTAAGTATGACCTACCTAAGTTTATGTGATATTTTATTGGTTGGTCGTAAGATAGGATAATTTGTTATATGTCAATTAACCTTTTGTTTTGTGGCAAGATTCAAAAATGACATCCGAGAATGTTGAGAAAGAATGGAGCGCAGCGATCGTTGATTCACCACATATCAATAATCGTGATAATGCATCGAAGGCGATAATCCTCATGCAAAAACAACAACACCGACCAAATGATGAATGATCAAATGTTCAGAGGCTTTATGTAATTTATGCAACAAAGAAAGTAGAGCGACTCTCGCCCAAAACGTAGGTGGAAACACTTGAAACTCTCTGCCAGGCGGTCACCGCTAAACAATTTAAGGAGCCGGGACCACCGAGTTTAAGGGAGAGCCAAAACCACTTTCAAGGAAGCATGGATAAAGCAGATTACCAAGATATTTGATGTCTTGGGATGCTCCGAGGAGCAAAAGGTTCCCTTTCACGCTTTTATGTCATGCTGAGAGGCGGACATCGGTGGGAATCGATAAAACGACTCAACCAAATTGCATCAAGATATCTCGGGAGAAGTTCCAGAGTCGTTTCAACGACAAATACTTTCCCGAAAGTATTCGCCATAAGGAAGGAGGTGGAGTTTATCAAGTCGAACAAAATAATACGACCGTGTCGCAATACGAGGCAAAATTTTATGAGTTATCACTTGGCCAAGGCCCCACTTGGTGGATAATGAAGAGAGAATGGCGCTAATGTTTTTAAGAGGTTGAAGTCGAGATACGCCAACATCTTATTTCTCATAAACCGTGGTTTGTATTCGGGATGTTGTAAATAGGGCTCGCTTAGTGGAGCGCGATAATGAGTCAACGTAACTAAAAGAGAGCAACCGCAAAATTATAATACCAAATGAGAATAGTCATCGAAGCAAGGTGACAACAAGCGTGGAGGGAATCAACAGCCAGATATGGTAACCACTTTGTGGTAATCGTACAAAACAATAAGAATGGACATTTCAAGAAAAGGAGATTCAACAATGATGGAAAGACGCCAAGACCAAAGACCCATTGTTAAGGAAGGAGAAAGACCACCTATCATATGCTTCAAATGCGAGGAGAGGGACACATCACCCAAATCGCGCCATGCCATCCAAAGCATGTTATAATTGTGGAAGAGAAGGTCACTTAGCTCGATTTTTGTTGCCATCAAGACAAATTCACCTAGGATGGAGGCACCAAAGGCCATCCCGTAAAATTCAAAACCTAGAAGTGCAAGGGAGAGCATTTGTTGTGACCTCCCAAAGAGCAAGGAATCCGAATGAGGTCATCACGGTAAGCTTATCATAAACTCTAATGAAGTCTATACTTTATTTGATACCTGTTCTACCCATTCTTTTATTTCTCCTACTGGCGCCATCGATTAAATTTGACTCGAGAAATTAGACTTTGACTTATCTGTGGAAACTCCGCTGGGAGAAACCTTCATTACATCCAATCGCTTATAAGTCTTGTTTGGTTCAAATCGGTACTTCTCACATTACCCGTCGATCTTATTTCATTAAAAATACTTGCATTTGACGTGATTCTAGGATTGATTGGTTAACTACTTATCATGCAAAATTGATTGTTTTCGTAAGGTTGTTAGCTTTCATATTCCTAATCAACCTATTATGCTAATTCAAACGACCAAACCATTAAAATCAATCACGGTCATCTCAAGCCATAAAGCTATTCGCTTATTGAAAAACGGATGTCAAGCTTTTTAGCTCATGTCATGATTTAAATAAAAATACGCCGGGCTTTTAAACGATATTCCTATTGTTAATAAATTTCCGACGATTCTCAAGAACTTCCCGCCTACCCTCAGAGCGTGAAATTGAATTTTTGTATCGACCTTGAACCCCAGACAAAACCTATTTCCAAAGCCCCATATCGAATGGCTCCTATTGAACTTCGTGAGTTAAAGACCCAACCGCAGGAATTGTTAGACATTGGCTTTATTCGTCCTAAGTACTTCTCTCGGGGTGCCTCTGTTCTATTCGTGAAGAAGAAAGATGGGAGTATGCGATTTGTATTGATTATCTGGAGTCAATCACGTCACCATCAAAAAATAGGTATCCATTGCCACGTATTGATGACCCGTTTGACGGCTTGCAAGGAGCCAAATTCTTTTCAAAGATCGATCTTCGCTCCTGATATCACCAATCAAGATTAGAATCACCGACATTCCAAAAGACGGCCGTAACTCCCCAGACGGGCATTATGAATTCCTAGTCATGTCCTTCGATCGACTAATGCTCCCCGCCGCTTTCATGGATATGATGAACCGAGTATTCAAGGAATATTTAGATCACTTTGTGGTCGCCTTTATTGATGACATCCTTATTTATTCCAAAAGCCGTGAAGATCATGAGCAACACTTGAGGTCGACACTCCAAAAGCTTCGTGAATATAAGCTTTATGCCAAGTCAAGAAATGCGAGTTCGCTTCAAGAAGTAGCATTCCTTGGGCACGTGGTATCAAGTCATGGAATATCTGCATTGACCCAAAGAAAGATCAAGCTATTCAAAGTCGGGAACAACCTAAATCAAGGATCAAGCACGAGCTTTCTTGCTTAATGGGTTATTATCTGAGATTCGTGGAAGGATTTTCTAATCGCTATTCCATCGACTCATTTGACTTCGGAAAGATACAAAGTTCTATTTGAGCGAAGAATGTGAGAAGAGTTTTCAAGAACTCAAGAGGAGACTTATTTCAAAGACCTGCTCGACAATACCATCCGCCTTGAGGGATTTGTCATCTACAATGATGCTTCTAGCAAAGGGTGGGATGTGTTCTCATGCAACATGGAAAAGTTATAGTTTATGCCTCATGACAACTCAAAGAATATGAGAGGAATTATCCTACTCATGATCTAGAGTTGGCAAATGTTGGTTTTGCACTTAAAATTTGGAGGCATTACTTGTATGGGGAGAAAGTGGAGATCTTTACTTGATCATAAAAGCCTCAAATATTTCTTCACTCAAAAGGAACTCAATACGCGACAACGACGCTGGCTTGAACTGCTGAAAGATTATGATCATACCATCCAATACCATCCTCGAAAAGCGAACGTGGTAACGACGATTGAGTAGAAAATCATATGCAAGCACGAAAAGCGATATTGTCAACGCAAAGGCCCATTTTGTGTGACTTGCAAAGGATGGAGATAGAATTAAAGACTCAGGACGCATGTGATGATAGCGAGTATACGAAAGTAGAACCGACTTTAATTGATAAAGTTAAAGTCGCCAAGCTACGCACGGAGCCGATGCGTGATGAGGAAGAAAGTGCAAGAAGGTGCTACGCGTAAGCAAGAATCGATGAAGAAGGAATACTTTGAGTCAACTCTGCACTTTGTGTTCCTAACGAATTTCGATTTAAAGTATAATATCATGATGGAGGCACACAACACACCATTTGCAATCCATCTCGGGAGTACCAAATGTATCATGATATTGGCCATACATTTTGGTGGAGCAATATGAAGAGAGAGATAGGTATTGCTTATCTCAAGGTGTCTAACTTGTCAACGAAGTTAAAGCGAGCATCAAGTACCAAAAGGTCCATTGCAACCACTTGAAATTCCGAATGGAAGTGGGAGCACATTACCATGGATTTCATTCACGGCCTTCCTAAGGTTTCTCAAGGCATTGATGCGATTTGGGTCATTGTTGATAGATCGACCAAGTCCGCTTCATTTTTACCGATACGAGAAACTTATACACTTGAACGCCTTGCTCAGATATATACATAAACTAGATTGTAAGATCGCATGGTATGCCTAAGATCCATAGTTTCGATCGAGACCCAAGATTCACTTCACGATTTTGGGTTAGTTTGCAAAAAGCTATGGGGCATGATTTCACGATTTAGTTTCTGCAGATATCATCCTCGATTTGATTTGACAATGGAGAGGACTATTCAAACTCTTCAAGATCTATTAAGACTCGTGGTCCTTGATTTCAAGGGGAGTTGGGACAAGTTCTTACCATCGTGGAGTTTTCCTACAACAACAGCTTATCAAGCAAGTATCGCATGGCTCCATTCAAGCGTTGTATGGAAGAAAGTGTCGCTTTCAAAGATGTCGGGATGAGGTGGGTGAAGCAACGTTGTTGGGACCGAGTTGGTACGATGACTACTTTTAAAAGATTCAAACGATCCGACAACGATAAAAACCTCACAAAATCGATAAAAGAGTTATGCCGATCTTCATCGAAAGGACGTGGAATTCGATATATAGAGATCATGTGTTGTTAAGAGTCGCTTCCATGGAAAGGAGTTACAAGATTTGGAAAGAGAGGAAAACTTAACCCTCGATTCATCTGGTCCATTTTAATCCTCGATCGAGTAGGAACTGTGGCCTATAGACTCGCTTTTACCGCCAAATATGTCTCGTGTTCATAACGCTTTTCACATATCTATGTTACGTAAATATGTGAAAGACCCAACCATATTATCGAAGTTAGAAACGGATTTAAATAGCGGAAGATTTGACGTATTTAAGAGGTTCCTGCTCAAATTTTGATAAGAAGGAACATATTCTACGCTCCAAGGTTATACCTCAAGTCAAAGTTTTGTGGAGGAACCACGATGTCGAGGAAATGACTGGGAGTTAGAATCAAATGAAATCAAGGTATCCTTACCTCTTCGACATACTGTGTATCGCATTCTAATTTCGAGGGCTTAAATTTCATAAGAAAGGGAGGTTGTAAGACCCCAAATTTTATAAATAAAGATGAATTTTTCTATAAATATTATTTTGAATATTATGGAATAAATTTGATATAATGTTATAGTTGTGGGTAATATTTATAAATTTTGCAAAGTATGCAAGTTGTTATAAAATATTCGTTTGGTCTGGGAATATTCTTTTTGTTAGGAATATTCGCATAAATGGCTCAATCATTGGTGGACCCCACAATGTAATTATTGTTTGATCGAGAAAACGACAAAAATATTTTATAAAAATAACTACGAGGTGTTACCGTTAAAACTGTTGAACTACCCGGTGGTAAAAGTACAAAGAATACGCCAGAGTCAGCATAGTAGCACACACAGATTGATTATCGATGCTTACGTGAGAAGTCACTCACCTATGCTCAATTATTGCTACAAAGAATCACCGATCATATCTCTTATATTATTGATTCAATTATTGTCACAAGATCATCTCAGATAATATGTTATAGTATTAAATCAATAATTGAGACGACAAGTTATAAATGATTAATAATTGTTGAAAGATTAAATATGTGTTGATGAAAAAAAAATGATTTGTGGTAAGTTTGATTATTTTATGGGGGCTCATATGTCATCATCTAAGAGTCTCTTCATCAATAGTATTTATTCTTCAATAGTAATTACCTTCGGCCAATAGTAATTACCTTGTGAATAGTATTTACCTTCACAATAGTAATTACCTTCGTCCATAGTAGTAATTACCCTTGTGAATAGTATTTACCTTCAATCAATAGTAATTACCCTTGTGAAATAGTATTTACCTTCGCCAATAGTATTTACCTTCGTTAATAGTAATTACCTTTACCAGACGTCGAACCACTTGTCGCTTCACATTACAAAAGCGCCGAACCACTTGTCGTTTCACATTACAAGCGTCAAACCACCGTCAAGCCACTCGCCTTTTCACACTAGAAGGTGCTAAGCTAGAAATCTTCTATAAATAGAGGCCTAGGGCTTCATTATTTTCACTTAATTCATTCAAGCTTATAGAGAGAGAAAGTATGTAGAGAATAAAGAGAAAGAAGAAGAGTATTTTGTTACTACATCGCCGCAAAGATTCAATCTCCTACCAAATGTAGGGGTGTTATTCTTTCTTATTCATGAAGAGAACTGTTGTTATTCCATCGCTTATTATTCATTGGAATAACTCGTATAAGTGGTTTACCCTATACTTGGTGACATTCTTCTATTATTCTCATTGAACATCCTCGTCTGTGGTTTTACACCGGACTCGGTTCCGCCTTTTTATTATTATTCCGTTGGAACATCCCGTCTGTCCGCCTTTTTTACAGAACACTCTGGGGTTCCGCCTTTATTATTCTCGTTGAATATCCTATCTGCAAGTGTTTTACACCGGATCTCGTTCCATCTTTATTATTCGTTGGAACATCCCCGCTTGTGTGAATTTCACCGACCGGTTCCGTTATTTATTATTCGCTGAATAACTCATCTATGCGGCTATCGCATGCATGGTGATTTCTTTTGTTATTCCATTCTTTATTATACCCAGTTGGTTAAAACTTTGACTTCTATACTCCATGAAATTAGTAGAATATCCTCGATATTTGCGTTTCATCCAAAGATCTTTTCATGGAAATATTCTTCCGATCATTCTTGAATTTTACTCTACAAAACAAAGATCATGTTGATAATTTGGACGTTAATAATTCTCGGATAAAATAATTCTTGAACTTGTTTTATTGAATTTTATATCATTGTCATCATCCTCATGTTTATATTTTTTTAAAGTCATCCGTATTCAGAAAGTGCATAGATGGACTTGGTATGATTATGACCAGAGACTATTCGGTGTAATCACGACCGTAATGTTACAAATGATGTGATAAAAATCCTCATTGGTCAGAGTATCATTGATGGACGATTGTTGGCATGATCATGACTATTAATGAATACACAAATATTCTCGCCCGTAGTGCATGAATAATTGTGGTCGCGATACTAAAGAATATCCTCGTCAGAAAAGTGTGGGTGATTCGATGATGTGAATATTTATTAAAGCCGAGTCTCACCTATAAACAATGATGAAAACCTTTAAAACCTAAAAGATAGTAGATTTTATTTTCTACTTGACTCTTTTAATGGATCAGATATTCACCGCAGCTTAAACCGGTTGTCTATTGTATTTTATCGCTTAACATTATTCAAGACTATTGATAATTTATTCTCGCATTATCTTAGTCATAATATTTCATCGGGCTAGTTGAGCTCACCCTTTCTTTCACCGTTTTCTTCGTGAAATGATAATATAGCCGGGATTTAGCCTGGGGAAACGAGTGATGGTCCTCAAGATAAGATTAGTAGTCCTCACTATTCTCGTAAAATAGTGTGATAATAATTGTAATGAGGACTTTTTTATTTGAGTTTGTATAATATCTAGCGATATTTGTATTTGTATTTAAGTATTATACACGCTTATGTTAATAAGTTATTTTTAAATTACATACCTATGTAAGTGTTTAACCCAAGATGGGTGATGTATACCTAATTTTGGGGGCGTCACGATTTGCACACAAATAGTAAAGTTTGCAAATTCAAAATTCATCACCAACCATAAACAGTAAAGTTTCTTAATCGGGTCAATTAAAATTGGACAACAAAACAACTGGGTATTTACTAAATGTGACAATTACATTTTCTAATACATTTTTAAAAATAATTACATCAATATTGTACTCATAAAATATTTACAAACTAGTGCATATGTAATTTTTTATTTACAAAATTAATGTATTCTTATCCCTTTAATTTAGCACTTTCTCTCTCCTCCATTCTATTCGGCTCAGCCGAACTCCTTTCCATAACCATCCCTCATCTTTATAACTCCACCCCATCAACTTTGTCATCCGCGATCCAGGTTATCATCCCCATCCTCATCTTTATAACGCTTACCCTCATCTTGCCAAAGATCATCTTTGTCGGCTCCATGATCGGGCCTAAATGCCGCCATACTCGCTTTCTGTCATCCGCGGTCAGATTATCGTCCCCGCCATTGCCACCATCGACTTTTTGCAAATCATCAATTCCTTAGCTCGAGCTTTTTACCTCATGGGACTTTCATCGCTCTCTTTGTTGCTCAATTACTTCAAGTAGGCCAAGGAGGCCATGCCCGAGCAGAGGAAATGATGATGAAGTAAGATGTGCTGGGTCTTGGGCTACAACATTGATTACCTTGATTAAAAGGCAGGCTCTGTTTGATAATTTTTTTAAAGTGCAGTTGGTAGCCAAATATTCATACCAAGGTAACCAATTCAATGTTATTAGGTTACCAATTTATTTTGAATGTGATGTAGTTTGGTAGCCAAACCGTCAAGTAGTTGGTTGTCAAATTTTTATACCAAAATAATCAACCTTTATAACAAGGTAACCAATCTACCTCCACACTGCTAGTATGAATTGGTTACCTTGGTTTGAAAGTTTGGCAACCAACTTGAAGGTTTGGCTACCAATGCATCACATTCAAAACAAATTGGTAACTTAATAAAACCGAATTTGATTCTTTTTATGATGGGTTTGATTCTCCATCGCTCAAGGTTTAAATTTAGCCTCACCCAAATCTACCCAATCAAATTCTTAACCAACAACCCCACCATTTCTCTTTCCTCAAATCCCTTCCCCACCACCCCATTCTTTCTCTCTCCTCCACCACCACCACTCCTTCCACCTCCCAACCCACCACCACCTTTGACCTCCCGCAAACCCCCACCGCGCCCAAAACTTACGGCAAGCCAAGCGAAGAAACCCACCGCCTCCTAATTGCACTCGGCCATTACACCGCCATTAAAAGCTTGCCACGACTTCTTCTCTCGAGGTCTATTACTAATTATGCTTCTTCTCGATTGCTCTTTTGTTACTGATTACAATGATCTATGAAGTTTCCTTTTTGTTCTTCGTCGATTCGAAAATTGGCGACGTGATTTTTGAATTTTTTGGTTATTTTGGTAAGCTGTCTCAATTAAGTGGAGTTGTAGATTCTCCTTGAATTAAAGGGATTTGTATTTTTGTTGGATTGGATACAATGACGTGTTTTTGCACTATTGTTGATATTATTATACATTATTGCACTGTTAATATAATTATTTAGTTAATGACTTTTCTTGTAATTATTTTTTATTTGTTGATACTTTTATGTAAAGGACCCTTACTAAATCCACATAGATGCAATCACCACACCAAAAGAAATAATACTAAAATTTAACTGGGTAGTTATTATGTTTTTAAAAAATTCACATGTATTATTAATTTAATTAATGATAAATTTTAATGAATTTAATTTAGTTAAAACGTTAATTTAATACTAAAATTTCACAATTGATATTATTATAATAAATCACGTGATATGTGAAGAGAGTTTTTCAATATCTTAATATCTCAGTATAATTATAATAATAAAATTATCCCATATAAAATTTGTTAATATATATTATCTTACATAACTATGATAAATCTTTACAGTTAATCAGTCATTATAAGACGCCTGCAATGTATTGATTTACATAGAAAGATTAGAAAATATTTACATATGAAACTGAGGGAGTATAATATAAATAAACTCCAAAAAATTGGGAGAAAAGTAGCAATGAATGAATATGGTAGGCATTAATCCCCTTATTCCACGTGGTGCACTATACTCGGCTGCCCTCGCCCTCCCACTCCCAGTCTTCAAGAGGCAAGATGACGTGGCATCCGTAACGCGGAATGCCAATGCAGATGCATGGCGGATCATACATACGTACACGCTGCATGCTTTTCCAAAATGTGGGTGGACCCACGTCACGACTAAGAAGGGAAGCCATCCACCTTAATTCTCAGTTATGGGTCCCACGTTCCAAATGCGATTGATCAGTTGTCTGACGGACTATTCTTGTTAGGAGCTGTGGTGGCCGTACACGTGGACATAACGACATTTTTACTCTACTTAGAACAGTGTGACAGTTGGCCACCACCTGGCAGTCTTCCACAATTTTCCTTTTTTCTCATAATCTTCTCCCTAATACTCCCTCCTACTCAAAAATAAAATAACAAATATTTAAAAATAATTTTAAATTCCCAAATATAATTTTAATATTAACTAAGAATTTAACTTTAGTATTAAAAATAATAATAAAAAATAATAACAAATTAAAAATATTATAAGACTATATAATTTTAAAATAAAAATATATCTTTAATTTTATAACGAATTAAAAAAATATCTGTAATTTTAAAATAGACATAATACAGTTTGTTTACTAGCACATACCACTTACATATTTAAATCAAGGATTAAGGGGATGATTAGCCATAAACTAAGGATTAAGGAGATGATGGCCCATAATACAGTTTGAGACGGAAAGAAGGGAGGGGGCAGCAGCTTAATACGGAAGGCGACGATGTAGCTTGTAGGGCTGCCCCTCAGACAAAACCAGGTACGGCATTGGCCCACGAGTCTCCCACTCGCCCGGCGCGTGTTATTTGCCTGCTATCTCTCACTTGTATATTCTCAACCACATGCCCTATTAATAGGAATCCGGTTAGCATGAAATTTATTTTTTCAGAATTCCATTGATCGATCAATAAAATATTAACACACATGATTATTCTCATACGCATTAATATACCACTCTATAATGAATGGTGGTGATATTTTTCTATGTTAGAATGATATACATTGTTGGTCCCTCTATCTAAATAATTTTTTTTTTAGATGAGTTAGTTAATTAACGTGGTATCGAGACGTAGCGGGTGTGCAAAGGTCTTTTGAGTTCAAATCTTCTCAACTGCCACAATTATCTTTCTATTAATTTAATAGTGCAAATGCACTTTAATTTCTCCTTCTCTATAACAAAAAATTGCACATTTGAGAGGAGTGTTAAAATGATATACATTGTTGGTCCCTCCATCTAACAACGGTTTAAGTTTTTTAGATGAGTTGGTGAAGACAAAATTTTTTTAAATAAAAGGAATTTCCTTTATTTATTATTTTGAAATAGTAAGGGTGGATTTGATTAATGTGGTTAGTTATGAGTAAAATGCATGCAAATATTTTAAATAAGCAAGTGGTGATAAAATATTCATTATCGTTGAATATTCGTTTGGTCGTGGAATATTAAATGCATCGTTGGGAATATTAAAGACGACGACTGGTATGCAATCTTTTGTGGGCCCCATGCTTGAAAAGCGATTGGATGAAGAAAACGACAAATAAAAGTTGTTTATAAATAACGTAGTTATTATGAATTATCTTTTGTTGGAATACCCGGTGGTTAAAACACGTGAATACGCGTTGTTACAAGAGAACACTGCGGTATTGCACCAATTATTGATTTTACGTGAAGAAGCGGCTTTACTCGATAATGGTTCATGATAATTACTTATTCAATTATTTTATTGAGTTAATAATTCTCTGCGTTGATATTTTATATCATTGTTGTTTCAATAATTATCATTACAAGTATTTTCATTATCTAAGCAATAATTCATATTATCTGAATAATATTATTAGATAACATTATTAGCAATGTCTAGAAAGTTACGCTTCAGGGAGAGGTTTGGTCACCTAATCATGCGGCCAAGTAGTTAAGAAATTTTATTGGAAAGCCCCTCTTTCCCTGGAACCGCCTGGTTGTCAATATTGTGATTCGTAATATTATTTGTGAATAATTAATTATTGATTTATATGATGAGGAAAATATTGATTTTATGTGGATATAGATGGAGAAAATTTTAAAATGACAATTGTTAAAAATTAATATTTTATCTTTTCTCGATAAAATAATTCATTTAAATATATTATTTTAATAATATATTAACGGTGATATTTTTACAAACGAATGTGGGATATAAGAGTATATCTGAGGAGGAAGAGTATTTTTGTCAGTAATAAATGTTTAAAACATGTTAAACATGTTTGGACCTCATTTATCGATGAAATTTGATTATAGCTTGTAAAATCGACCGCTTGTGAATTTGGTCAATTTTATTTGGAATTTGGAAAACTTTCTTTACGCAAAGTTGTAGAGAATTGAATTTCCTATAAAAACTCAAGCGAGATTCGAATTTTCTGATGAAAGGGCTATTTATTATGAATTATTGAAGTTCCAGATTAATTGATTATCATTTTTGGAGTTTTAAGTAAGTTTTGCATGAAAAACGTTTTTGTCACTTATGGGACATGTGTTAGTGGTTGATTTCAGCTGATGGTGTGCGAGAAAGATGTGGAAAAATAATATTATTAATATATTAAATTTTCTCGCTTTTGGTGTTCTAAGCAATTTCCTATAAATAGGGTGTTTAGGTTAGAATTGAAAATCACACCGAATCAAGTTTTCTCTCTATATTATCGAGCGTATTCTTGTGAGTATTTTGAGTATACTTTGAGTATTGCTATCGGTGCAAGTCAAGTCATAGCTTTATATCCCAAGGTTTCAATTTTAAATCTTCGATCTTTTGAGGTAAGGGATGTTATTTTCTTCTCAAATGATATTATTTCTTCAATATCATTATCTTTGAAATGTTGATCCAAGTTTTTATCAAATTTGGAACTTTTTTCATGTAGGGGTTACTTATTCATGAGTTACTATTCATGAGTTACTATTCACGAGTTACTATTCAGAAAGTTCTATTCACGAGTTACTATTCACGAAGTATTATTCATTAAGCGTGAAGATGTTTTTTGTGGAATTTCTATCTTTTGGTGTCTGAGTTACTATTCACGATATTAACACTATTCACGTATACTTGACTATTCACGATTCCAGATTATTCTATTCATAGAAAAATAAAATTTCTTCTTTTCGTCTAAAAACATCTATTCGGATACTAACTCGATCTGATTGTATCATGTTTTGATCATTCTTGAATTTTACACCACTATGATTATTTTTGAGGTATTTTTGACGTGGATAAAACCAAGTACGAATCCTTAATCCTTAATCCTTGTCATTTTGTTTCTTTGGATTCGCTTTTAAAAAAAAAAAAAAATATTTTTCATCATCCTCGGTCTTAAATGATGATATTATGGAATATCTTTGGCCTGTAGTGCAAAAAGATGAATGATTTCTTAAGAATATCTTTGGCCGTAGTGCAAAGATGAATGATTTCTGAAGAATATCTTTTGGCCCAGTAAAAGATGAAGATGAGCAGTGTTTAAATGAATATGACTAATGATGAATATCTTTGGCCCGTAGTCAAAAAGATGAATATTTGATTCCAGATGTATATTGATTGATGTTCTGGGGATAAAAGATAGGCGATGAACTTTTTAAATTCATACATAGAAGATAGTATGTTTGCATTCTCTACTTAACTCTTCTAATGAATTATTATTTCAGCTGCGTAATATTGATTTAAAATTTGTTGTCTATTGTATTCTATTAGATTTTTTCCTCATTGAAGACTAACGATAATTTGTTGTATATTATCTTAGTCATAATATTCTTTCTTGAGCTAGTTGAGCTCACCCTTTTCCTTTTTGTTCCATTTTTCTCGTGGAGGCGAGAATATAGCGAGTATTTAGTCTGGGTATGGAATGAAGGTTTTAGAAAGGATTGTTTAGTAGTCCTCACCATTTTGTAAAATAATGTATCAATAAATGTGATGAGGATTTATTTGAGTATAGATATTGTGCAGAAGATAATATTTGTATTCAAACTCAGCGCTTTACTTGTTGTAATAATAAAGTTGTAGTTGTTCGCATCTACGATTGACAACTCGTAATAGTGATGTATACTATATTTGGGGGCGCCACAGTTGGTATCGTAGCTTAGGATATGATCTGGCGGAGATGGGGAATAGAACTAGGAGGAGAGACGAGTAAATCCTTCGCTAAGTGTGTCCTACCTAAGCTTATTTGTTAGTTGGTCAAGATATAGGGATATTATGTGATATATTGATTTCTTTAATTAACCCTTGTTCTATTTACAAAGTATTTGAGAATGTCGACCGAGAATATTAACAATGGAAATGAGACCGTGGAGATGCCTCAGACTCACCAACGAGGAGAATATGCAACAGTCGGCAATGTTCCTCCCGTGAACAACACCATTGAAAGCGAGATGATGAACGAGGGGATGTTTAGAAGTTTTTTCAGGTTTCATGCAAAATCGACGAGGAGACTCGTATTCAAAATCTGAGGAGGAAATGATAGCAATTCACGGGTTGTCACAACCAAGCGAGTTCAAAGAGTTGGGACCACCAGAAATTTAAGGGAAAGCCAGATCCGATCGTAGGCGTAAACATGGGTCAAGCAAATTACCAAGATATTCGATGTCTTGGGGTGCACGGAGGAACGAAGGTTCCATTCGCCACCTTTATGTTCCGTGGCGAGGCAGGCATTCATTGGTGGGGAGTCGTGAAGCGTACCCATCCGGCCGCGACTCAAAGCATGTCTTGGGAGACATTTCAGAAGCTATTTAATGACAAATACTTTCGAAAGTGTTCGGGCTATATGAAGGAAGTGGAGTTCATCGATTGGAACAAAACAACATGACGGTGTCTCAAAGACGAGGCAAAGTTTGCAGAGTTATCCGTGTTTGCACCTCATTTGGTGGAGAATGAGGAACGATGACGCGGATGTTTCTTAGAGGTTTGAAACCCTATACGTCGTTATCTCATTTCTCATAAATTTTCTCTTTATTCAGGATGTTGTAGCGCAGGGCTCAATTATTAGAAAGCGAGATAACGAATGCACTACTAACTGAGGACCACAACCAGGATCGTATCAGAGAGATAGCGGTCAATGTAATAATGATAACCGGCGGAGAAAGAAAGCAGAATGGACAGAAATGGTAACCACTCGGTGGTAATCATGGCCATGAAAATAGAAGAAGCGAAAGTCGGGAGGAGATTTTAAAAAGAGGAGATTTAACAACGAATTATGTGAAGACGATAAAGGTTTAAGAAGAATCGGTTCTAAGGGAGGAGAACGACCACCGGCCATATACTACAAATGCGAAAAGAGGGACATATCACCAAATCAAGCGCATTACAAATTCAAGGTATGCTATAATTGTGGAAAGGAAGGACATATCGCTTCGAGATCAGACAAGAGCGAAACCTAGTTCAAATGAGGACGGTGACTCAAAAGATCTGTCCCCGTAAAAGTCAAAGTCAACGATTCCGGAAGAGCGTTTGTTGTGATCGGTCATAATGCGAGGAACCCAAACGAGGTGATCACGGGTAAGCTATTTATAAATTCTTCAAGTTTATACCTTACTTGATAATTTGCGGTGCTACCCATTCATTTATCTCTCCCGCATGTGCTCAACGTTTAAACTTGACTCAGGAGAAATTAGACTTTGACCTATATGTGGAAACTCCGTTAGGAGAAACTTTCATCACATCCATCGCTTATAAATCTTGTTTGATTCAAGTTCAGCACCATCACCTTACCCGTTGACCTTATCTCTTTAAAGATACTTGCTTTTGATGTGATTTTGGGATTGATTGGTTAACTACTCATCATGCCAAAATTGATTGTTTTCGTAAGGTTGTTAGTTTTCATGTTCCTAACCAACCTATTATGTATTTAATTCAAGCAACTAAACCATTAAAATCAATCACTATCATATCTAATCATAAAGCTATTCGTTTATTGAAAAAGCGGATGTCAAGCTTTCTTAGCCCATGTTATGGATTTGAATAAAGACACGCCAAATTTAAATAATATTCTCCGTTGTTATTGACTTTCCTAACGTATTTTCAAGAACTTCCTTGCCTACCCCGTAACGTGAAGTTGAATTCTTTATTGATCTTGAACCCGATACAAAGCCCATTTCTAAAACCCCATATCGAATGGCTCTATTGAACTTCAGAGTTAAAGGCCCAACTACAGGAATTGTTGGACATCGGTTTCATTCGATCCTAAGACATCTCCTTGGGGTGCTCCTGTTTTATTTGTAAAGAAGAAAGACGGGAGTATGCGACTTTGTATTAACTATCGGGAATTGAACCATGTCACCATCAAGAATAGGTATCCTCTACCTCGTATTGATGACTTGTTTGACCAGTTGCAAGGGGCACAATTCTTTTCAAAAGATCGATCTTCGATTCGGATATCATCATTGAAGATTAGAATCGAGGATATTCCAAAGACCCGCCTTGAACTCGGTATGGGCATTATGAATTCTTAGTCATGTCTTTCTGACTAACTAATGCTCCCGCGGCTTTCATGGATATGATGAACCGAGTATTCAAGGAATATTCGGATCAATTCGTTGTCAGTTTTTATTGATGACATCCTCATATATTCCAAAAGCCGTGAAGATCATGAGCACCATTTGAAGTTTGGTACTCAAAGGCTTCGTGAAAACCAACTATATGCCAAATTGAAGAAATGCGAGTTCGCTTGAGGAAGTAGCATTCCTTGGGCACGTGGTGTCGAAACATGGAGTATCCGCTGATCCGCCAAGATCAAGCAATACAAAGTTAGAGCAAATCAAAGTCGGTGATCAAGTACGTAGCTTTTTGGGCTTAATTGGTTATTATCGGAGATTCGTGGAAGGGTTTTTTGAATCGCTATTCCATTAACTCACCGGTGACTCGTAGAGATACAAAATTGAATGGAGCAAGGAAATGGGAAGAGCTTCAAGAACTCAAGAGGAGACTCATTTCAAAGACATGTTCGACCATGCCCATCCCGGAAAAGCGAACGTGGTAGCCGGCGTGTTGAGTAGAAGATCGTATACAAATAACAAGTGAGTATGATATTGTCAAAGACTCATTTCAAATAATTTACAAATAATAGAGATGGAGATGAAAACTCTAGTTACCCACGTGATGATATACGAGTATAATCGATTTTAATCGATAAAGTTAAAGCCGATTCAAGCTACACACAATCGAATGATGAATTTGAAGAAGGAGGTGTAAGAAGTTATTATTTCAAAAGCGAGAATCGGTGAGGTGAGGAAAGCTCAAACCTTCGATTTATTAATCCATTTAAAATTCTCGATCGAATAGAAGCGTGGCCTATAGACTTGCGTTACCTCGAGTATGTCTCGTGTTCATAATGTGTTTCACATATCCGCACTTCAGTAAATATGTGAAAGACCGAACCACGTTATTGAAAGTTGAACCTGGACGAGATAGTCAAGACTTAACGTATGAGGAGGTACTGGCCAAGATCTTGGATGAAAGGAGCACGTCCCACGCGTATGAAAGGTCATACCACAAGTTAAAGTTTTGTGGAGGAATCATGCTATAGAGGAAATGACCGGAAATTGAAACGGAAATGAAAGCGAGGTATCCTCACCTTTTCAAACACTGTGTACGTATGTCAATTTCGAGGACGAAATTTCATAAGGAGGAAGGTTGTAAGACCTCAAATTTTTTTAAATAAAAAGGAATTTCCTTTATTTATTATTTTGAAATAGTAAGGGTGGATTTGATTAATGTGGTTAGTTATGGGTAAATGCGCAAATATTTTAAATAAGCAAGTGGTGATAAAATATTCATTATCGCTTGGGAATATTCGTTTGGTCGTGGAATATTCAGATGCGTCTGGGAATATTAAATGACGACGACGTTATGATCTTTTGTGGGCCCCATAACGGAAAGCGATTGGATGAAGAAAACGACAAATATAAGTTGTTTATAAATAACTGGCGTAGTTGTTACCAGATTATCTTGTTGAATACCCGGTGGTTAAAACACAAGAATACGCTATTGTCAGACAAGAAGATTACCAGATTGCACCAATTATTGATTCTTACGTAAGAAGGCACTACTCAATAATGGTTACAGAATACTGCTCAATTATTTTATTGAGTTAATAATTGTGCGTTGATATTTTATATTCTTTGTTTGTTTCAATAATTGTCATTACACGGTATTTTTCATTATCGGGCAATAATTCATATTATCTGAATAATATTATTAGATAACATTATTGGCAATGTCTAGAAAGTTCATTTAAGGAGAGGTTTGGTCACCTAATTGCGCCGCCAAGAAGAAGAAATTCTTATTGGAAAGCCCTCTTTCTGAGAACCGCGCGGGTCACAATATTGTGATTCTCGTAATATTATTTGTGAATAATTAATTATTGATTCATATGATGAGGAAAATATTGATTTTATGTGGATATAGATGGAGAAAATTTTAAAATGACAATTGTTGAAAATTAATATTTTATCTTTTTCGATAAAATAATTCATTTAAATATATTATTTTAATAATATATTAACGGTGATATTTTTACAACTAATGTGGGATATATGAGTATACGAGGAGGAAGAGTATTTTTGTTGCAATAAATGTTTAAAACATGTTAAACATGTCGGTGGACCTCATTTATTCGATCGAAATTTGATTATAGCTTGTAAAATCGAATCGTTTGTGAATTTTGGTCAATTTTATTTGGAATTTGGAAAACTTTCTTCTGCAAAGTTGTAGAGAATTGAATTTCCTATAAAACTCATGAGATTCGAATTTTCTGATGAAAGGGCTATTTATTATGAATTATTGAAGTTCAGATTAATTGATTATCATTTTTTGGAGTTTTAAGTAAGTTTTGCATGAAAAACGTTTTTTGTCACTTATGGGACATGTGTTAGTGGTTGATTTCAGCTGATGATGTGAAAGAGAAAGATGTGGAAAAATAATATTATTAATATATTAAATTTTCTCGCTTTGGTGTTTAAGCAATTTCCTATAAATAGGGTGCTTAGGTTAGAATTGAAAATCACACCGTAAACTCAAGTTTTCTCGTCTCTATATTATCGAGCGTATTCTTGTGAGTATTTTGAGAATACTTTGAGTATTGCTATACGATTGCAAGTCCAAGTCATAGCCTATCAGGTGTTTCAAATTTAGAAATCTTGATCTTTCGAGGTAAGGATGTTATTTTTTCTCAAATGATATTATTTCTTCAATATCATTATCTTTGAAATGTTGATCTGAAGTTTTTATCAAATTTGGAACTTTTTCATGTCTGGGGTTACTATTCATGAGTTACTATTCATGAGTTATTATTCACGAAAGTTACTATTCAGCTGAAAGTTCTTATTCACGAGTTCTTATTCACGAGTACTATTCATGAAGCGTGAAGATGTTTTTGTGGAATTTCTATCTTTTGGTGTCTGAGTTACTATTCACGTATACAAGACTATTCACGATATCTAAGACTTTATTCACGATATCTTGTACTATTCAATTTAAAAAATAAAATTTCTTCTTTTCGTCTAAAACATCTATTACGGATACTAACTCGATTGTATCCATGTTTTGATCATTCTTGAATTTTACACCACTATGATTATTTTTGAGGTATTTTGGACGTGGATAAAACCAAGTACGAATCCTTAATCCTTAATCCTTGTCATTTTGTTTCACTTTGGATTCGTTTCTTTTAAAAAAAAAAATTATTTTTCATCATCCCGGTCTTAAATGATGATATTATGGAATATCTTTGGCCAGTAGTGCAAAGATGAATGATTTCTTAAGAATATCTTTGGCCATTGTGCAAAGATGAATGATTTCTGAAGAATATCTTTGGCCCAGAGTGCAAAGATGAAGCAGTGTTTAAATGAACACGAATTAATCGATGAATATCTTGGCACTGTAGTGCAAAGATGAATATTTGATTCCGGATGTATATTGATTGATGTTACTGGGGATAAAAGATGAGCGATGAACTTTTTAAATTCATACATGTAAGATAGTAGTTTGCATTCTCTACTTAACTCTTCTAATGAATTATTATTTCCGCATTGCGAATATTGATTTAAAATTTGTTGTCTATCAGTATTCTATTAGATTTTTCCTCGTTGAAGACTAACGATAATTTGTTGTATATTATCTTAGTCATAATATTTTTCTTGAGCTAGTTGAGCTCACCCTTTTCCTTTTTGTTCCATTTTTCTCGGGAGGCGAGAATATAGCGAGTGACGAATGGGGTATGGAATGAAGGTTTTAGAAAGGATTGTTTAGTAGTCCTCACCATTTTTGTAAAATAATGTATCAATAAATGTGATGAGGATTTATTTGAGTATAGATATTGTCTAGAAGATAATATTTGTATTCAAACTCACAGTTTTACTGTTGTAATAATAAAGTTGTAGTTGTTTCTGTACTATGTATTGACAACTCAGAATAGGTGATGTATACCTATTTTGGGGGTGTCACAGTTGGTTAATTAACATTCTAGGTACCTGACCACATAAAACATTGATATTTTCACTGTTAGAATTTGAGTCAAAATTAAAGTGGGTTTTAATAATTATTTTAAGTGAATCCACATATCAATGTTGTGACGCCCCCAAAATTAGGTATACATCACCCATCTTGGGTCGCCACTTACATGGTACAGAATTTAAATACAACTTATTAACATAATCTGTCGTGGTATGCAATACGACATAAATCGTGAGTTTAAATACAAATATAAATCTACTAGATATTATACAAACTCAAAAAAGGAGTCCTCATTATTATCACACTATTTCACGTAATAGTGAGGACTACTAATGCTATCTTCGTGACCATCACTCGCTTCCCGACTCGTCCCAAACTATATTCTCATTTCAAGAATAACGATGAAAGAAAGGGTGAGCTCAACTATCCCAAAGAAGAAATATTATGACTAAGATAATGCGTAATAAATTATCAATAGTCTTCAACAATGTTAAACCGATAAAATACAATAGACAAACCAGTTTAATCTAATGGAATACGCAATCCATTAAAAGAGTCAAGTAGAAAATAAAGTCTACTATCTTTAGGTTTTAAAAGGTTTTCATCATCTTTGTTATAAATGAGACTCAAACTTTAATAAATATTCCACATCATCGAATCACCCCCTACACTCTGGCCAAGGATATTCTTTAAGATCACGACCACAATTATTCATGCATCACGGGCCAAGAATATTTGTGTATTCATTAATGGTCATGATCATGCCAACAATCGTCCATCAATGCACTACTACCATCGAGGATTTTTATCACATCATTTGTAACATTACGGCCATGATTAATCGAATAGTCTCTCGGTCATAATCATACCAAGTCCATCTATGCACTACAAAGCCACGATGACTTTCAACATAATATAAACATGAGGATGATGACAATGATATAAGAATTCAATAAAACAAGTTCAAGAATTATTTTATCCAGAATTATTAACGCCCAAATTATCAACATGACATCTTTGTTTTGTAGAGTAAAATTCAAGAATGATCGTAAGAATATTTTCATGAAAAGATATGGATGAAACGCAAATATCAAGGATATTCCACTAATTTCATGGAGTATATAAGTCAAAGTTTTAACCAACCGGGTATAATAAAGAATGGAATAACAAAAGAAATCACCATGCATGCGATAGATACCCGCATGAAAAGTTATTCCAATGTAATAATAAATAACGGAACTGTGTCGGTGAAATTCACACCGATGCGGGATGTTCCAACAGAATAATAAAGATGGAACCTGATCCTGTAAAACACATGTATAGGATATTCTAACGAAATAAAAAAGATTTTAACCAGTCGGTGTAAAACACATGCATGTGATGTTCCAATGTAATAATAAAGACGGAACCAGTCGGTGTAAAAACACATGTATAAGGATGTTCCAACAAAATAATAAAGATTTTAACTGTGTCCGTGTAAAACACATGCATGACAGGATGTTCCAACAAAATAATAAAGAGCGGAACCAGTGCAGTGTAAAACACATGCATGTGATGTTCCACAGTAATAATAGAAGAATGTCACCAAGTATAGGTAAACCACTTATACAAAAGTTATTCCAATGTAATAATAAGCAATGGAATAACAACAGTTTCTTCATGAATAAGAAAGAATAACACCCTTACATTTGGTAGGAGATTGAATATCGCAAAGAGCAGTAGTAACAAAATACTCTTCTTCTTTCTCTCTTATTCTCTCTATACTTTTCTCTCTATAGCTTGAATGAATTTCGTGAAAATAATGAAGCACTAGGCCTCTATTTATAGAAGATTTCTAGCTTAGCACCCGCCGTGTGAAAAGGCAAGTGGCTCGATTTAATCGATGATGTGAAAAGAAAAGTGGTTTCGACGCCTGAATGTGAAACGACATAAGTGGTTCGATTTTCAGAATGTGAAACGACAAGTGGTTCGGACGCATCAGTAATGTGAAACGACAAGTGGTTCGACGTCTGGTAAAGGTAATTACTATCGACGAAGGTAATTACTATTCACAAGGGTAATTACTATCGACGAAGGTAATTACTATCGACGAAGGTAAATACTATCGACGAAGGTAATTACTATTCATTAAAGGTAATTACTATTGATTTAAAGACTCTTAGATGATGACATACGAGCCCCCATAAAATAATCAAACTTACCACAAATCATTTTATTTTTCATCAACACATATTTAATCTTTCAACAATTATTAATCATTTATAACTTGTCGTCTCAATTATTGATTTAATACTATAACATATTATACGTAGATGATCTTGTGACAATAATTGAATCAATAATATAAGAGATACGATGCAAAGAATTCATCGTAGTAATAATTAGCATAGATATTTGAGTGACTTTCACGTAAAGATCAATAATCAATACCGTGCTACTACGCAACCACGCCAGACATCGTATTTCTTTACCACCGGGTAGTTCAACAGCTTTTAACGATAACACCTCCGCCAGTTATTTTTATAAAATATTTTTGTCGTTTTCTCAATCCGATAATAATTTCATTTGGGTCCACCAATGATTGAGTGGTGTATTTAATATTCCCTAACAAAAAGAATATTCCCCACCAAAAGAATATTTTATAACAACTGTGCATACTTTTTTGCAAAATTTATAAATATTACCCACAACTATAACATTATATCAAATTTATTCCATAATATTCAAAATAATATTTATAGAAAAATTCATCTTTATTTATAAAAGTTGGGGTCTTACAACCTCCCTTCTTATGAAATTTTGCCCTCGAAATAGGGTGGGTACGACGGTATGTCGAAGAGGTAAGGATACCTTGATTTCATTTCGATTCTAACTCCCAAGTCATTTCCTCAACATCGTGGTTCCTCCACAAAACTTTGACTTGAGGTATAACCTTCGAGCGTAGAATATGTTCCTTCTTATCCAAGATTTGAACAGAACCTCTTCATACGCCAAATCTTCCGCTATTTCGTCCGGTTCTAACTCAATAATGTGGTTCGGGTCTTTCACATATTTACGTAACATGGATATGTGAAAACGTTATGAACACGAGACATACTTCAAGTAGTAGAAATGAGTCTATAGCCACAGCTCCTACTCGATCGAGGATTAAAATGGACCGATGAATCGAGGATTGAGTTTTCCTCTCTTTCCAAATCTTGTAACTCCTTTCCATGGAGCAACTCTTAATAACACACGATCTCCTATATCGAATTCCACGCCCTTTCGATAAAGATCAAGATAACTCTTTTGTCGATTTTGTGAGGTTTTTATACGCATTGTCGGATCATTTGAATCTTTTTCCGTAGTCATACGTACCAACTCCGATCCCAACAACGTTGCTTCACCCACCTCATCCCAGCATACTGGAGAACGACACTTTCTTCCATACAACGCTTCGAATGGAGCCATGCCAATACTTGCTTGATAACTGTTGTTATAGGAAAACTCCACCAATGGTAAGAACTTGTCCCAACTCCCCTTGAAATCAAGGACACGTAGTCTTAATAGATCTTCAAGAGTTTGAATAGTCCTTCCGATCGTCCATCCGTCTCGAGGATGATATGAAGAAAGCTAAATCGTAAGTCTGTGCTCATAGCTTTTTGCAAACTAACCCAAAATCGTGAAGTGAATCTTGGGTCTCGATCAGAAACTATGGATACCTAAGATACCATGCAGTCTTACAATCTCATTTATGTACATACGAGCAAGACGTTCAAGTGTATAAGTTTCTCGAATCGGCAGAAGAAATGAGCAGACTTGGTCAATCTATCAACAATGACCCAAATCGCATCAATGCCTTGAGAAACCTTAGGAAGACCGCAGAATTAAATCCATGGTAATGTGCTCCCACTTCCATTCGAAATTTCAAGTGGTTGCAATGGACCTTTTGGTACTTGATGCTCCGCTTAACTCGTTGACAAGTTAGACACCTCGAGATAAACAACGCTATCTCTCTCTTCATATCGCTTCCACCAAAATGTATTATTAATATCATGATACATTTTGGTACTCCCAGATGGATTGCAAATGGTGGTGTCATGCGCCTCCATCATGATATTATACTTTAAATCGTGGTCGTTAGAACACAAAGTCCGGAGTCGACTCAAGTATTCCTTCTTCATCGATTCTTGCTTCCTAAGATAGCACCTTCTTGCACTTTCTTCCTCATACGCATCGCCTCCGGTGTCGTAGCTTGAGCGACTTTTAACTTTATCGATTAAAGACTCGCTTCTACTCAGATACTCGCTATCATCACACGCGTCCCTCAAGTCTTTAACTCTATCTCCATCCTTTGCAAGTCACACAAAATGGGCTCATACGTTGACAATATCGCACTCATACTTGCATATGATTTTCTACTCAACGCGCCGCCTACCACGCTCGCTTTTCGGGATGGTATTGGATGGTATGATCATAATCTTTCAACAGTTCAAGCCAACGTCGTTGTCGCATGTTGAGTTCCTTTTGAGTGAAGAAATATTTGAGGCTTTTATGATCCGTAAAGATCTCCACTTTGTCCCCCATACAAGTAATGCCTCCAAATTTTAAGTCAAGAAGACAATACCGCCAACTCTAGATCATGAGTAGGATAATTTCTCTCATATTCTTTGAGTTGTCGCGAGGCATAGGCTATAACTTTTCCATGTCGCATGAGAACACATCCCAACCCTTTGCTCAAGCATCACTTTGTAGATGACAAATCCCTCCGAGCCGGATGGTATCACGTAACAAAATAAATAAGTCTCCTCTCGAGTTCTTGAAAACTCCTCTCATATTCTTCGCTCCAAACGAACTTTGTATCTTTCCGAAAGTTAACCGAGTCAATGGAGTAGCGATTTGAGAAAATCCTTCCACGAATCTCCGATAATAACCAGCCTAAACCGAGAAAGCTACGATTTGGCCATCGATTTAGGTTGTTCCCTTTTGAATAGCTTCAATTCATTGGGTCAACAGATATTCCATGACTTGATACCACGTGCCCAAGGAATGCTACTTCTTCAAGCCGTAACTCACATTTATTCAACTTGGCATAAAGCTTATATTCACGAAGCTTTTGGAGTGTCACCTCAAGTGTTGCTCATGATCTTCACGCTTTTGAATAAATAAGGATTTCATCAATAAAGACGACCACAAAGTGATCTAAATATTCCTTGAATACTCGGTTCATCATATCCATGAAGGCAAAGAGAGCATTAGTCAATCCAAAGGACATGACTAGGAAATCATAATGCCCGCATCGAAGTTCTCAAAGCCGTCTTTGGAATGTCACGTGCTCTAATCTTCAATTGGTGATATCCTAACGAAGATCGATCTTTGAAAAGAATTTGGCTCCTTGCAATCGGGTCAAACAGTCATCAATACGTGGCAATGGATACCTATTTTTGATGGTGACATGATTCAACTCCCGATAATCAATATAAAGTCGCATACTCCCATCTTTCTTCTTCACGAATAGTAACAGAGCACCCCAAGGAGAAGTACTAGGACTTAATAAAGCCAATGTCTAACAATTCTCGCAGTTGGGTCTTTAACTCGAAGTTCAATAGAGCCATTCGATATGGGGCTTTGGAAATAGGTTTTGTCTCGGGTTCAAGGTCGATACAAAATTCAATTTCACGCCCTGGGGTAGGCCAGAAGTTCTTGAGGGAATACGTCAGAAATTTATTAACAATAGAAATATCGTTAAAACCGACGTATTTTTGTTTAAATCGTGATATGAGCTAAGAAAGCTTGACATCCGCTTTTCAATAAACTAATAGCTTTATGGCTTGAGATGACCGTGATTGATTTTAATGGTTTGGTCGTTTGAATCAAGATAATAGGTTGATTAGAATATGAAAGCTAACAACCTTACTTAAAAACAATCAATTTTTGCATGATAAGTAGTTAACCAATCAATCCCTAGTAATCACGCCAAAAGCAAGTATTTTTAATGAAATAAGATCGACGGTGTAATGTGAGGGTACCAATTTGAACCAAACAAGACTTATAAACAAGTGGATGTAATGAAGGTTTCTCCCAACGGAGTTTCCACAGATAAGTCAAAGTCTAATTTCTCCGAGTCAAATTTAATCGATGAGCGCAAGTAGGAGAAATAAAAGAATGGGTAGAACCCAGATCAAATAAAGTATAGACTTCATTAGAGTTTATGATAAGACCCCAACTTATTATTAATGAAATTTAATTTTCTATTTATTATTTTGAAATAGTAAGGGTTCGATTGATTAATGTGGATAGTTAGGGTAAAATACGCAAATATTTCAAAATAAGCAAGTGGTTATAAAATATTCATTGTTGTTTGGGAATATTCGTTTGGTCGTGGAATATTCAGATCGCTTGAATATGGGAATATTCGCACGACTACAAGCAGCCCCATGTGTGGGCCCCATAAACGAAAAAGCGATGGATGAAGAAAACGACAAATATAAGTTGTTAAAAAAATAACTACAGAAGTTGTTGTTAATAAATCGTTGAATACCCTTGGTTAAAAAACACATTACTGGTGGTTAAAAACACAAGAAGAAGCATACCAGATTGCACCAATTATTGATTCTTACGTAAGAAGGCACTACTCAATAATGGTTACAGAATTATCGCTCAAAGATTTTATCGAGTTAATAATTGTCGTTGATATTTTATATTGTTGTTGTTTCAATAATCACATTACACAAGATTTTTCATTATCGAAGCAATAATTCATATTATCTCAATAATATTATTAGATAACATTATTGGCAATGTCTAGAAAGTTCGCTTAAGGAGAGGTTTGGTCACCTAATCGCGCCAAGAAGAAGAAATTTTATCGAAAGCCCCCTCTTCCTCCTGAACCGCCTCGTTGTCAATATATCAGGATTCTGTAATATTATTTGTGAATAATTAATTATTGATTCATATGATGAGGAAAATATTGATTTTATGTGGATATAGATGGAGAAAATTTTAATGTGACAATTGTTGAAAATTGAAATTTATCTTTTTCTCGATAAAATAATTATTTAAATATATTATTATATTTTAATAATATAATAATGGTGATATTTTTACAACTAATGTGGGATATATGAGTATACGAGGAGGAAGAGTATTTTTGTTGCAATAAATGTTTAAAACATGTTAAACATGTCAAATGGACCCCATTTATCGATCGAAATTTGATTATACCGTAAAATCGTCCGCTTGTGGATTTTTGGTCAATTTTTATTTGGAATTTGGAAAACTTTCTTCGCAAAGTTGTAGAGAATTGAATTTCCTATAAAAAACTCGCGAGATTCGAATTTTCTGATGAAAGGGCTATTTATTATGAATTATTGAAGTTCAAGTTCAAATAATTGATTTTTGGAAGTTTAAAATATTTAAAATTAGAAAACGTTTTTTCTTACTTTTTCTAGAATGTGGCATGTGTTTGATGGCTGAAATCAGATTCTAGGCATGTAGGAAATTTATATAATTATATTATTAATTTATTAAATTTTCGCTTTTGTGTTCTAAGCAATTTCCTATAAAATAGGTGCTTAGGTTAGAATTGAAAATCACATTTAAAATCAAGTTTTCTCTCTATATTATCGAGTTTATTCTTGTGAGTATTTTGAGTATACTTTGAGTATTGTTAGACGGTGCAAGTTCCTTCAAAGACTATATCCTAGATTCCACTGTAAGTACTAATCTTTCGAGGTAAGTGGATGTTATTTTCTTCTCAAATGATATTATTTCTTCAATATCATTATGTCAAATATTGGTTGGAACTTTTTATCAAATTTGGAACTTTTTCATGCTCTGGGTTACTATTCATAGTTACTATTCACGAAGTTACTATTCACGAAGTTACTATTCATGAAGTTACTATTCACGAAGTTACTATTCATTTAGTACTATTCATGTACTAAGCGTAAGCGTGAAGATGTTTTTTTTGGAATTTCTATCTTTTGGTGTTTGAGTTATTATTCACGATAATACACTATTCACGATACTCAAGACTATTCATCAAAAATAAATTTTTTTTTTTTTTGTCCAAAATATCTATTCTCGGATACTAGCTTTGATCAGATCCATGTTTTGATCATTCTCGAATTTTACACCACTATGATTATTTTTGAGGTATTTTTGAACATGGATAAAACAAAGTACTAATCCTTAATCCTTAATCCTTGTCATTTTGTTTCAATCGATTCGCTTTTTTAAAAATATTTTTCATCATCCTCGCCTTAAATGATGATATTATTGAATATCTTCGCCCAGAAAGTGAAAAGATGAATGATTTTCAAGAATATCTTCGCCAGAGTGCAAAGAAAAGATGAAACAGTGTTTAGATGAATACGATTAATCGATGAATATCTTTCGCTCAGAAGAGTGCAAAGATGAATATTTGATTCCGTATGTATATCGATTGATGTTACAGGATAAAAGATAGACGATGAACTTTTAAATTCATACATGTAAGATAGTAGTTTGCATTCTCTACTTAACTCTTCTAATGAATTATTATTTCACCGCTAATATTGATTTAAAATTTGTTGTCTATCAGATTCTATTAGATTTTTCCTCGTGAAGACTAACGATAATTTGTTGTCAGATATTATCTTAGTCATAATATTCTTTATCGAAGCTAGTTGAGCTCACCCTTTTCCTTTTTGTTCCATTTTTTTCTTCTGTGAGGCTAGAATATAAATGAAAGTATTTAGCCTGGGGTATGGAATGAAGGTTTTAGAAAGAGATTGTTTAGTAGTCCTCACCATTTTTGTAAAATAATGTATCAATAAATGTGATGAGGATTTATTTGAGTATAGATATTGTCTGTAAGATAATATTTGTATTCAAACTCACGCTTTTATCGTCATAATAATAATAAAGTCAGTAGTTTTTTTCGCATCACGTATCGACAACTCGTAATGGGTGATGTATACCTATTTTGGGGGGGCGCCACAATTGGTATCGTAGTTTAGGATATGATCTCCAATGAGATCGGGAATAGAACTCAGAGGGGAGAGACGAGTAAATCCTTCGCTAGTGTGTCCTACCTAAGCTTATTTTTTAGTTGGTCAAGATATAAGGATATTATGTGATATATTGATTTTTTAATTAACCCTTGTTTTATGACAAGATTTGAGAATGTCGATCGAGAATATTAACAATGGAAATGAGACCGTGGAGACGCTCAGACTCACCAACGAGGAGAACGCAACAGTCGGGCAATGTTCCTCCCGCGAACAACACCATCGAAGCGTATGATGAACGAGGGATGTTTAGAAGTTTTTGCAGCTCATGCAAAATCGCACGAGGAGACTCGTGTTCAAAATACAGGAGGAAATGATAGAATTCACGGTCAAGTTGTCACAACCAAGCAGCTCAAAGAGTTGGGACCACCTGTAATTTAAGGGAAAGCCGATCCGATCATGGCGGAAACACGGGTCAAGCAAATTACCAAGATATTCGATGTCTGGGATGCACGGAGAACAGAAGGTTCCATTCGCCACCTTTATGTTCCGTGGGGCGAGGCAGATCATCGGTGGGAGTCTCTGAAGTTTGCACTCCATCCACCGCACTCAAAGATGTCTTGGGAGACATTTCAGAACTATTTAATGACAAATACTTTCCCGAAAGTGTTCATTATACGAAGGAAGTGGAGTTTATTAGATCGAGCAAAACAACATGATTTGTCTCAAAGACGAGGCAAAGTTTGCAGAGTTATCCGTGTTTCAGACCTCATTTGGTGGAGAATGAGGAACGATGACGCGGATGTTTTTAGAGGTTTGAAAACCCCAGATACGCCAAGATCTCATTTCTCATAAATTTTTCTCTATTCAGATGTTGTAAAATGTGGCTCAATTATTAGAGCGAGATAACGAGTACGGCCAACCGAGGGACCACAACCGTGGATCGTATCGTAGATAGCAAGCCAATGTAATAATGATAACCAAATGGAGAAAGAAACAGACGGACAAAAATGGTAACCACCGGTGGTAATCATGGCCATGAAAATAGAAGAAGCGAGTCAGAGGAGATTTTAAAAGAGGAGATTTAACAACGACTATGTGAAGACGACAAAGGTTGCAAGCAAAGAATCGGTTCTAAGGGAGGAGAACGACCACCCCATTATATGCTATAAATGCGGAAAAGAGGGACATATCACCAAACCGCCCACAACAGCTCAAGGTATGCTATAATTGTGGAAAGGAAGGACATATCGCCGAGATCAGACAAGAATAAACCTAGTTCAATGGGGACTATGACTCAAAAGATCGTCCCGTAAAAGTCAAAGTCAACGATTCCGGAAGAGCGCTTTGTTCAGGATCGGTCATAATGCGAGGAACCCAAACGAGGTGATCACGGTAAGCTATTTATAAATTCTTGCTAAGTTTATACCTTACTTGATACCCGGCATACCCATTCATTTATCTCTCCCGCATGTGCTCAACGCTTAAACTCGACCGAGAAATTAGACTTTGACCTATCTCGTGGAAACTCCGTTAGAGAAACTTTCATCACATCCATCGCTTATAAATCTTGTTTGATTCAAGTTGGCACCATTACTCACCGTTGATTTTATCTCTTTAAAGATACTTGCTTTTGATGTGATTTTAGGATTGATTGGTTAACTACTCATCATGCCAAAATTGATTGTTTTCGTAAGGTTGTTAGTTTTCATATTCCTAACCAACCCGTTGTATTTAATTCAAGCAACTAAACCATTAAAATCAATCACTATCATATCTAATCATAAAGCTATTCGCTTATTGAAAAACGGATGTCAAGCTTTCTTAGCCCATGTTATGGATTTGAATAAAGACACGCCAAATTTGAATAATATTCCGTTGTTATCGATTTTCCGACGATTTCAAGAACTTCCTGGCCTACCCCGTAACGTGAAGTTGAATTCTTTATCGATCTTGAACCCGTACAAAGCCCATTTCTAAAACCCCATATCGAATGGCTCCTATTGAACTTCAGAGTTAAAGGTCCAACTATGTGAATTGTTGGACATCGGTTTCATTGGCCCCAAGACATCTCCTCGGGGTGCTCCTGCTTTATTCAAAAGAAGAAAGACGGAGTATGCGATTTTGTATCGACTATCGGAATTGAACCATGTCACCATCAAGAATAGGTATCCTCACCTCGATTGATGACTTGTTTGACCAAATGTAAGGGGCACATTCTTTTCAAAATCGATCTTCGCTCGGATATCATCACCAAGATTAGAATCGAGGATATTCCAAAGACCGCCTTTAGAACTCCCCAGATGGGCATTATGAATTTTAGTCATGTCTTTTGGACTAACTAATGCTCCCGCGGCTTTCATGGATATGATGAACCGAGTATTCAAGGAATATTTGGATCGCTTTGTTGTTGTTTTTATTGATGACATCCTTATATATTCCAAAAGTCGTGAAGATCATGAGCACCATTTGAAGTCGGTACTCCAAAGGCTTCGTGAAAACAAACTATATGCCAAATTGAAGAAATGCGAAGTTCGCTCGAGGAAGTAGCATTCTTGGGCACGTGGTGTCAAACATGGAGTATCCGCTGATCCCGCCAAGATGAAGCAATACAAAGTTGGGAGCAACCAAGCTCATGATCAAGTACGTAGTTTTTTGGGCTTAGCCGGTTATTATCGGAGATTCGTGGAAGGGTTTTCTAATCGCTACTCCATTAACTCGCCTAACCCTAAGGATACAAAATTCGCTTGGAGCGAAGAACGCGAGAAGAGTTTCCAAGAGCTTAAGAGGAGACTTATTTCTAAGACTGTTTCTAACAATACCATCCGTTCGGATGGATTTGTTATCTACAAACGATGCTTCGTGCAAAGGGTTAGGATGTGTTCATGCAACGCGGGGAAAGTCATAGCCTATGCCTCGCGACAACTTAAAGAGTATGAGAGGAATTATCCTACTCATGATCTAGAGTCAAGCAAGAAATGCTTTGCGCTTAAAGATATGGAGGCACTATCTATATGGGGAGAAAGTGGAGATATATTCGCACCATAAAAGCCTTTAAATATTTCTTCACTCAAAAAGAACTCAACACGCGGAAAATGACGCTGGCTCGAGCTATTGAAAGACTACGACCACACTATTCAATACCATCCCGAAAGTTTAACGTAGGTAGCCGACGCTATTGAGTAGAAGATCATATGCGGAACGAAAAGCGATGATGTCAAGTATATACGACAGAGCCAACTTTAATAGAAAAAGTTAAGGTCGCTTCAAGCCACCCAATCTTGAGTCGATGCGTATGAAGAAGAAAGTACAAGAAGGAGCTATTCCTAAGCTTAGAATTGATGAAGAAGGAATACTTGAGTCCACTCTAGACTTTCAGGTTCCTAACGACTCGATTTGAAGTACAAGATTATGATGGAGGCACACAATACACCATTTGCAATCCATCTCGAAGTACTAAAATGTATCGTGATCTTCTACATACATTTTGGTGGAACAATACGAAGAGAGAGATTGCAAAGTTTATCTCAATGTGTTTAACTTGTCAACGGTAAAGGCGAGCATCTAGTACCTAAGGGTCCGTCATAACCACTTTTGAGATTCCAAATGGAAGTGGGAACACATTACCATGGATTTCGTTACGGGTCTTCCTACGGCTTCTCAAGGCATCAATGCTATTTGGGTTATTGTTGATAGATTAACCAAGTCTCCGCTTTCATTTCTTGCCGACACGGAGACTTATTCACTCGAACGCCTTGCTAGTATGTACGTGAATGAGATTGTGAGGTTGCATGGCATGCCCAGATCCATAGTTTTCGGATCGTGACCCAAGATTCACTTCAAGATTTTGGGTTAGCTTGCAAAAAGCTATGGGCACGGATTTATTTATTTAGTTCGCATACCATCCTCAAACCGGACGGACAATCGAAAGGACTATTCAAACTCTTCAAGATTTATTAAGACTCGTGGTCCTAGACTTCAAGGGCGCTTGGGATAAGTATTTACCATGGTGGAATTCTCCTACAACAACAAAGCTTATCGTGCAAGTATAGGTGTGGCTCCATTTCAAGCATTATATGGACGAAAGTGTCGCTTCCAATATGTTGGGACGAGGTGGGTGAAGCAACATTGTTGGGACCCGAAGTTAAGTACGTATGACTCACCTAAAAGATCCAAATGATTCGACAACGATACAAACCAGACAAGATCGATAAAAGAGTTATATGGATCTTCATCGAAAGGACGTGGAATTTAGTGTAGGGGATCATGTATTGTCATGAAGTTGCTTCCATGGAAGGGAGTTACAAGATTTGGGAAGAGAGGAAAGCTCAATCCACGCATTTATCGGGTCCATTTCAAATTCTCGACCGAGTAGAAATGTAGCCTATAGACTCGCTGCTATCTCCAAGTATGTCTCTCGTGTTCATAATGTGTTTCACATATCCGCATTTCGTAAATATGTGAAAAGACCCAACCACGTTATAGAAGTTAGAACCGGACGAGATAGCCAAGACTTAACGATGAGGAGGGTATTGCCAAGATTTTGGATAGAAGGAGCATGTCCCACGCCAAGAAAGGTCATACCACAAGTTAAAGTTTTGTGGAGGAATCATGCTATAGAGGAAATGACCGGGAATTGAAACGGAAATGAAAGCGTAGGTATCCTCACCTTTTCAAAACACTGTGTACGACGCCAATTTCGAGGACTTAAATTTCATAAGGAGGGAGGTCAGAAGACCCCAACTTATTATTAATGAAATTTAATTTTCTATTTATTATTTTGAAATAGTAAGGGTTGATTTGATTAATGTGGATAGTTAGGGTAAAATACGCAAATATTTCAAAATAAGCAAGTGGTTATAAAATATTCATTGTTGTTTGGGAATATTCGTTTGGTCGTGGAATATTCAGATCATCTGGGAATATTCGTGACGATACGCAAGCCATGTGTGGGCCCCATAACGAAAAAGTTTATTGGATGAAGAAAACGACAAATATAAGTTGTTTAAAAATAACTACAGAAGTTGTTACCAAGTAACATCGTTAAAATACTTGGTGGTTAAAACACAAGAAGAAGTCAGACAAGAAGACACGTGATTGCACCAATTATTGATTCTTACGTAAGAAGGCACTACTCAATAATGGTGGTTAAGAATTATCGCTCAAGATTTTATCGAGTTAATAATTGTCGCGCTGATATTTTATATGTTGTTGTTTCAATAATCATCATTACACAAGATTTTTCATTATCGCTAATAATTCATATTATCTCAATAATATTATTAGATAACATTATTGGCAATGTCTAGAAAGTTCGCTCTAAGGAGAGGTTTGGTCACCTAATTGCGCCGCCAAGAAGAAGAAATTTTATCGAAAGCCCCTCTTCCCTGAACCCCCGGGTCACAATATCAGGATTTCAGTAATATTATTTGTGAATAATTAATTATTGATTCATATGATGAGGAAAATATTGATTTTATGTGGATATAGATGGAGAAAATTTTAATGTGACAATTGTTGAAAATTGAAATTTTATCTTTTCTCGATAAAATAATTCATTTAAATATATTATTATATTTTAATAATATAATAATGGTGATATTTTTACAACGTAATGTGGGATATATGAGTATACGAGGAGGAAGAGTATTTTTGTTGCAATAAATGTTTAAAACATGTTAAACATGTCATGGACCCCATTTATCGATCAAATTTGATTATAAATTTGTAAAATCGCCTGCTTGTGGATTTTTGGCCAATTTCTATTTGGAATTTGGAAAACTTTCTTCTGCAAAGTTGTAGAGAATTGAATTTCCTATAAAAACTCGCGAGATTCGAATTTTCTGATGAAAGGGCTATTTATTATGAATTATTGAAGTTCAAAGTTCAAATAATTGATTTTTGGAAGTTTAAAATATTTAAAATTAGAAAACGTTTTTTTCTTACTTTTTCTAGAATGTGGTATGTGTTTGATGGCTGAAATCAGATTCTAGGCATGTAGGAAATTTATATAATTATATTATTAATTTATTAAATTTTCGCTTTGGTGTTCTAAGCAATTTCCTATAAATAGGTGCTTAGGTTAGAATTGAAAATCACACCGTAAATCAAGTTTTCTCTCTATATTATCGAAATTTATTCTTGTGAGTATTTTGAGTATACTTTGAGTATTGTTAGATGGTGCAAGTTCCTTCAAAGACTATATCCTAGATTCCAAATTAGAAGTACTAATCTTTCGAGGTAAGTGGATGTTATTTTCTTCTCAAATGATATTATTTCTTCAATATCATTATGTCAAATATTGGTTGGAACTTTTTATCAAATTTGGAACTTTTTCATGTCTGGGGTTACTATTCATGAGTTACTATTCACGAAGTTACTATTTCATTACTATTTAGTTACTATTCATTTAGTTACTATTCATTAGTATTCATGAATGTGAAGATGTTTTTTTGTGGAATTTCTATCTTTTGGTGTCTGAGTTACTATTCACGATACTAAGACTATTCACGATATACAAGACTATTCAATTAAAAAATAAAATTTCTTCTTTTTGTCCAAAATATCTATTCGGATACTAGCTTTGATCAGATCCATGTTTTGATCATTCTCGAATTTTACACCACTATGATTATTTTTGAGGTATTTTTGAACATGGATAAAACAAAGTACTAATCCTTAATCCTTAATCCTTGTCATTTTGTTTCATCGGATTCGCTTTTTTAAAAATATTTTTCATCATCCTCGCCTTAAATGATGATATTATTGAATATCTTCGCTCAGAGCAAAAGATGAATGATTTTCAAGAATATCTTCGTCAGTAGCAAAGATGAACAGTGTTTAGATGAACATGATTAATCGATGAATATCTTCGCCTCAGAGCAAAAGATGAATATTTGATTCCGTATGTATATCGATTGATGTTACAGGATAAAAGATAGACGATGAACTTTTAAATTCATACATAAGATAGTAGTTTGCATTCTCTACTTAACTCTTCTAATGAATTATTATTTCACCATGTAATATTGATTTAAAATTTGTTGTCTATTGTATTCTATTAGATTTTTCCCGTTGAAGACTAACGAAATTTGTTGTATATATTATCTTAGTCATAATATTCTTTATCGGGCTAGTTGAGCTCACCCTTTTCCTTTTTGTTCCATTTTTTCTCGTGAGGCTAGAATATAACGAGTATTTAGCCTGGGAAAATGGAATGAAGGTTTTAGAAAGAATTGTTTAGTAGTCCTCACCATTTTGTAAAATAATGTATCAATAAATGTGATGAGGATTTATTTGAGTATAGATATTGTCTGTAAGATAATATTTGTATTCAAACTCACGCTTTTATCGTTGTAATAATAAAGTTGTAGTTGTTTCGCATCATGTATCGACAACTCGTAATGGGTGATGTATACCTATTTTGGGGCGAGGTGGTTTTCTCCTTCTTTAACAACGGGTCTTGCCGGTTCGACATCTTCCCATCATTGTTGAATCTCCGCTTTTGAAATGTCCATTCTTATTGTTTTTGGCTCGATTACCACCGAAGTGGGTTACCATATCCGCCCGTTGATTCCTCCACGCTCATTGTCACCGCTTCGATGACTACTCACCGGTATTATAATTTTGCCTTACCGCTTCTTTTTTAGTCAGGTTGACTCGTTATCGCGCTCCACTAATCGAGCCCTATTTACAACATCTCAATACAAACACGCTTTACGAGAAATAAGATGTCGACATATCTCCGACTTCAAACCTCTTAAAAACATTCGCGCCATTCTTTCTTCATTATCCACCAAGTGGGACGCAAATCGTGATAACTCAATAAATTTTGCCTCAGTATTGCGATACTGGCCATATTGTTTTGTTCCAACTTGATAAACTCCACCTCCTTCATGTGGCGAATACTTTCAGAAAGTATTTGTCGTTGAATGCCTCTCTCGAACTTCTCCCAAGATATCTTCAAGACAAAGAAGTCGAGTAATACGTTTTATCGATTCCCACCAAAGAATCGCCTCCGCCGCAACATAAAAAGGGCAGCAGTGGAACCTTTTGCTCCTGAGCATCCCAAGACATCAAATATCTTGGTAATCTGCTTTATCCATGCTTCCGCCGTAAGTGATTTTGCTTTCCCTTAAACTCCGTGTGGTCCCAGCCTTGAATTGTTTAAGCGTGACCGCCGAGAGTTTTCCGTGTTTCCACCCCACGTTTTGGATGTGAGTCGCCTCATCTCGTCTTTCTTTGTTGCATAAATTGCATAAAGCCTCCGAACATTTGATCATTCATCATTTGGTCAAGGTTGTTGTTATTTGCATAAGGATTGTCGCCTTTCTCGATGCACATTATCCCGATTATCGAGCATGGTGAATCAACGATCGCTCGCGCTCCCATGCTATTCTCAACATTCTCGATGTCATTTTCAGACATCGCCACAAAACAAAAGGTTAATCGACATGTAACAAATTATCTATATATTCGATCAACCAATAAAATAGCACATAAACTTAGGTAGGTCATACTAAATAAGGTATTCCCTGCCTCCCTCCTAGTACTATTCTCACATCTTAGCCAGGATCATATCCTAAGCTCGATATTTAATCGCGACGCCCCAAAATTAGGTATACATCACCCATCTGGGTCGCCACTTACATGGCATGTAATTTAAATACAACTTACTAACATAACTGCTGGTACAATACGACATAAACCGTGAGTTTAAATACAAATATCGTCTACTAGATATTATACAAACTCAAAAAAAAAAGTCCTCATTATAATTATTATCACACTATTTTACGTAATAGTGAGGACTACTAATGCTATCTTCGTGACCATCACTGCTTCCCCGACTCGCCCTCAAATTTATATTATCATTTCTCAAGAGAATAGGTGAAAGAAAGGGTGAGCTCAACTAGCCCAAGAAGAAATATTACGACTAAGATAATGCGTAATAAATTATCAATAGTCTTCAATAATGTTAAACCGATAAAATACAATAGACAACCAACCGCTTAAGCATTTAATATGTAATCCATTAAAAGAGTCAAGTAGAAAATAAAGTCTACTATCTTTTAGGTTTTAAAAGGTTTTTCATCATCGTTATAGCCGAGACTCAAACTTTAATAAATATTCCACATCATCGAATCACCCCGCACTACTACGGCCAAGGATATTCTTTAAGATCACGCACCACAATTATTCATGCACTACGCCAAGAATATTTGTGTATTCATTAATGGTCATGATCATGCCAACAATCGCCCATCAATGCACTACTACCAACGAGGATTTTTATCACATCATTTGTAAATTATTACGGCCATGATTACACCGAATAGTCTCTCGGTCATAATCATACCAAGTCCATCTATGCACTACATGTGCCATGTATGACTTTCAACATAATATAAACATGAGGATGATGACAATGATATAAGAATTCAATAAAACAAGTTCAAGAATTATTTTATCCAGAATTATTAACGCCCAAATTATCAACACGACATCGCTTTTGTAGAGTAAAATTCAAGAATGATCGTAAGAATATTTTCATGAAAAAGATATCGATGAAACGCAAATATCAAGGATATTCCACTAATTTCATGGAGTATATAAGTCAAAGTTTTAACCAACCGGGTATAATAAAGAATGGAATAACAAAAGAAATCACCACGCACGCGATGCAGATCGCATGCATAAAAGTTATTCCAATGTAATAATAAATAACTGAACCGTGTCGTGAAATTCACAATCATGTGATGTTCCAAATGTAATAATAAAGATGGAACTGCATCCTGTAAAACACATGATAGGATATTCCAATGTAATGATAAAGACGAACCAGTCCTGTGTAAAACACATGCATGTGATGTTCCAACAGTAATAATAAAGATTTTAACCAGTGTCCGTGTAAAACACACGCACAGGATGTTCCAACAGAATAATAAAGAACGAACCAGTCCTGTAAAACACATGCATGTGATGTTCCAACAAAATAATAAAGAATAACCAGTGTCCGTGTAAAACACACGCATGTGATGTTCCAATGTAATAATAGAAGAATGTCACCAAGTATAGGTAAACCACGACAGAGGTTATTCCAATGTAATAATAAGCAAATGGAATAACAATAGTTTCTTCATGAATAAGAAAGAATAACACCCCTTACATTTGGTAGGAGATTGAATATCGCAGCAGCAGTAGTATAAAATACTCTTCTTCTTTCTCTTATTCTCTCTATACTTTCTCTCTATAGCTTGAATGAATTCGTGAAAATAATGAAGCACTAGCCTCTATTTATAGAAGATTTCTAGCTTAGAAGACCGCCGTGTGAAAAGGCAAGTGGCTCGATTAATCGATGATGAAAAGAAAAGTGGTTTGACGCTCAGAATGTGAAACGACAAGTGGTTCGACGCCTCAGAAATGAAAAACGACAAGCAGGTTCGACGCCTATAATGTGAAAAAATTAATAAGTGGTTCGACGTCCGGTAAAGGTAATTACTATCGATTGAAGGTAATTACTATTCACAAGGGTAATTACTATCGATTTAAGGTAATTACTATTATCGACGAAGGTAAATACTATCGACGAAGGTAATTACTATTCACAAAGGTAATTACTATCGATTTAAGAGACTCTTAGATGATGACATACGAGCCCCCTATAAAATAATCAAACTTACCACAAATCATTTTATTTTTCATCAACACATATTTAATCTTTCAACAATTATTAATCATTTATAATAAATATCGCCACAAATCATTGATTTATTGATTTAATACTATAATCTTTCAACAATATTAACGATGATATATAATGTCGTGACAATAATTGAATCAATAATATAAGAGATACGATGCAAAGAATTATCAGAGTAATAATTAAGAGATAAACCTGCAAAGTTATTTTTTATAAAATATTTTTGTCGTGAATTTCACGATAATTACGATAAGATCAATAATCAATATATTCCGTGCTACTACGCAACTACGCCAGACATCAAGACCCCTCAAATTTTTTAAATAAAAGGAATTTCCATTTTATTTATTATTTGAAAATAGTAAAGGGTTGACTTTATTATTATGATTTACTCAAATAAAATATTGGATAGTTAAGCAAATTTTTTAAATAAAAAAAGTAGGGTTGATTTGATTAATGTGGGTAAAATACGCAAATATTTCAAAATAAGCAAGTGGTTATAAAATATTCATTTGTTTCAGAATATTCGTTGGTCGTGGAATATTCAGATCGTCTGGGAATATTCGTTTGGTCGTAGAATATTCGCATCGCGTGGGAATATTCGCACGCGCAGCAATAAATGCCCATGGGCCCCCCATAACGGAAAGTTTATTGGATGAGGAAAACGACAAAGTTTGGGTGGTTATAAATAACCACGTAGTTGTTACCATTACAGATCAGAAGTTGTTATCAAGTAAGACCATTGAATACCCTATGGTTAAAATACAAGAATACGCTGTGGTCGCATAAAGAAGACACCAGATTGCACAAAGATTGTTGAATTATTGATCCCACGTAAGAAGGCACTACTCAATAATTTTCACAAGAGTTATCGCTCAATATTTTATTTTATCGATTCAATAATTGTCGTTGATATTTTATATTATCATTGTTTCAATAATTGTCATCGCATAAAGATTTCCCATTATCGCATCAATAATTCATATTATTTGAATAATATTATTAGATAACATTATTGGCAATGTCTAGAAAGTTCGCCTCAAGGAGAGGTTTGGTCACCTAATTGCGCAAGGCCAAGAAGGAGAGATCCTTATCGAAAGCCCCCCTCTTCCGGGAAAATGTACTCGTCATTATAAATGTGATTCTCGTAATATTATTTGTGAATAATTAATTATTGATTCATATGATAAGGAAATATTTATTTTATATGAATATAAATGATGGATTTATTTATGTGGTTATTAATGAAGGAATTAATGTTGAGGTGTTTTATCAAGATTTTATCTGATCGAGGTATTAAAATCAAATCGTGGGTTTTTAGATATATCATGGGTTATAATTTTTAATCCGACCGCTGATTGTGGTAATTTTTGGGTATGTTATACATACATAAGTTGAGTATATGTCCACAAATTTTGAACCGTTAAAATGCACTAATGATTTGTTGTGAATTTTAAGAGGTGTCTGATTCTAAATTAGGTTTATAATTGATTTTGGTGGAAAATTTAGAATTGAGAGGGCCCCACTTGTGGTTGGTGAAAAAATGTGCTGAATTTTATTTCAAATGTGGTGGGTGGCAATAGTAAGGTAAAGCCATCATGTAAAGAAAAGTCAAGTCCGCTTTACGGCTAACATTTTCCTATAAACAGAGGGCTAAGTTAGAATTGAAAATCACACCGTAAACAAAGTTTTCTCTTTTCTCTATATTATCGAGCGATATTTTGTGAGTATTTAGATACTTTGAGAGTTCATTGCTCAAGATAAGTTTCATTCAAAGATCACTTCCACCTTTCCTTCCAAGGCATCGATTCTTTCGAGGTAAGTGGATGTTATTTTTTTTCAAATGATATTATTTCTTCAATATCATTACGCCGAAATATCGATTGGAACTTTTTATCAAATTTGGAACTTTTTTCATGCTCTGGGGTTACTTATTCATGAGTTACTATTCACGAAGTTACTATTCATGAGTTACTATTCACGAAAGTTACTATTCACGCAGTACTATTCATGAAGCGTGAAGATGTTTTTTTTGTGGAATTTCTATCTTTGGTGTCTGAGTTACTATTCACGATACTCAAGACTATTCACGATACTAAGACTATTCACTTAATATACTAAGACTATTCAATCAAAAATGAAAATTTTTCTTTTCGTCTAAAATATCTATTCGGATACTAGCTTTGATCAGATCCATGTTTTGATCATTCTCGAATTTTACACCACTATGATTATTTTTGAGGTATTTTGGACGGATAAAACCAAGTATTTAATCCTTAATCCTTAATCCTTGTCATTTTGTTTCAATCGATTCGCTTTTTTAAAAATATTTTCATCATCCTCGCCTTAAATGATGATATTATTGAATATCTTTTGGCCCAAAAAGCAAAAGATGAATGATTTTCAAGAATATCTTTGGCCCAGAAAAAAGATGAGCAGTGTTTAAATGAATACGACCGATCGATGAATATCTTTGGCCTTTAAGGCAAAAAGATGAACAGTGTTTAAATGAATACGACCGATCGATGAATATCTTTGGCTTTTTTAGCAAAAAGATGAACAGTGTTGAGATGAATACGACCGATCGATGAATATCTTCGCCTTCAGTGCAAAAGATGAACAGTGTTGAGATGAACATGACCGATATGAATATCTTTTCAGAAAGCAAAGATGAATATTTGATTTGAGATGAATATCGATTGATGTTGTTGTGGATAAAATATTGATGATGGATCGTTAAATTCATAGATTATAGTAGATTTCATTCTCTACGAACTCTTCTATGAATTATTATTTCGCATAATATTGATCTCAAACTTGTCATTGCCTATCAGATTCTATCGATTTTTTCCTCATTGGAGACTAACGATAATTTGTTGATATTATCTTAGTCATAACATTCTTTATCGGGCTAGTTGAGCTCACCTTTTCCTCGTTGTTCCATTTTTTTCTCGTCAGAGGCTAGAATGTAAATGAGTACTAGCTGGGGTATGGAATGAAGGTTCTAGAGAGAGTTGTTTAGTAGTCCTCACCATTATTGTAAAATAATGTATCAATAAATGTGATGAGGATTTATTTGAGTATAAATATTGTCTAGAAGATAATATTTGTATTTAAACTCACGCTTTTATTGTTGTGATAATAAAGTCAGTAGTTGTTTCGCATCATGTATTTGGCGCACTCGTAATGGGTTGGATGGAATGGACCTATTTTGGGGTCGCCACGCTGGTATCGTAGCTTAGGATACGATCTCCATGAGATCGGGAATAGAATCAGAGGGAGAGACGAGTAAATCCTTCGCAAGTGTGTCCTACCTAAGCTTATTTGTTGGTTGGTCATAATATATGGGTATTATGTGATTGTCGATTTATTTAATTAACCCTTGTTTTATGACAAGAATTGAGAATGTCGATCGAGAATATTAATAGTGGTGTAAATGAGACCGTGGAGATGCCTCGTATTTTAACAACGAGGGAGAACGCAACAGTCGGGCAATGTACCTCCCGTGAATAACACCACCGAAAGCGTATGATGAACGAGGATGTTTAGAAGTTTTGCAGCTCATGCAAAATCGCACGAGGAGACTCGTGTTCAAAATATGAGAGGAGATGATAGAATTACGGTGGTCACAAACCAAGTTAGCTCAAAGAGTGGGACCACCGAATTCGGGGAAAGCCGATCCGATCAGCCGGCGAAACACGGGTCAAGCAAATTACCAAGATATTCGATGTCTGGGATGCACGAAGAAATGTAAAGTTCCATTCGCTACTTTTATGTTCCCATGGCGAGGCAGACATCGGTGGGAATCAGGAAGTTGCACTCCATTCAAATGCATGACTCAAAGATGTCATGGGAGACGTTTCAGAAATGCTTCAATGACAAGTACTTCGAAAGTATTCGGCTATACGGGAAGGAAGTGGAGTTTATTAGATTCGAGCAGTAATAACACGATTTGTCCCAAAGACGAGGCGAAGTTTCATGAGTTATCCGTGTTTGCACCTCATTTGGTGGAGAATGAGGAACGATGACGCGGATGTTTTCGAGAGGTTTGAAACCCAAGATACGCCAAGATCTCATTTCTCATAAATTTTCTCTCTATTCGAGATGTTGTAAATGTGGCTCAAATTGTTAGAGCGAGATAACGAAGTAACGCTCAACCGAGGGACCATAACGTGGATCATACCAAAGATAGTAGCCATCGTAATAACGATAACCAAAGTGGAGAAAGAAGAATACGGACAAAGGGCAGTAAACCACTCCGTGGTAATCGTGGGCCATGAAAAATAAGAAGCGAAGTTGGGAGGAGATTTTAAAAAGAGGAGATTCAACAACCACCATGTGAAGACGCTGCAACGCCAACCAAGCAACCGGTTCCAAGGGAGGAGAAAGACCATCGGTCAGATGTTACAAATGCGGAAAGAGGGACATATCACCAAACCGCCCACAACAGCTTTTAAGGTATGCTATAATTGTGGAAAAGAAGGACATATCGCCGAGATCAGACGATATCGAAAACCTAGTGCAAATGGAATGGTGACTCAAAAGGATGTCCCGTAAAAGTCAAAGTCAACGATTCTCGAAGAGCGCTTTGTCGTGACTTCCATTAAAATGCGAGGAACCCGAACGGTTAGCATCGTTAGTTAATTATAAATTTCATAAGTTTATACCTTACTAGATAACCTGCTTCTACCCATTCTTTTATCTCTTCGTCTTGCGCCAACGCTTGAACTCGACTACGAGAAATTAGACTTTGACCTATTTATGGAGACTCCGTTAGAGAAACTTTCATTACATCCGTTGTTTAAAAATCTTGTTTGATTCAAGTTGGCACCATTACATTACCGTTAACCTTATCTCTTTAAAGATATTTGCTTTTGGGATTGAAGGTTAACTACTCATCATGCCAAAATTGATTGCTTTTTGTAAGGTCATAGTTTTCATATTCCTAAGCAACCCGTTATTCAACTCAAGCAATCAAACCATCAGTAGTCAAACATTTTCATATCAAGCCATGAAGTCATTCGCTTATTACTGATGTCAAGTTTTCTTAGTCCATGTTATGGATTTGAATAAAGACACGCCGATTTGAATAATATTCTTGTTGTTATTGATTTTTCCCGACGATTTTCTCAAGAATTTATTCGCTTACTCCCAAAGACTCGATATTAAATTTTGTATCGACTTTGAACCCAGACAAAACTCATTTCTAAAATCTCACATCGAATGGCTCCTATTGAACTTCGTGAGTTAAAATTCAACTATAGAATTTGGTACCGAGTTTTTATCTTGTGACTTTTTCAGGAATTCACCAAGCCGCACTCTCGTAGGGACGCCATATTCGCAAGCGATAGTAAATCGATAGGTGTCATTGTGACGCATATCCAAGATTGGGATACGAGTCAGCTTGAGAACAACCTAAGTCCAGAATCTAAATACGTAGCTTTCAGGCTTAGTTGGTTATTATCTGAGATTCGTCAAGGATATTCTCTAATCGCTATTCCATTAACGTAAATTGACTCGTAGAGATACAAAATTCGAATGGAGCAAGGAATGGGAAGAGCTTCAAGAACTCAAGAGAGACTCATTTCAAAGACATGTTCACCACGCCATCCCGAAAAGTTTAACGTGGTAGCCGACGGTTGAGTAGAAGATCGATACAAGTACGAAAGTACAATATTGTCAAAGACTAATTTCAGATAATATACAAATAATAGAGATGGAGATGAAAACTCTAGGTACCCACGTGATGATATACAAGTACGTGATGATATACGAGTATAATCGATTTTAATCGATAAAGTTAAAGTCGCTCAAGCTACACAATCGAGTCGATGAATTTGAAGAAGGAGGTGCAAGAAGTTGTTATTTTAAAAGCGAGAATCTATGAGGTGAGGAAAGCTCAAACCTTCGATTTATTAATCCATTTGAAATTCTCGATCGAATAGGAACCTGTGGCCTATGACTCGCTTTTACCACCAAGTACGACGCTGTTCATAACGCTTTTCACGATCGATGTTACGTAAATATGTGGACTAATTCAAACACGCTATCGAAGTTAGAACCTGACGAGATAGCCAAGACTTAACGACGAGGAGGTACCGCCAAGATTTTGATAGAGAAAGAACACGACCCATGCACCGAAAGGTTATACCATAAGTTAAAGTTTTGTGGAGAAACCATGTTATTGAGGAAATGACCGAGAGTTGAAACGAAAATGAAAGCGAGGTATCTTTACCTTTTCAAACACTGTGTACGACGCCAATTTCGAGGACTAAATTTCATAAGGAGGGAGGTCAGAAGACCTCAAATTTTTTAAATAAAAAGGAATTTCCTTTATTTATTATTTTGAAATAGTAAGGGTTGATTTGATTAATGTGGATAGTTAAGGGTTAAATACGCAAATATTTCAAAATAAGCAAGTGGTTATAAAATATTCATTGGGAATTTCGTTTGGTCGTGGAATATTCGCTTCGTCGTGGGAATATTCAGATCGGTCAGAATATTCGCTTGGGAATATTATTACACGCTAAAGCCCATGTGTGGGCCCCATAACGGAAAGCTTATGGATGAGGAAAACGACAAAGTTTGGGTGGTTATAAATAACTGCCAGAAGTTGTTACCAAGTAAGACCAGAAGTTGAATATCGCTTGAATACCCAAATGGTTAAAATACAAGAATACGCTGTGGTCGCACAAAGAAGACACCAGAGATCGCAAAGATTGTTGAATTATTGATCCTTACGTAAGAAGGCACTACTCAATAATTTTCACAAAGAGTTATCGCTCAATATTTTATTTTATCGATTCAATAATTGTCAATATTGATATTTTATATTATCATTGCTTCAATAATTGTCACCGCACAAGATTTCCCATTATCGCATCAATAATTCATATTATTTGAATAATATTATTAGATAACATTATTGGCAATGTCTAGAAAGTTCGCTCTAAGGAGAGGTTTGGTCACCTAATTGCGCCGCCAAGAAGGAGAGATCCTTATCGAAAGCCCTCTTTCCGGGAACTACCGTCATAAATGTGATTCTCGTAATATTATTTGTGAATAATTAATTATTGATTCATATGATAAGGAAATATTTATTTTATATGAATATAAATGATGGATTTATTTATGTGGTTATTAATGAAGGAATTAATGTTGAGGTGTTTTATCAAGATTTTATCTGATCGAGGTATTAAAAATCAAATCGTGGGTTTTTCAGATATATCATGGGGTTATAATTTTTAATCCCGACCGCTGATTGTGGTAATTTTGGGTATGTTATACATACATAAGTTGAGTATATGTCCACAAATTTTGAACCGTTAAAATGCACTAATGATTTGTTGTGAATTTTAAGAGGTGTCTGATTCTAAATTAGGTTTATAATTGATTTTGGTGGAAAATTTAGAATTGAGTGGGCCCCACTTGTGGTTGGTGAAAAATGTGCTGAATTTTATTTCAAATGTGGTGGGTGGCAATAGTAGAATAGTGTAAAGCCATCGTGTAAAGCAGTCAAGTCCGCTTTCTACGGCTAACATTTTCCTATAAATAGAGGCTAAGTTAGAATTGAAAATCACACCGTAAACAAAGTTTTCTCTTCTCTCTCTATATTATCGAGCGATTTTGTGAGTATTTAGATACTTTGAGAGTCATTGCTCAAGATAAGTTTCATTCAAAGATCACTTCCGACCTTTCCTTCCAAGCATCGATTCTTTCGAGGTAAGTGGATGTTATTTTTTTCTCAAATGATATTATTTCTTCAATATCATTACGTCAAATATCGATTGGAACTTTTTATCAAATTTGGAACTTTTTCATGCTCTGGGTTACTTATTCATGAGTTACTATTCACGAAGTTACTATTCATGAGTTACTATTCACGAAAGTTACTATTCACGAAAGTACTATTCATGAAGCGTGAAGATGTGTTTTTTTTGTGGAATTTCTATCTTTCGTGTCTGAGTTATTATTCACGATACTAAGACTATTCACGATATCAAGACTATTCACTTAATATTTAAGACTATTCACCTAAAAATGAAAATTTTTCTTTTCGTCTAAAATATCTATTTCGGATACTAGCTTTGATCAGATCCATGTTTTGATCATTCTCGAATTTTACACCACTATGATTATTTTTGAGGTATTTTGGACGGATAAAACAAAGTACTTAATCCTTAATCCTTAATCCTTGTCATTTTGTTTCACCGATTCGCTTTTAAAATATTTTTCATCATCCTCTACCTTAAATGATGATATTATTGAATATCTTGGCCCAGTAGCAAAAGATGAATGATTTCAAGAATATCTTCGGCCTCAGAAGCAAAGATGAATGTTTTTCGATCGATGAATATCTTTGGCCAGAAAGGCAAAGATGAAAGTGTTTAAATGAACACGACCGATCGATGAATATCTTTGGCCTTTAGTGCAAAGATGAACAGTGTTTGAAATGAATACGATCGATCGATGAATATCTTGGCCTTTAGTGCAAAGATGAATGTGTTGAGATGAATACGACCGATTGATGAATATCTTTCGCCTCAGAAGCAAAAAGATGAATATTTGATTTGAGATGAATATCGATTGATGTTACAGGATAAAATATTGATGATGGATCGTTAAATTCTATAGATTATAGTAGATTTCATTCTCTACGAACTCTTCTATGAATTATTATTTCACGCATAATATTGATCTCAAACTTGTCAGTTTATCAGATTCTATCGATTTTTCCTCGTTGGAGACTAACGATAATTTGTTGTATATTATCTTAGTCATAACATTCTTTATCGGGCTAGTTGAGCTCACCCTTTTCCTTGTTGTTCCATTTTTCTTCTCGTGAGGCTAGAATGTAATTAGTACTAGCTTGGGGTATGGAATGAAGGTTCTAGAGAGAGTTGTTTAGTAGTCCTCACCATTATTGTAAAATAATGTATCAATAAATGTGATGAGGATTTATTTGAGTATAAATATTGTCTGTAAGATAATATTTGTATTTAAACTCACGCTTTATTGTCAGGATAATAAAGTTGTAGTTGTTTCGCATCATGTATTTGGCGCACTCGTAATGGGTTGGATGGAATGGACCTATTTTGGGGTTACGACTAAGATAATATACAACAAATTATCATTAGTCTTCAACAGGAAAAATCTAATAATACAATAGACAACAAGTTTTAAATCAATATTCGCAATGAAATAATAATTCATTAAGAGTTAGCAGAGAATGCAAACTACTATCTTCTATGTATGAATTTAAAAGTTCATCATATATCTTTTATCCTCGTGAACATCAATCAATATATATCTCGAATCAAATATTCATCTTTGCACTATGTGCCAAAGATATTCATCATTGGGTCATGTTCATCTAAACACTGCTCATCTTTGCACCATGCCAAGGATATTCATCGAAATCATTCATCTTTGCACTACAGCCAAAGATATTCAATAATATCATCATTTAAGACCGAGGATGATGAAAATATTTTTAAAGAAACGAATCCAAAGGAAACAAAATGACAAGGATTAAGGATTAAGGATTCAGATTTTGTTTTATCCACGTCCAAAAATTCTCTCAAAAATAATAATCAGTGGTGTAAAATTCAAGAATGATCAAAACATGGATACAATCAAAGCTAGTATCCACAATAGATATTTTAGAATTTAAAAGGAAAAATTTTCATTTTCAATGAATAAGGTCAGATTCAGAATAGTGTCGACACCAAAAGAAGTGAATAAAGGCCAGATACGTGAATAAGAATCTGAATAAGAACTCGACACCAAAAGTTCCAAATTTGATAAAAACTTCGTGATTTATTTCAAAGATTTCAAAGATATGAAGAAATAATATCATTACCAAAAAAAAATATCCCTTACCTCGAAAGATCAAGATTTCAAGTCTAAAACATCAATATAAGGCTATGACTTGAACTTTCAGACACCGATAGCAATACTCAAAGTATACTCAAAATACTCACAAGAATACGCCGATAATATAGAGAGAGAAAATTTTAGTTTTCGTGTGATTTTCAATTCTAACCCAAGACCCTATTTATAGAAAATACTGTAACACCAAAAAGAAAATTTAATTTAATATTATTATTATTTTTCTAAATTTTCCTACGTGATACTAACTGAATTCAGCCATCAACCACACCCCAATAAAAAACAACAAAAACGTTTTTCTCACTTAAACCATTTAAAACTTCAAAAAATGATAATCAATTAATCCAAACTTCAATAATTCATAATAAATAGCCCTTTTGTCAGAAAAATTCGAATCTCATGACTTTTTATAGGAAATTCAATTCTCTACAACTTTGCAGTAAGAAAGTTTTTTCAAATTTCAAACAGTAAATTGATCAAATCCACAAACAAATGATTTTACAAGCTATAATCAAATTTTCACCAATAAATGGGGTCCACCGACATGTTTAACATGTTTTAAAACATTTATTGCAAACAAAAATATTTCTTCCTCCTCGTATACTCATATATCCTACATTCGTTGTAAAAATATCACCATTATTATATTATTAAAATATAATAATATATTTAAATGAATTATTTTATCGTAAAAAGATAAAATTTCAATTTTCAACAATTGTCACATTAAAAATTTTCTTCATCTATATCCACATAAAATCAATATTTTTCTCATCATATGAATCAATAATTAATTATTCACAAATAATATTATGTAATCACAATATCGACAAACCGTGCTCCTGTGAGCAGGGCTTTCCAATAAGAATTTCTCCTTCATCGGGCGCCGCAATTAGGTGACCAAACTCTCCTTAGATGTAAATTTCTAGACATTGCCAATAATGTTATCTAATAATATTATTCAGATAATATGAATTATTGCTTCGATAATGAAAAAATATCGTAATGACAATTATCAAACAACAAAGAATATAAAATATCAACGCAAAGAATTATTAAATCAATAAAATATCGAACAAGAATTCATCGTAACCATTATCGAGTAGTGCCTTCTTACATAAGGATCAATAATGGTGCAATACCGTGTGCTACCGTGTTTAAACCACCGAGTATTTTAACAAAGATAATTCAGAATAACTACGCAAGTTATTTTTAAACAACTTATATTTATCGCTTTTTTCATCCAATCGCTTTCAGCATGGGGCCCATTAAAGATCGCGTGCGTTGCATTTAATATTCCCGACAAAGATTTAATATTCCACCACCAAACTAATATTCCACAACAATGAATATTTTATAACCACTTGTTTATTTTAAAATATTTCACAGATTTTACCCATAACTATCCACATTAATCAAATCAACCCTTACTATTTATTTCAAATAGAGAAAATTAAATTTCATTAATAATAAGTTGGGGTCTTACAACCTCCCTTCTTATGAAATTTCGCCCTCAAAATCGACGACGTACTCGGTGTGTTTTGAAAAGGTGAGGATACCTCGCTTTCATTTCCGCTTTCTAACTCCTGTGTCATTTCCTCTATAACATGATTCCTCCACAAAACTTTAACTTATCAGATAACCTTTGCATGTAGGACATGCTCCTTCCTATCCAAGATCTTGACTGGTACCTCCTCACACGTTAAGTCTTTGCTATCTCGCCGGCTCTAACTCTATAACGTGATTCGTGTCTTTCACATATTTATTTAAGTACGATATGTGAAACATATTATGAACACGAGACATACCTGAGGTAACGCGAAGTCTATAGGCTACATTTCCTACTTCTGGCCAAGAATTTGAAATGGACCAATAAATCGTGGATCGAGCTTTTCCTCTTCCCAAATCTTGTAACTCCCTTCCACGGAGCAACTCGCAACAATACATGATCCCTATACTAAATTCCACGCCCTTTCGATGAAGATCCGCATAACTCTTTTGTCGATCTTGTGCCGCTTTGTATACGCTGTCGTAATCATTTGGATCTTTTCCGTAGTCATACACGCACTAACCCCGGGTCCCAACAATGTTGCTTTCACCCACCTCGTCCCCAACATAATCGGAGAATACATTTTCGGCCCATATAATGCTTAATGGAGCCACACCTATACTTGCTCGATAACTGTTGTTGTAGGAGAATTCCACCAATGGTAAATACTTATCCCAACCGCTTGAAGTTCAGGACACACAGTCTTAATAGATCTTCAAAAGTTTGAATAGTCCTCTCCGATTGTCCATCCGTTCGAGGATGGTATGTCAATCAATCATAAACCGCGCCCATAGCTTTTTGCAAGCTAACCCAAAATCTTGAAGTGAATCTTGGGTCACGATCCAAACTATGGATACATGTGCATGTCACGCAACCTCACAATCTCATTCACGCATATATTAAAGCAAGACGCTCAAGGAATAAGTCTCCGATCGGCAAGAAATGAGCAGACTTGGTTAATCTATCAACAATAACCCAAATAGCATTGATGCCTTGAGAAACCGTAGGAAGACCCGTAATCTAAAACCATGGTAATGTGTTTCGCGACGCCCCCAAAATAGGTATACATCACCTATTCGAGTTGTCAATACATGGTATGTAAACAACTACAACTTTATTATTACAACAAGAAACTGTGAGTTTGAATACAAATATTATCTTCTAGACAATATCTATACTCAAATAAATCCTCATCACATTTATTGATACATTATTTTACAAAAATGGTGAGGACTACTAAACAATCCTTTCTAAAACCTTCATTCCATACCCCGACTCATACTCGCTATATTCTCGCCTCCTGAGAAGAAAAATGGAACAAAAAGGAAAAGGTTGAGCTCAACTAGCCCAGTAAAGAATATTATGACTAAGATAATATACAACAAATTACCGTTAGTCTTCAACAGGAAAAATCTAATAGAATACAATAGACAACAAATTTTAAATCAATATTCGCAATGAAATAATAATTCATTGTAAGAGTTAAGTAGAGAATGCAAACTACTATCTTCTATGTATGAATTTAAAAGTTCATCGCCTCATCTTTTATCCCCGTAACATCAATCAATATACATCCGGAATCAAATATTCATCTTTGCACTACAGCCAAAGATATTCATCGATTGATCATGTTCATCTAAACACTGCTCATCTTTTGACTACTACCAAAGATATTCTTCAGAATCATTCATCTTTGACTACAAAGCCAAAGATATTCAATAATATCATCATTTAAGACCGAGGATGATGAAAAATATTTTTAAAGAAACGAATCCAAAGGAAACAAAATGACAAGGATTAAGGATTAATGATTCATACTTTGTTTTATCCATGTCAAAAATACCTCAAAAATAATCATAGTGGTGTAAAATTCAAGAATGATCAAAACATGGATACAATCAAAGCTAGTATCCGTAATAGATATTTTGGACAAAAAGAAGAAATTTTATTTTTCTATTGAATAAGGTGCAGATACGTGAATAGTGCCGACACGTGAATAGTAAATCGACACCAAAAGATAGAAATTTCCCAAAAAAAACATCTTCACGCTTACTTAATAGTACTCGTGAATAAGAATCGTGAATAGTAACTCATGAATAGTAACTCGTGAATAAGAACTCATGAATAGTAACCCCGATATGAAAAAGTTCCAAATTTGATAAAAGTTCCAACCAATATTTCAAAGATAATGATATTGAAGAAATAATATCATTCGAGAAGAAAATAACATCCCTTACCTTAAAGATTAAGACTTCTAAACCGAATACCGGATATAAGGTCAAGGAACTTGCACCGCCTAACAATACTCAAAGTATACTCAAAATACTCACAAGAATACGCCGATAATATAGAGAGAAAACTTCAGTTTCGGTGTGATTTTCAATTCTAACCCAAGACCCTATTTATAGAAATTGCTAGAACACCAAAGCAGTAAAATTTAATAAATTAATAATATAATTATATAAATTTCCTACACATGCCTAGAATCTGATTTCAGCCATCAAACACATGCCACATTCTAGAAAAAGTAAGAAAAATATTTTTCTAATTTTAAATATTTTAAACTTCCAAAATCAATTATTTTGAGCTTTGAACTTCAATAATTCATAATAAATAGCCCTTTCATCAGAAAATTCGAATCTCACGTGTTTTTATAGAAAATTCAATTCTCTACAACTTTGCGTAAGAAAGTTTTTCCAAATTTCAAATAGAAATTGACCAAGAAATCCACAAACCAAGCGATTTTATGTGCTATAATCAAATTTCAAATAATAAATGGGGTCCAATCGACATGTTTAACATGTTTTAAACATTTATTGCAATAAAAAATACTCTTTCACCTCAGATACTCATATATCCCACATTCGTTGTAAAAATATCACCATTATTATATTATTAAAATATAATAATATATTTAAACGAATTATTTTATCGAAAAAGATAAAATTTCAATTTTCAACAATTGTCACATTAAATTTTTCTCCATCTATATCCACATAAAATTAATATTTTCCTCATCATATGAATCAATAATTAATTATTCACAAATAATATTACGTAATCACAATATTGACAACCGTGCAGCCCCTGTGAAGAGGGGCTTCCAATAAGAATTTCTTCATCTGGCGCGCAATTAGGTGACCAAACCTCTCCTTAGATGTAATTTTCTAGACATTGTCAATAATGTTATCTAATAATATTATTCAGATAATATGAATTATTGCTTCGATAATAAAAAATTTCGTGTAATGACAATTATCAAACAACAACAATATAAAATATCAACGCAAAGAATATTAACTCAATAAAATAATCGAATAAAGAATTATCGTAACCATTATTGAGTAGTGCCTTCACGTAAGAATCAATAATTGGTGCAATACCGTAAGCTATCGCAACAACAACGCCAGACATCGTGTTTTAACCACCGGTATTCCAACGGTGTTAGCTGTGAATAACTACGCCAAGTTATTTTTAAACAACTTATATTTGTCGCTTTTCTTCATCCAATCGCTCAAGTTATGGGCCCATACATGGTCGCTACCGTCGCATTTAATATTCTCCGACAGCATTTAATATTCCACGACCAAATGAATATTCCCCACAACAATGAATATTTTATAACCACTTGCTTATTTTGAAATATTTGCGATTTTACCCCCTAACTATCCACATTAATCACATCGACCCTTACTATTTCAAAATAATAAATAGAGAAAATTAAATTTCATTAATAATAAGTTGAGGTGTTACATGTTCACTTCCATTTCGGAATCTCAAGTGGTTGCAACGGACCCTTAGGTACTAGATGCTCCACTTTACACGTTGGCAAGTTAAACACATCGAGATAAACTTTGCAATCTCTCTCTTCATATTGTTCCACCAAAATGTATGTCAAGATCACGATACATTTTAGTACTTCCGGGATGGATTGCAAATGGTGTATTGTGTGCCTCCATCATAATCTTGTACTTCAAATCGAGTCGTTAGAACACAAAGTCTCAGAGTGGACTCAAGTATTCCTTCTTCATCAATTTCGCTTAGGAATAGCTCCTTCTTGTACTTTCTTCTTCATACGCATCACTCCGGGTTGGTGGCTTGAGCAACCTTAACTTTTTCTATTAAAGTTGGTTCTACGCGTATACTTGACATCATCGCACTCATTCCTGCGATATGATCTTCTACTCAACGCGTCACCTACCATGTTCGCTTTTTCAGGATGGTATGAATAGCGTGGTCGTAGTCTTTCAATAGCTCGAGCCAACGTCCGCACGTAGCATGTTGAGTTCTTTTTAGTGAAGAAATATTTAAGGCTTTTATGGTGCGAATATATCACCACTTTCTCCCCATATAGATAGTGCCTCCATATCTTTAATAGCGAAAAGGATGCCGCTAACTCTAGATCGTAGTAGGATAATTCCTCTCATATTCTTTAAGTTGTCGCGAGGCATAGGCTATGACTTTCCCATGTTGCATGAGAACACATCCTAACCCTTTGCTCAAGCATCGGCAGAGATAACAAATCCATCCGAACCGGATGGTATTGTTAGAACAGTCTTAGAAATGAGTCTCTCTTGAGCTCTTGGAAACTCTTCTCGCATTCTTCGCTCCAAACGAATTTTGTATCCTTCCGAGTTAGCTGAGTTAATGGACTAGCGATTCGAGAAAACCCTTCCACGAATATCACCATTATTATATTATTAAATTATAATAATATATTTAAATGAATTATTTTATCAGAAAAAGATAAAATTTTAATTTTCAACAATTGTCACATTAAAATTTTCTTCATCTATATCCACATAAAATCAATATTTTCCTCATCATATGAATCAATAATTAATTATTCACAAATAATATTACAGAATCACAATATTGACAAGCGAGGCGGTTCACAGGAAGAGGGCTTTCCAATAAGAATTTCTTCTCATTTGGCCAAGCAATTAGGTGACCAAACCTCTCCTTGAGCGTAAATTTCTAGACATCGCTAATAATGTTATCTAATAATATTATTCGAGATAATATGAATTATTGCTTCGATAATGAAAAATACCGTGTAATGACAATTATTGAAACAACAAAGAATATAAAATATCAACGCAAAGAATTATTAAATCAATAAAATAATCGAATAAAGAATTATCGTAACCATTATTGAGTAGTGCATTCTTACATAAGAATCAATAATGGGTGCAATACAGTGTGCTATCTGTGTTTTAACCACCGAGTATTTTAACAAGATTAATTGGTGAATAACTACTACCAAGTTATTTTTAAACAACTTATATTTATCGCTTTTTTTCATCCAATAAAGCTTTCAGTTATGGGGCCCACAAAGATTTAGGCTGGTCGCATTTAATATTCCCAAAGCAAAGAAGAATATTCCACGACCAAACCAAACAAATATTCCCGACAACAATGAATATTTTATAACCACTTGTTTATTTTAAAATATTTGCGTATTTTACCCATAATGCGTCACATTAATCAAATCAACCCTTATTATTTCAAAATAAAAAAAATTAAATTTCATTAATAATAAGTTGGGGTCTTACATTTACCCTCCTATAAATAGAGAGGGTGTTGCCATTTTCATTCACTCAATTTTCGAATCATAAAGCATTCTATTCTTCATTTCATTAATCAGTTAAAGATATTTTAGAGAGAGTTCAGAGCATTTTATTTTTGTTCATTGTGTATGCTATTTGGAATGCTATTATAGTATACGATTATCATTGTATCTTAGGAGACAAGTATTATTAACTCTAAGTATCATATGGAGGGCATAATTGTCTTAAACATATATTACAGTGAGTACTAATCTTGACAAATTTATTTTTGCAATTTCTGAGATAAGTTAATATATATATATATATATATATATATAGTGTGTGAAACCCCAGATTTTATGAATAAAGAATTAATTTTCTTGAAATAATATTTTTTTATATTATGGTGTGAATTTGAGATAATGTTATAGTTGTAGGTAATATTTATAAATTTTGCAAAGTACGCAAGTTGTTATATAATATTCGATTGGTGGGGAATATTCATTTTTAACAGAAATATTAGTACAACTAAGCATAATCATTGGTGGACCTCACAACGGAATTATTGTAGGATTGAGAAAACGACAAAAATACTTTATGAAAATAACGGCGGAAGTTTTACCGTTTACTGTTGAAACACCCGGTGTTAAAAGTACAATATTTTATGGAATTAGAATTTTTTCATAATACAGTGTTTTGGGTGTGATTTGGATACATATAACAAAAGCGGTATATGCATGCGATATGCAGATCGTATATACATTTTTAGTATAGGTATCCAAATCACGCCCAAAATCTTCAGATTATGAAAAATTTCGGGCCCATAAAATATTAAACTTATTTTTAGTTGTTTAAAAAAAATTAAAAAAAGCGTCAGCATTTTTTAGTATCGTAAGGGAGTCCTTACCAGCAATATACGTTGCGTATATATATATTGAGGTTTCTTTTTTAATTTCTCAATCAATTATATCTTTTAATTGTATTTTTTAATCTTTATTTTTTTTATAAAATATTAATTACAAAAATGAAATGAGTATTAATATCACTTTTAATGAAAATTAAGTACTCCCTCCGTCCCAGGAAAAAAGTCTTGGTGGATTTTTTACGCATATTAAGAAGATGATTGAAATGACAAAATTGTCCATAATAATACTACCTCCGTCCCACAATAAGTGCTTTTTTAGGCTTAATATTTTTTCCCAAAATAAGTGATGTGTTAGAACTCCAATATAATTTTTACAATATTTTCTCATATATGCCTTACGCACCTAATGGTATTTATCAGATCTTCGCAATCACTACAATTAAATGACACTCATTAACTCTTCAACTTCAAAGAAAATATATTAAGGGTATTTTTGCCATTTTAACTTGTGTATTGGTATATGTGATTTAAACTAAAAAAACACTTATTATGGGATGGAGGTAGTATGTCATTAATTATTTTCAATGTAGGTGAGAGAGTGACTTTCGAGTTATTCAATTCAAAATATTATCTCTCTATACTTATTAAATATGGAGAGAGATTTTAGAATAAGAAAAGTATGATATATTTAATGATACGGGCATAATAGGAAAAAATATATAAAATTTTAGTTATTAAAAAAAGTAGACATTTAACATGAGACTATCCAAAATAGTAATAAAGATTTTTATCATGGAACGGAGAAAATAATAAAATAGTGAACCGGAGCTCAGCAATTAATTCCTTCAGGGAAAAATTTAAAAATCTTGTAGTTTGTGCATACATAACTATATTAAATAATAGTATAAAACAATAATATATGGACAAACTACATTTCAAAAAACAGATGTATTAATTTTATTAATGGTATATTTAGTTGCACTATTTTTAAAGCGTTTGAATGTTTAAACGTATTTGAAAATTTTATTTATTTATAAATAAATTATTTCAAACGCAACTGATTTATCTTAAAAATACAACATTTAATACTCAAACACAATATACTTAACATGATGTGGTACATTTGAAGGTCTAAATGTTACAATTGCAAACATTAATTTCTAGACGGACCCTAACATAATGATGAGCTCTCATAAACCCATAAGATATATTTAGATTAATTGAAATTTCCTCCATTATATTTATTTTCCAATTTTTTTCAACACATATTCATTGACATAAATATTACTTTTAGCGATTGTATTAGCGACATATTTATTTATGACGAATTTTATTACACTCTCCGTCCCATGATAAAAATTTTTATTACTATTTTGGGTAATCCCATGTTAAATGTTTATTTTCCTTTAATAACCAAACTTTTATACATATTTTCTTATTATACCCGTAGCATTAAATATCTCATACTTTTCTTATTCTAATTCTCTCTCCATATTTAATGATATTATTATAGACAATTTTGTCATTTTATTCATCTTCTTAATATGCGTGAAAAATCCACTAAAATTTTTATCCTGAAACGGAGAGGGTATATCATTGTTTACTTACAACAAATTTTATAGGGTCATTAAATACAATTTTGAATGGATTTGTGGCCTATTTTCAACGTATCACTGAATACGTATTAAGAAGAAAAAAATTAAAGAGTAAATGTAATGAAGGGACTAATACGAAAAACTCACTCACTCTCTCTCTCTCTCACACACACACATGTGTGTATTATGCTTATATATATATATACACAATCACAGAAGACACAATCGTCTATTATTTTTTTGGGTTATAGCGACGGTTTACCACTCGCTATAGCTATTCTGGTCTATGACACTACTTTACTAAAACTACGTCGTTTTGGATCCTCGTTTAAAGAACAAAATAATATTAAAATAGAGTGGTCACACTTGCTTTTATTTTATTTACGAAAATGTCACCTGCAACCCAACATGTTTTTTAAAATAGAATCCAAAACGACGTTGTTTTAATAAAAAATGTTATTTAAGAGAGTGTGTTATTTAAGAGAAGTGCTATTTATAGAAATAAATACATTATATATAGTTGATAATATTAATTTTTATTACTTTAAAAATTATTTATACAACTATTTTGTACATTGAAACTATTTAAATCTAACTAAGGGTGGCGTTATTTTAGAAATTTCACATAATCTCTACTCTCTCTTGTGGCCAATAAAAAAATTTTCCCCTGGCCGCTAAAGAGAATAGCGACTAGACACTCACTTTAGTCATTCGATCTAATTTTAGACGATTAAATAACAATTAACTGAAATAATACTCATAATTAATGTGTGTCATGAATCATTCTCTCTCTATAACATTCTCTATAACATTAAGTAAGAATACAAGTCTCACAACTAAGGAGAAAAAAGTCTTGCAACAAAGAAAAACAAATAACAAGAATCTGAAATCGAGACCTATATATCGTCTCAATCTTAATCATCAAAGTAAGATATCATTACTCCTAATTATAAATTTAAATTTGAAATATCTTCTTTACAAGTACGGAGACTTAGAAATTGTAAAATATTTATGGTTCAATGTTGCTTAATATTAAATAATATTTCATCCTTCCAATTTTATTTGGCCTAATTAATTTTTTATGATTAAATTTGTGACCATATGTAGAATCAAAATTTATTCTTAAATTTTTATTAGAGATAAATAAAAATTATTATCATAAGAAAGTATATCAAATAAATTATCAATTATTATTAATCTATTTATTTAATTATTAATTTTAAAATTAATTAATTCAACCGCTAAAATTCATTTAAGATAAATAAAATCCAACGGAAGAAGTAATCAATATTTAATTACATTACTATTTGCCCTTTATTACTACTAGTACGATCGAGTGTCTATTGTAATAAATGATTTAAAACTTTAGAGCGAAATGTTGTACATACAATGCCAATTTAATTTATTAATTTTGGATAGTTGTCATAACCGACTATATATTATACACAATTTATTAAGAATATACATGTGAATGTTATTCTTTTATTCATATAATTTGATGATGAAAATGATCAAGTTAATAAATGAATATGCAAATATATCTGCATTGATAAAAGTTATAAAGTGTGACGCCACCAAAATAAGTATACATCACCCATCTTGAAGTCACCAAATACGTGGTACAAAATTCAAATACAACTTAATTATACAACAATTAAGTGTAAAATACGACAAAAACATAATCTAAGAGTTTTAATAAGAATATTGTCATCTAGACAATATCAACACTCAATGGAGTCCTCATTACATTTATTGTCACACTATTTTATAGAATAGTGAGGACTACTAAAACAACCATCCGAATGATCAATCCGCTTCTCAGACTTCCGTCCCGCCTATATTCTCATTTTCTCAAGAGAATAAAGTGAAGAAAGGGGTGAGCTCAACTAGCCTTAAGAAGAAATATTATGACTAAGATAATGCGAATAAATTATCATTAGCCTTCACGAAGATAATGTTGATAAAATACAATAGACAACAAGTTTTAGATCAACAATTTGTGGCGGAATAAGCAATCCATTAGAAAAGTCAAGTAGAGCATAAAATCTACTATCTTCTATGATTTAAAAAAAGTTTTTCATCAACTTTATCATTTGAGACTCGATTTTAATAAATAAAATCGAATCATCCCCGCACTACTACCAATGATATTCATGTAATCATCAATGGTCATGATTATACCGAATAATCTCTGGTCATAATCATACCAATAATTGTCCATCAATGAACTACAGGCTAATAAGGACTTTCACCACATCATTCGTTACATTACAGTCATGATTATACCGAATAATCTCTAGTAATAATCATACCAAATCCATTTATGCACGTAAGCCAAAGATGACTTTAATCACAATATAAACATGAGGATGATGACAATGACATAATAATTCAATAAAACAAGTTCAAGGATAAATTTTAAAGATTTATAATTTTAATTTATCCAGAAATTAATAACGTCCAAATTGTCAACATAATACTTCTTTGTGGAGTAAAATTCAAGAATGCTCAGAAAAATATTTCTATGAAAAATATATATAAAAGTCCATCATCAATATTTTATCCCTATAACATCAATCAATATATATCTTGAATCAAATATTCATCTTTGCACTACGGGCCAAAGATATTCATTAGGTAATTGTGACGCCCCCAAAATTAGGTATACGTCACCCATCTTGGGTCGCCACTTACACGGTACATAAATTCAAATACAACTTACTAATATAACTGTCGTGTACAATACGACATAAACTGTGAGTTTGAATACAAATATTGTCTACTAGATATTATACAAACTCAAAAGGAGTCCTCATTACAACTATTATCACACTATTTCACAGAATAGTGAGGACTACTAATGCTATCCTCTGGACCATTACTCCGTTCCCCGACTCGTCCCAGCTATGTTCTCATTTCACTGAAGAGAACAGTGAAAGAAAGGGTGAGCTCAACTAGCCCAGTAAGAAATATTATGACTAAGATAATGCAGAATAAATTATCATTAGCCTTCAACAGTGTTAAACTGATAAAATACAATAGACAACCAGTTTAACTGCAGCGGAATAAGCAATCCATTAAAAAAGTCAAGTAGAGAATAAAGTTTACTATCTTTTAGGTTTTAAAAGGTTTTCATCAATTTTTATCGCGAGACTCGAATTTTTAATAAATAAACCACCACATCTAATCATCCACATACCACGGTCAAGGATTTTCATCAAATTATCAATGGTCATGACTATCCGAATCACCCTCGGTCATAATCATACCAAAAACTATCCATCATCGCATTACGAAGCCATCGAGGACTTTTGTCACATCATTTATATCAAGTCATGATTATACCGACGTGATCCTCGGTCATAATCATACTAAGTTCATCTATGCACGTAAGCCAAAGATAACATAATATAACATGAGGATGATGACAATGACATAGTAATTCAATAAAACAAGTTCAAGAATTATTTAATCCATGAATTATTAACGTCCAAATTGTCAACATGATCATTGCTTTCAGTAGAGTAAAATTCAAGAATGATCGGAAGAATATTTCCATGAAAGATCTTTGGATGAAACGCAAATATCAAGGATATTCTACTAATTTCATGGAGTATAGAAGTCAAAGTTTTAAACTAACTGGGTATAATAAAGAATGGAATAACAAAAGAAATCACCGTGCATGCAGATTGCAGACAGACAAAAGTTATTCCAACAGAATAATAATAACGGAACCTGTGTCGGTGAAATTCACAAGCGGGATGTTCCAATGAATAATAAAGATGGAACTGGATCAAATTGTAAAACACACGAGATAGGATATTCCAATGAGAATGATAAAGAGCGGAACCAGTCCGGTGTAAAACACATGCATGGGATGTTCCAATGTAATAATAAAAGCGGAACCGGTCAAATTGTAAAACACATGCATGTGAGGATGTTCAATGTAATAATAGAAGAATGTCACCAAGTATAGGTAAACATGTATACAAAAGTTATTCCAATGAATAATAAGCAATGGAATAACATAAGGATTTCACCAAGTATAGGTATGCCAGCGTATACGAGGTTATGTATAGGGTATGCCACTTTACGAGTTATTCCAATGTAATAATAATAAATGGAATAATGAAGTTCTCTTCAAGAAAAAGAATAACACCCTTACCGTAAAAGAACTGAATATAGAAGTAGTGAAATAAAGAATACTCTTCTTCTTTCTATAATTTTCTCTATAGCTTCTTTCTATAATTTCTCTCTCAGAGTTTCAATGAATTCGTAAGAAAATAATGAAGGAATGAAAGCTTCATTTATAGGAAAATGGAATGCATAAGTAACTAATCCATGAACGGTCCAGATTGATTTACTTTAATCTGACGGTCCATATTTAAAGAAAATCTTTTAAATAAAATATAATATATTCTATTTATATAAAAAATATTTTACTACGCAAACACTATGCAATACTATGCAAAACACTATGCAACACTATGCATAATAAAATATAATATATATTCTATTTATAGAATAACTTTATTAAAGTATTCTATTTTATATAAAAGATGTTTCGTTTTATTACATTAATAATACTGAATAAAACAAAACGTCATTATCGCTATAATAATTCATATTATTAATCGATAATAATGGAATCAAACCGAGTGACTTCTCACATAAGCATCAATAATCAATACCGTGTGCTACTATGCAACCACACGTATTACTGTACTTTTACTACTGAAAGTAGTTCAATAAGAACTACAGTAAAACTTCCGCCGTTATTTCAATAAAATATTTTTGTCGTTTTCTCAATTCGACAATAATTACATTGTAGGGTCCACCAATGATTGAGTAGTTATACGAATATTCCTCGCTAAACCGAATATTCCCAGACCAATCGAATATAATATAACCACTTGCATACTTTGCAAAATTTATAAATACTACCCACAACTATAATATTATCTCAAATTCACACCATAATATTAAAAATTATTTTGACAAAATTTAAATCTTTATTGATAAAATCTGGGGTCTCACAATCTCCCTCCTTATGGAATTTCGCCTCGAAATTAGAAGTACGATACACGATATGATAAAGAGGTCAGGATACCTTGAATACCTTTATCGTTGAAAACATTAAATTCATTTTTGCAATCCTACCAAAGATATTCATTAACAATTCATCTTTGCACTACAGCCAAAGATATACAAATCTGTAAAACCAATAATATCGAGACTCGAATTTTAATAGTATCACAACCATGAATTATCCATACCATCATGGCTAAGGATATTCGTGTTTTCAATTCTGATCATGATTATACCGAATAATCCGTGGTCATAATCATACCAAGTCTATCAATGCACTACTACCAAAGATGACTTTTACTACATCCATGGATTAATATTTCATTCTTTGAGACTCATTTCAATAATTAATCCATATCATCGAATCATCCCCGCACTACTGGCCAAGGATATTCATTAAGTATCACGACCACGAATTATCCACGACTATTTACGGACCAAAGATAATCGTGTATTCATTAGTATCACGACCACAAATTATCCATGCACTACTACCAAAAGATAATTATGTATTCATTAGTATCGCGACCACAAATTATCCATGCACTACTACCAAAGATAATTGTGTATTCATTAAGTATCACGACCACAAATTATCCATGCACTACTACCAAAGATAATTGTGTATTCATTAAGTATCACGACCACAAATTATCCATACACTACTACCAAAGATAATTGTGTATTCATTAATATCACGACCACAAATTATCCATGCACTACTACCAAAGATAATTGTGTATTCATTAAGATCACGACCACAAATTATCCATGCACTACGGCCAAAGATAATTGTGTATTCATTAGTATCACGACCACAAATTATCCATGCACTACGGCCAAAGATAATTGTGTATTCAATTACGGTTATGATTATACCGAATAATCCGTGGTCATAATCATACCAAGTCCATCTACAGGCCACAGATGACTTTCAACATAATAAAAGCATGAGGATAATGATATAAAGAATCAATCAAATGAGATAAAGGATAAATATTAAACATTTATAATATAATTTATCCAGGATTCAAGAATATCCCCATGTTTTCAATCACTTAATAATCTCATAATCTAATATCATTAATATTATAACAATATTTTAATCACTTCTTAAATTTATAAACAATTTATCTTAATTGTTTACGCTTTACCATATAATGCATTTAATTATTCAAAAATGCCATACTCATAAAATATCATCACCAATTATCAAATCCTCATCAAAAATATGCATATACTCTATATAGGATTCTCTAGCCATAAAATCCTATTTTCAACTTTGTTACTTCACATAACATATTTAACTCATATGTTCAGTAATTAAACTATTTTCATGAAAAATACCAAATCAGTCCCAAAAATATTTCTTTTCTGGAATTTAGCATAATATAGTCCCATAATGAAAATATATTTTTCTACTAGAATTTTTAAAATTTATTTACTATTTTTTAAAATCAATTTCTAATTAATTCCTTAAGAAATTAGCTACCTCAAGTTTAACTCCAAAATTCCCAAATCTTGGCAGGACCTTACACATGTTAACGTGAGCTTCTAGTTTAAATTTCATGGTCATCTGAGTTATAGAACTCGGTTATAGCGTTTTAAATCGGAAAACCTAAATATTGAAATAGTCATAACTTGCTCATTTTAAGTCAGAATGAGCTCATTTTTGGACAGGAGGTACTTTATACCATATACCTTCATGTCCCAAAAGGCCAGAATTTTTCTCATAATTTAAGTGGCCGAAACAGTCCCTTAAAGTTTCTGGGCAGTAGCATTTTCGAAATTTACAGCTTTGACCTCCTTTGCTAAAATCAGTCCACACAAAAATCTACAACACCTTTTCCAGTAATTCCACTTGGATTAGTTAGGTAACTCATAGATCTAACTCTAGGACTTGACCACATTCAAAAATTCAAAATATAATAGGAGATATGGTCAATTGAATTTCATGTTACGTTTTTCACCAAAATCTGATTTTCAACTCTTTGTGATTTCTAAGAAACTTTCATGTTTTCACATAATAACCAACATAACTCATCATAAAACTTACTAATACCTCATATACCCATAATTTTCATTAGTCCAATGCTTTTATTATGACTTTCATCATAAACCACGTAAACTGTTCATTTTAGTTGAAGAAATATTTGAGGGTTTAAGAAATGGGTTTTTGTTTTGAGGTCAATACAAAATTTGATTTCACGCTCTAGGGTAGGCTAGAAAATCTTCAAGAATACGTCAAGAAATTTATTAATGATATCATTCAAAACTGTTACTCTCATCCAAGACTTGGATAGTACATCACATTGATACCAACTGTGACTTCTATCCCTTAACCTAGATAGCACCTCACAATGATACCTATAAACTTGCCATTTTCATTCACGATGTTGCCTACAGAAAGTCTGGCTTCGGTGCATTCCACACAAGGAAGTCAACATCGAAAAGTTTGGGGCTCTTTACTTATGGCTTGATATAATGATGATTAACTTTAGGGTTTGGTTACTTTGAATTCATATAACAGGTTGATTATGAATATAAAAGCTAACAACCTTACAAAAAGCATGATGATTAGCTAACCAATTGATTCCTAAAAATCACATCAAAGGCAAGTATTTTCAAAAAGATAAGATCGGATGGGTGTAACGTGAAAATGTTTATTTGAAACAACAAGATTAATAAATAGTGGAGGTAACGAAGGTTTCTCCCAACGAAGTTTCAATAGATAAATCAAAGTCTAATTAATTTTTTTTTTTTTGGAGTCAAATTTAAACATTGAACACAACTAGGTAGAATAAAAGAGTGGGTAGAACTTGTATTGAATAAAGTATAGACTTTATAATAATTAATTTTACCGTAATAACTTCGCTGGTTTTTTTTCTCGATAAACGCCTCGCTTAAATTACCGAAGTTTGACTTTACTATTATAGGTACATTCCACCCTTAAGTGCTTCTTCACATTCTCGATCAATGATTTGAATCATTATTCTCTCGATCCATATCGAATTCGGGTTGACCGCTATGCATGTGGTAATTCGAATTCGATGTTGGGTTCTCCAATTCATTGTCAAAAAAGCAAAGTCCATTTCATCTATTTTCGCTTTATTGGATCTGACGACGTCTTTTCTACACTATCAACGCTACAGTGCAGCTTTTACCCATGCATCGCCTATTCTCCTTCGTTCGCTTGTTTCTTCTTTAATTGATCTTTGATTTTAAATTCTCGATTCCAACTTTAATATCTTACACCTCGCCAAAGCGTGATTTTGTTCGAGCATCACATATCGGGTAACCCAATTTTGAATTGTTGTATCCCTTTGTTCACCTAATCGCTTGCCGTTCTTCAACTCTGTTCTTCTAGCTCACGAACACGATTTTGTAATTCTAAGTTTTGATCATAAATTTCTTCTAACCAATTCTCCTCGTGGGTTCCTCTTCTTCCTCACTTTCACCGCTACCTCGCAACTAGCTCGTGCAACAATTAGTTCTTCATTCACTACGTGGATATCTCTAATTTGTTCCTCGTCCGACCTTTGCATTAACCGATTAGTGATTAAAGGTGTCACAACGGGCCACATTCACTCCATTGTGAATATTTTCACCGCCATTTCCAAACACCGCCACAACACGAGGGTTAATTAATATATCAAATATTATCCCTATACTCAACCGACCAATTAAATACCAAATAAACTTAGGTAGGTCATACTAATGAAGGAATTTCCGTCTCCCCTCCTAGTTCTTATCTCACATCTTAGCCAGGATCATATCCCTAAGCTCGATACCAACCGTGACGCCCCTAAAATTAGGTATCGTCACCCATCTTGGGTCGCCACTTACACGGTACATAAATTCAAATACAACTTACTAATATAACTGTCAGGTACAATACGACATAAATCATGAGTTTGAATACAAATATTGTCCACTAGATATTATACAAACTCAAAAGGAGTCCTCATTACAACTATTATCACACTATTTCACGTAATAGTGAGGACTACTAATGCTATCCTCTCGGACCATTACTCTGCTCCCCGACTCGTCCCACTATGTTCTCATTTTCAAGAGAATAATTGAAAGAAAGGGTGAGCTCAACTAGCCCAAGAAGAAATATTATGACTAAGATAATGCAGTAATAAATTATCATTAGCCTTCAACAAACAATGTTAAACCGATAAAATACAATAACAACCGGTTTAACTGCGGTGGAATAAGCAATCCATTAAAAAAAGTCAAGTAGAGAATAAAGTTTACTATCTTTTAGGTTTTAAAAGGTTTTCATCAATTTTATCACGAGACTCAAACTTTAATAAATAAACCACCACATCTAATCATCCTGCATACCACGGCCAAGGATTTTCATCAAATTATCAATGGTCATGACTATACCGAATCACCTCGGTCATAATCATACCAAAAACTATCCATCACCGCATTATGTGCCATCGAGGACTTTTGTCACATCATTTATATCAAGTCATGATTATACCGAATGATCCTCGGTCATAATCATACTAAGTTCATCTACGCACGTAAGCCAAAGATAACATAATATAACATGATGAGGATGATGATGACAATGACATAGTAATTCAATAAAACAAGTTCAAGAATTATTTAATCCATGAATTATTAACGTCCAAATTGTCAACACGATAATCTTTTTCAGTAGAGTAAAATTCAAGAATGATCAAGAATATTTCCATGAAAAGATATGGATGAAACGCAAATATCAAGGATATTCTACTAATTTCATGGAGTATAGAAGTCAAAGTTTTAACTAATTGGGTATAATAAAGAATGGAATAACAAAAGAAATCACCATGCATGCAGATTCATGATAGACAAAAGTTATTCCAACGAGAATAATAATAACGGAACCAGTCGTGAAATTCACACCTGCTGTGATGTTCCAATGTAATAATAAAGATGGAACCGCATCCGGTGTAAAAACATGATAGGATATTCCAACAGAATGATAAAGGCGGAACCAGTCCGGTGTAAAACACACTTGAACATGTGATGTTCCAACAGAATAATAAAAAGCGGAACCGTGTCCGGTGTAAAAAACACATGCATGTGATGTTCCAAGCAGAATAATAGAAGAATGTCACCAAGTATAGGTAAATCAGCGTATACAAAGTTATTCCAATGTAATAATAAGCAATGGAATAACATAAGGATTTCACCAAGTATAGGGTATGCAGCGTATATAAGTTATTATATAGGTATGCACACTTTTACAAAAGTTATTCCAATGTAATAATAATAAATGGAATAATGAAGTTCTCTTCAAAAAAAAAATAACACCCTCACCGTAAAAAGAACTGAATATAGAAGTAGTGAAATAGCGTAATACTCTCTTCTTCTTTCTATAATTTTTCTCTATAGCTTCTTTTCTATAATTTTCTCTCTAGAGTTTCAATGAATTCGTAAGAAGAAAATAATGAAGGAATGAGCTTTATTTATAGGAAAATGGAATGCATAAGAATTAATCCATGAACGGTCCAGATTGATTTACTTTAATCGACGGTCCATATTTAAAGAAAAATCTTTTAAATAAAATATAATATATTCTATTTATATAAAAATATTTTACTATGCAAACACTATGCAATACTATGCAAAACACTACGCAACACTACGCATAATAAAATATAATATATATTCTATTTATGTAATAACTTTATTAAAGTATTCTATTTTATATAAAAGATGTTTCGCTTTATTACATTAATAATAATGAATAAAACAAAACGTCATTATCGCTATAATAATTCATATTATTAATCGACAATAATGGAATCAAACCGAGTGACTTCTCACATAAGCATCAATAATCAATACCGTGTGCCATTACGCAACCACAATTATTATTGTATTTTTTACTACCGAAGTAGTTCAACAAGAACCACTTGTAAAACTTCCGCCGTTATTTCAATAAAATATTTTTGTCGTTTTCTCAATTCGACAATAATTACGCTAGGGTCCACCAATGATTGAGCCAGTTGTCACGAATATTCCCTCGCTAAACCTAATATTCCCCGACCAATCGAATATAATATAACCACTGTGATACTTTGCAAAATTTATAAATACTACCCACAACTATAATATTATCTCAAATTCACACCATAATATTAAAAATTATTTTGACAAAATTTAAATCTTTATTGATAAAATCAGGGTCTCACAAGAATCATTCATCTTTGCACTATGGGCAAAAAGATATTCATTCATATCATCATTTAGGATTGAGGATGATGCAAAATATTTTAAAGAAAACGAATCTAGTGAGATAACAAATCAAATATTAAGGATTCGTATTACAGTTTATCCAAGTTCAATAATATACCGAAATAACCAATTTTGAAGCAGAATTCAAAAATAATGATCAAAACATGGATACAATCAAAGATAGTAATCAAAATAGAATAACTTGGACAAAAAAGAAGAAAATTTCATTTTTAAATTGAATAGTCTGTCAGATTCGTGAATAAGGTCGATATCGTGAATAGTAACTCCTAACACAAAAATTCCAAATTTGATAAAAAGTTCATACCAATATTTGGCGTAATAATGATATCGAAGAAAATATCATTTAAGAAGAAGATAATATCCCTTACCTCAAAGTATCAAGACTTACGATCGGAATATCATTATAAAAGTGAAGGAAACTTGCATCGATTAATGTAAACTCACAAAGTATCTAAATATTCACAAAATACACTCAATAGTCTAGAGAGAGAAAGAGAAAAACTTGTTTACGGGTGTGATTTTCAATTTAACTTAGCCCTCTATTTATAGGAAAATATTAAGACGCCAAAGCGGACTTAACTGCAACAACTGATGGCTTTACCGCTACTATTCCCACCCACCACATTTGAATAAAAATCTCAGCACATTTCTTCACCAACCAAGAGTGGGGCCCACCAATTCTAGAATTTTCCACCAAAATGATTTATAACCTGATTTCCGAATCAGCCACCTCTTAAAATTCATAACAAATCATACGCTCATTTTTAACGGTTCAAAATTTGTGGACATATACTCAACTTATATATGTATAACATATCCAGAAATTACAACGATCCAACGGTCGGATTAAAAATTATAACTCCCGCAATATATCTCAAAAAACACTGGTTTGATTTTTAATACCTCCAATCCTACAAAATACTAATAAAACACCTCAACATTAATTCCTTCATTTATAACCACATAAATAAATCCATCATTTATATCCACATAAAATAAATATTTCCTTATCATATGAATCAATGATTAATTATTCACAAATAATATTACAGAATCACATTTATGACAATCAGGCTGTTCCCAAGAAATAGGGGGCTTTCCAATAAGGATTTCTCCTTACTGGCGCGCAATTAGGTGACCAAACCTCTCATCGATGTAATTTTTTAGACATTGCCAATAATGTTATCTAATAATATTATTCCAAATAATCAATTCATCGATCCGATAAAGGAGATATCGATAATTGAAACGATAATATAAGAAACAACAATAATATAAAATATCAATAAAAAGAATTATTGAATCAATAAAAACTATGACAATTATTGAGTAGTGCCTTCTTACACAAGGATCAATAATTCAACAATACTGCGTAATACCAGTATGCCATCTTGTGCAACAACGCCGATTACTTTACTTTAACCACCGGGTATTCCAACGGTGTTAACTTGGTAATAATTACGCCAGTTATTCATTTTTTGTCGTTTTCATTATTCGATTGTTATCCGTTATGGGGCCCATAATCGATCGCTGCGCTTCTGCATTTAATATTCCCGATGTAAAGAATATTCCACCGACAAAATGAATATTTTACAACCACTTGCTTATTTTGCAAAATTTTCATATTTCACCCATAACCAAAGTTATTATATCAAATTAATACCTTATTATTCACAATAATAAATAAAGGAAATTTGATTTTATTCATTAAAAAGTTGGGGTCTTACAAATGAGTTGCTGCTTTCCAATTGTTGGGCTCCTCATAACCGAGCATGATGAAGCTTTATATAACATGAAGGCCAACGACTATATTTGTTAGCAAGAAATCAGATAATTTAAATCCCATAATTAAAGCTACAATATAGACCAACGAATATGAACATAAGATAGAATTGGAAACTCATATAAAAGTTGGTGTATACCCCATGATATTAGCAATTAAAGAGTCCAACAGATTTGGTAAATCAAGGATATGTTTTCAAGTCAAACCAAAACACCTTAAATAAAGGAACAAGGAGATTAATAAGGATAAGACCCAATAGCTTCTGTAAGTCTCCTTTTCAAAATAAAATACCAAAATGTCACCCACGAAATACTCTGATGAAATAGAAGAACCAATTTGGGCTAGCTGGAATTAATAACAAAAGACCATAATATTTGTCATTATTAAAATTATAAATACCAACATACCTTAATAAACTCCAATTCAAATATTCCTTGATAAACTCCAATTCAAATCCTCTAAATCAAATCTTCCTTAATAAACTACAAATCAAATTTGAAATGATTTTAAAACATTCCAACTTACCAACAGAAGAAAATCAGCAACAAGTGTTCATGTAATAACCATAACCCATGCATATTAATTATAATATTATAACAAACCATGAACCATGCACATGTCTAATATACTTAAATTAGTCATCATTCAAAATATCATAAAATTAAAAACCAACATTCTCCCCCTTTTTTATGATGACAATTTATCCACCAACATGCTCCCCCTAAGTATATGGCTCCCCATAAATTTATGCATATTAAGGAGCAAAAGAAAATTACTTTATCCAAATAACCATCATTGCATATTCCAACATAATATAGTATCTCAATATCAACATGAATGCCAATTCAAACCAATTTAAATATACCCAAATATCTCTCCCCCTTTGTCATTATCAAAAAGAAATAAATCATCAAGTTATATCTCTCCCCTTTGTCATCAACAAAAATAATTCATATCAATGTAGTTGAAGTTAGTTATCTCACCCCATTTGCCAAATTAAAAAAATAAGCATAAAGAATGACAATAGAGTAAGGTTATAACAAAATCACATATAGCAAGTAAACAATATAATCATACCTTTGCAATTTGTTACCTATATATCAACCTTTTATCAAGATTATAATGTGAATTAAATATGGAGCATTTGACATAATAAATGATGTTATGAACCCTTGAAATCCATAGAGTTTTTATAATAATATATCTAATTAAAACTCTATTTAAAAAATCATCCAAAGAAAAGTCTATATCTTACCATGAGGTACTTACAGATTCCACCAAATAATTTATAGGTAACTTACTCTCTCAAAGTAAAGAATCATCCATCTCCTTTTTGATCTTGAGACACCTACAAACAAATAGTCTTTATCTTTTTGGTACCCAAATCTTCTTGGGTCCTTTTGGGTTAGTAGCATATAAATCACTTTTCTTTACCCAAATTTGTTTTATTCTAATTTTATTGCAATTAGAATCAAAATGACCTTTAAAACCATATTTTTTACAAGTAATAAATGGTGAACAATAAAGTGGTTTATGCCTTGATTTACTATTAATCATTCTAATATTATTATTAGTAGGATTATACCCAATTCCTTGTTTATCAAGACTAGACCTTTGTGCCCCTAACATAACATTTAGGTTCTCTTCTCCTTGCACAAATTTAGCAAGATCATTTTTTAAAGATGTTATTTCTGCATTTGTTATATTATCATCATGTTGAACATTCATCATTTTTCCATCATTAAAAGCATCTATGCATGCATCTCTCATTTTCAAATTTTTTTTAACACTTCATTTTCATTTTTAAGATATTCATTTTCTTTTCTTTCTTCAATAAGTGACTCAACTTCATTCATTAGCTCATTTACGCAGTTCTTAAAATAAGTAGTTTTCTTTTTAAGCCTTTGATTTTCATTTTGTAAAGCAAGATAATCAGATGTAGATATTTCAAAATTTTCATGAAAATTCGTTACCTCTAGTTGATCACCGTTTTCTAGTACCATGAAACATAATTGGCCAATTTCTTCATCTTGTTCTGTTTTGGACTTGCTCATTGGAGTTGAGATACCTTCTTGATTCTTCCTTTGTTTCTTTCTTTGAAGTAGTCTCTCGAGTTTTCTTGAGAGCATTTCAATTTCTTCATCAAAATCTTCATCATTGCCTTCTATGTAGCTTTCAGCTTGTAGAGCCAAGGTCTTCTTCTTAGGTGCCTCATCTTCTTCATCATACAATTTTAGTTGGTTTTCAAACTCTTCAAGTTCTCCAAATAAGGTAAGAGTTTCCATTGTGTTAATTGTGATTGAGTCTTGAAGTGTAGTAACCTTTGGAGCGAATCGCTTTGGCATGACTCTGAGAAGCTTTTGGTTGATTTCCTTTTGATCAATCTTTCGTCCGAGCATGCTTAGAGAATTCATTAGAGTAAGGAATCTTGCTTGGGCATCTCTAATTGATTCATTTTTCTCCAATTTGAATAGTTCATATTCGTGCATTAACATGCTCAGTTTGACCTCCTTCACTTTAGTAGTTCCCTCGTGGCTCATTAAGATTGTATCCCACATTTCTTTTGCTGTGTTGCACGATGATACTTTATCAATTTCAGCTTGGATTATTCCGCTTAGCAAGGTGTTCATGGCTCTTGAGTTGTAGGAAAACATATAGCTTTCGTTTGCATCCATCTCCATGAGAGCCTTTGGTTTGTCATCATTATGTCTAGGAATTATAGGTCCATTTTCAACAACCCACCATTCGCATGGGTCTCTTTTAAGAAAAATCTTCATTCTGAACTTCCAAAAGTTGAAGTTTTCACTTCCGAACAACAGCGGTGGCCTACTTGTGGACTGACCTTCTTGAAAGTTTAGGTGTGCCATAGGATCTACCCCTACGACCTGTAACGATCAATATTAGTAGAGCCTTGCTTTGATACCAAATGTAATTCTATGTATGTACACACTTAGAGGGGGGTGAATAGGTGGTTAAGCTAAAAGTGATAAACGGTGAAAACTTTTTGAAATTTTTCTCGCAATGTATAAATCAGACAGGGCGCTCATGCATGCGCTTTAGCTTATGTTCTTCGTTTCTTATTATCAAACAATTAACTAGACATTCGCTTTAGTGTCCGGATAGTGGGCGTGAATAACAAAAAGTGCGAGAATGTGAATGGCGATTAAAGAGATAAATGTAAGTAAAAATCACACCAAGATTTTTACGTGGTTCAAATTTCTATCCTCTAATCTAGTGGTTCAATCCACGCCCAATCCCAACTAGGATTGGAGACTCTTTTTATTAAACTTAATATTCAATTAAATACTATAAAAAGAACTCCCTGTTACAAAGAAGCTTCGATTCTGATGTTGGACACCAATGCCCCCTTTGCACCTCTACAACTTGTACACCTCTGTACCTGTTCTCACCTCTGAGACCTTTGAAGCTTCCTTTGAACAGACCCACTAAACTCTAGAAACTCTAGACCACCAAAGCTAACAGTTTTGTTTTTCAGATTACAATGATGGTGATTCCAATGGAATATCAACTTTCTAGCCTAAGAATAACAAGACATTGATTGCTAGAAAGACTATTTGATAGCTATAAGAATTAAGAAGAATGAGTTGCTGCTTTCCAATTGTTGGGCTCCCTCATAACCGAGCATGATGAAGCTTTATATAACATGAAGGCCAACGGCTATATTTGTTAGCAAGAAATCAGATAATTTAAATCCCATAATTAAAGCTACAATATTGACCAACGGATATGAACATAAGATAGAATTGGAAACTCATATAACAGTTGGTGTATACCCCATGATATTAGCAATTAAAGAGTCCAACAGATTTGGTAAATCAAGGATATGTTTTCAAGTCAAACCAAAACACCTTAAATAAAGGAACAAGGAGATTAATAAGGATAAGACCCAATAGCTTCTGTAAGTCTCCTTTTCAAAATAAAATACCAAAATGTCACCCACGAAATACTCTGATGAAATAGAAGAACCAATTTGGGCCAGCTGAAATTAATAACAAAAGACCATAATATTTGTCATTATTAAAATTATATATACCAACATACCTTAATAAACTCCAATTCAAATATTCCTTGATAAACACCAATTCAAATCCTCTAAATCAAATCTTCCTTAATAGACTCCAAATCAAATCTTCCTTAATAAAATCCAAATAAAATCTTCCTTAATAAACTCCAAATCAAATCTTCCTTAATAAACTCCAAATCAAATTTGAAATGATTTTAAAACATTCCAACTTACCAACAGAAGAAAATTAGCAACAAGTGTTCATGTAATAACCATAACCCATGCATATTAATTATAATATTATAACAAACCATGAACCATGCACATGTCTAATATACTTAAATTAGTCATCATTCAAAACATCATAAAATCAAAAACCAACAGAGCATTCACCATGCATTCGGTAATCCACATAGGCGAGTTATTCCAATGAATAATAAAGAATGGAATAATGAAGAATTCACTCAAAGCGCGTAATCCAGAGACTGAGCAGTGTTATTCCAACAGAATAATAAAGAATGGAACCAGTCACGCGTAACTCAAATGCAGATGGGATATTCCAATGTAATAATAAAGAATGGAACCAAAGTCGCCGTAATCCACACGCATGTGATATTCCAATGAATAATAAAGAATGGAATCAGGTCATGCGTAATCCAGAGATAGGATATTCAACATAATAATAAAGAATGGAATAACAACAAATTTACGGGCATGCGATAGATCCAGATGACAAGTTATTCCAATGTAATAATAAAGAATGGAATAACAACCCTTACACAGTATTGAAAGAAAATAAATCTCTTCATGAATAAGAAAGAAATAATACCCCTTACCTTAAAAAAAAATTGGATCTTTGGAATAGTGAGGTAGCGAGACTTCTTCTTCTTCTCTCTATAATTTCTCTCTATAATAATTGCTCTATAGCTTTAGTGAATTGGTGAGAAATGAAGGAAGGATGAGCTTATTTATAGGAAAATATAGTTTCGATAATTGCACGTTTTGGGGCTCAAAAAAATACAATATAATACCTTCCTCTTTTCTTTATTTTAATTTAGTCCTGCAAGTATTATCAAACTTGCACCACCTCCCATAATAGTAAATAATGTGAATTAATGATAAATCATGTGACTCAATAGTTTTAATCATGTGAAAAAAATAATTACAGTATAGTACCTTCATCTATACCTCCATTTTTAATTTAGTCATGCAAATTTTATCAATCTTGCACCAACTCCCCTAATAGTAAATCATGTGAATCAATAGTACACATGTGAACACATAGTTATAAGCATGTGAATTAATAGCAATTAATTTCTCATTTATCCGGTGAATTACCCGATTGGTCAATATAACCTCCAGACATTAATTATTATCGAAATAAATATCGATTTCCACTAACACTAATAATTTTCACACAATGAAACTATCAATTTCATCTTTAATCAGCACGAACTTATTCATCATTAATATTATAACTCACAATATTTAACAACCAGGTCGTTTCTAGGAAAGATGTGGCTTTTCGATAAGGATTTCTTCTTATTGGCGCGCAATTAGGTGACCAAACATCTCCTTGACAGAACTTTTAGATATTGTCAATATTATAAATAATAATATGAATAACTTTGTCGTCTCAATTATTGATTTAATAATATAACATATTATGCGAGATGATCTTCGTAACAATAATTGAATCAATAATATGAGAGATATGATGCATCAATTATCGTAGCAATAATTGAGTATAAGCGAAAGTGACTTCTTACGTAAGTATCGATAATCAATACGATTGTCTTTACTTATCACGATCACATATTATTCGTACTTTTACTAAGGGTAGTTCACGACACGGAGCGGATCCAAATTTATTAATTCAATGCGATCAATTTTTTAAAATAAAATTTATAAATAAAATAAAATAAAATAAAGACATCAAAATGCGAGGGATATTGCAAATAATTGTGTGTCTTTATCATATAAAATTGATATTGTTTTATGTAATTGAATACACTTGAATCCTCGATTTTATGTTATATATAAAATGATATTTTATAATTTTTTTAAACATCATTATTATAATAGACACTTCTTGTGTCTTCTAAAATAAATTATAAAACTAAATAATATTGTTAAAATATTATTTATAATAACATTTTTTGAGATTTCATTGTTTAAAACTATCGTAATGATAGTCTCATCTCAATAAGTGCAAAAATATCATGTTCAATATAAGTTACTAAATAATATAAAAGAGTGGAGTGTTTGTGTTAATAGAAATTTGAGACATTTAATAGTATTTTAATCTGAATTTTTTATTTTCACTAAACACTTTATAAAATTAAAATTAAATTAAAAATTAACTCCCAAAAATTCAGTGCCCTAAGGTAGATCCCCCCATAGTTCAACAGTTTAACGGTAAAACTTTCGCCATTATTTTTATAAAAAGACAATTCTGTCATTTTCTTACTACGACAATACTTCCGTTGTGGGGTCCACCAATAATTGTGCCGTCGTACGGATATTCCCCGACCAAACGAATATTTTATAACAACTTGCTTACTTTGCAAAAATTTTCACATATCACCCTTAACTTTAACATTTTATCAATTTAACCATTTACAAAATAAAATAACAATTATAAGAAAATTGAATACTTTCATTTCATAAAATTTGGGATCTTACATAAAGTCCTTAATAGATGATAAACAATATGAACAAGAACTTAGATTGAAATGATCAAATATGTTAGGTTGATCTAATATGAATGAATGGTTTTGTAAAAGTCATTCAAAAGATCATGATGTACAAAGACTATGAATATAAAGATCAAACTTGTTAGGTTGATCTTATAAGCTGTAATAAATAGGCTTGAATGATCGAAGAGGACAACATCAGAGAACAAAAGTCTTGGACAGAATCGTAGTATGTCAGAAAGTCACTCTCGGAATCATAGAGACGGCCTGTTGAGTGGCTACCAAGCTAAGTCAAGAATCGTAGGATTTACTCGAAATTGTGGAGTCTACAAGATCACCAATTGAAATCGTAGTCTATAAAAACAAGAATCGTAGACTACACTCGGGATCGTAGAAGCTATTTGCCAAATGTCTGCCGAGCAAAAAGCAGGAATCGTAGACTACATCAAAATCTTAGTCTAGAGAACTAGAGGCAAATCATAGTCAGACAAGTGCTCACAATGCTAAAGTAGAATAGTAGTCTTGCAGTCAAGTTTTAGAATGCAGTCTACTTGAAGATTTTTAGAAAGCATTCTCTGAACGACATACGAGTAAATAGAAGATCACAACATCAACTCTATCAACAAGGCTGATTGAGAAATGAAAAGTCATTTAGAAGGAGTCTCCTACAAGCGCTCATCACGAGACAACGATCGTGATATTGAGACAACGATCGTAGTGTTTTACAATCAGCAAAAGAGTATATTAAGGCATCTACAGAGAACAGACGAAATGGATTGTCTATGCTAAGCCTCACCTTGAAGAATGATCAAGAGATCACTGGGCAGAAAATTAAGGAAGCTGAGCATGACTAATCAAAAGAGTCATGCATACCAAAAAGCCAAAGTCATCAGCCGACCTGTTAGTTCTTGAAGCAAGGAAAGACAAGCATGATCGTAGAATAGACTGAAAGAGCAAAGTACAAGATGATACAACGTTGAGCACTCCCGGAATCATAAAAGGTGTCAAGGTCAAGTCACCATACGATTTCCACAGACAAGCTACGACTAAGTAATCGTGGAGTTCATAAAGGTCAACATCAGAATCTTAGAGGGCATTGATATGATCAGTGAAAATGTCTAAATAAAAAAGATTGATATTCGAACGTTGTGAATTGAGGATCCAGATATACTCTCCAAACATCTGGCCTTTATGTAAATCGAGGAAACAAAAGAAAAGGGTGATTACCTACTAGTCTATTGAAAGTGATGTTTCAGAAGTGTTAGGTGGCAAAGCAGACTGATGAGTCAGGCAAGTCAAAAAAGAGTTATCACATCAACCTAGTATGTCTACATTAAAGATTTTAAAATATCTACAGCATTAATTGCTCCAAATAAAATCTCTTCAACGAAAAACTCCCAGCGGCTATGTTCCAACGGGAAGATGATAGATGAATCTATATAGAGCCATAGCTTCAAAGAAGATAGACGTTGTTGACAAGAGACGAAGTAAGTCATATAGAGCTTAACAGAAAAAAGGTCTTAGCGAGAGTGAGACCACCACAGAAGAACGAAGCACAATTAATGAGAGTCTTACGATGAAAAAGTTTTACTCAATACAAAGGAATATGACAACGAAGTGGCATATGTGCTGAGTGCCGGAAGGCTAAGAAGACAACAACTAGAGTGGCAGATCAGAAAGTAGAATACTAGAGCTACTCTACGATTCATCATGAACGCACTGAGCTGAAGAGAAGAAGATACAAACCCGAATCTGTGCACAAGATAACTAGTGTTCAAGGACTGATAAGTACTCAAAGAAGTCAAGCTGATATGCAAAGACTTAGCAGTACCTCAACGGTGAAAGTGTGCAATGCTGAATATCAGATGAAGACAATCATTAACAACAAAGAACATCAGCACCAGGGATGAGTCAGACTTCTAAGTACCAATAAGATGTCAAGTTGAACGTACATCTTAGCAGTCCATTAGATGTGATCAAATACCAATGCTGAGTGCCTAATGATCACAAGAAGCTGCTAAGTACTAGAAGATGAACAAGTTGAACGTCATCTTAGCCGCCCAACAACAACAAACAAACAAGCAACCAAAGCTTGAAGGGTTCTTGCCTTAGTGACTAAACCAAAGTCAAGTCTGTTGGGCTTGCTGAGTACCAGAGGGTACAAGAGATTCTAAGTCAGCCGAGCTTAGTCTACAGTTTCCAAGGCTGTTGGCTGGTCTTGAAGAGTTCTCAGTGAACTAGTGTTCCAAGGCTGCCGGTTTTGAAGGAATCTCAGTGATTCGAAGTTGATCAAATCATTAATGGAATCCCTGCTTGTTGAAGCGAAAGAGTGGATTAGGAGCATTCATTCTCTGAACCACTTAAAACCTCTTGTGTCATTTAATTTATGTCATTTATATTATGTACTATAACTGTTATATCTGCTTGCAACTAATCTAACCTTAGAACTGTGTTTAAAGTTATATTCTTGAAGGAGATCTTAATCTATATCGCTGTGCATGAATTGATTCATCTATTCATTATCTATTAATAACTTAAAAAGATAAAAGAGAACAAAGTTCTAAAGGATCTATTCAACCCCCTTCTAGATCTATTGTGTGCCGCCGAGAACTAACACAATTATATATATACATTTTTTCCAATTAAATATAGCTTAGTATTGGGCAAATTAAATGGGGAAAATAATACTCCTTGTTGGATCTCATATTTATTTAAAAATAAAGAGTTGAAGTATTGATTAATCACCAAATTGAACAAGTGGCACATTATAAAAAAAATTAAAAATAAGACAAGTGGATTAGGGGGGAAATATATAAAAATATATATGGCCCTTAATGATGTAATGCCATAAAGTGTGGAATATTTTTAATACATCAATAATTGTTTAATTTGAATATAAACTTATTTATATAAAAAGAAAAGAAAAAAATAGCTATAATATGAAAATAAACTATCTTAAAATGTTTAATGTTTAGGATTAATATACTAAAACACAATGCTAGGTGTTAATATGTTATTTATAAAGAATAAATATGAACAAAAATAATTATAATTACTTTCTAGGTTTCTAACACGTTCATCGTCTCAAGTTCAAGACTTATATTTGAGACTTAAAATAGAGAGCTATTCATATAATTATTTAATCACTTTGCGTTATCAAAATACTAAAAAAAAATAAAAATTAATATAGTCAAGCTTTGAAAATACAAATCTCGATGCTAGCAAATAAAGGTGTTATATATATATATATATATGGGATTCCATCCACAACACTCGATTACTGTGGAACAATCCTTTTTTTGGTTTGTTATTATGGCAATTTGGAAAAAAAAAATTTTATAACAAAGCCAAAAAAAAATTCTTACAAAGAATGGACAGATTCACTGGATAGAAACCCTATATATGTGTGTGTGTGTGTGTGTGTGTTAATTTATCACATTCTTGGAGGGGGTACAAACACTTGGTTCATGGACATTGTCTAGAAGAAGAAAGACAGATTTTAAATTTTACTATTAATCATTTCTCAAAAATTTAAATCTAGCTAGGCATCAAGACATTTGAAAAGCCCCAATACTTTATACATTGAGATATGAATTCAAGGCTTATTATTATTATTAGTATTATATAATAATATGGTCCATCTTTGGAATTGAGTACTTTGAAAATTTTGTACTACTATTTAATGCAAGGTTTACATTTAATAATACTAAATGGTCCAATTAGTACAATATATATATTATGATCTTCTTTATATGGTTTTGCCTTAGGAAATCTCTGTGGGTGGTTGGTCGGTCCTATTCTTATCTGTCTAAATTAATTCTCCTTACGTCTCACAGTATATTACGTTTTAAAATAATTATTTTATTTTTTTCAAATTATTTAATTTTTATATAATCTAAGACAATTAATCACATATGTGAGAGAGAGATAGTGTGTGAGATAAAGACAATTAATACTATATTTAATACTATACAATTATATTTTTAATTTTTATACACAACTCTAATATATTATGAGACGATGGGAGTACTGCTATTAGGGAAGTACTTTCTCCATCCCTTAATATAAAACGTTTTAAAGAAGTTTTTTTGTTTATTAATATATGACGTTTTAGAATTCCAAGCATTAATTGTTTAGTTTTCAATATTACCCCAAATATTAAATGTAATTTTGGTTCTCTCATTATTTTTTACCCAATAAATAACAATCTCTTTTTTCAATAAAGGGCAATATAGACATTTGATATTATATTTAATGTTATACAATCATTTTCTTAATACTTGTATACTACTCTAAAAAGTCTTATATTAAGGGACAGATAAAATAATTAATATGAAATTAATTTTGATCAATTGATCAATATATTATCGACACACAAACCGAAATGTAATTTCTCTCCTTAACCCTTTTTTAAGTATGTGCCCCTACTTTGGTTTTAGTCAAAATCTTAGCTTTAAATTGCGTGGGGTGAAGAGTTTTAAGCAATACTATTACACGTGCATAAGCTCATGCGCGCTCGCACAACGAAAGCAACTCAATGCCTCTCTTTCTCTTATTGTTCTTTGTTGCTTTTTCCCAATGTAGCATCTCCCTCTCAAGTAGGGTAAGGTAAATTATACTCCCGCCAATAAAAACAATCTTATTTTATATTTAATTTTTAAGAAAAATGGAACTCTTTTCATTTCAAAATATAGAATTAAACATTTTCGTATTCAAATTGATAAAACTTTATTTAAATTTTTGACAATACAATTTTGGATGTTAATTATAAATATTCTAAGAAACACAGTTTGATTACGAAATTTGTTATTTTTAAAAGTCAATATTGATCTTCTATTTTGCAACGCAAAGGGTATATGTTTTATCTTTTGTGTCATCTATACGCAATAATAAAAAAATAGCCTTTGAAATTGTAAATATTTACTAAACATTTTTTGTTTCAGCATAAAATTTTATTGTGTCTAGTCGCAACTACACAACATAACATGCATAACCTTTTGTAGAATTCAGTTATCATGAATTAACTTTATAATAAGTTGGTCAATTGACCAATACAGTACTGACACGTACAGAAAAATATCACCTCAGTTAACTTCACGATAACTACTCCTCTTGTATATTGAGTTATGTTGTCTAGTTGCAGAAAGAAAAAAAGTACTTATAAACAAAAACTCTAACTGGATATGAAAATTTGATATGAGGGTATTAAAATTTTACGTATTTGTATTTTGACCCCCTAATTTTCATATCCACCTCATTTATAAATTGTACAATACAACTCATCAAGGTTTTAAATTTGACAGTTTATTTAGTTACCTAACATTACTCAATTGGCATTAACAGAAGGGCCTCAACTGGCATTCCCCAATGGAGTTTCTAAAGAAAGATTTTTCATTCATTCATGGCTGTTAATGGAGAGACATTTTTGATGATTGACGTTATTACCTAAAAAAACATGGAGGAGAGGGATAAAGTAGGTTGGCAGGCATATGTATGATGAAAGAAAGAGAAGACAAGTAGAAGCCAGAAAGAAAGGAGCCAAACCAAAAGAAGCCTTCAATCCACACTTAGTCACCATCACTGAGGTCACAAATACAGCTTCCTTTTTAAGGATTGGATCCGAATCCAATGGTTCTGTTATGGATTTATAACACCCAAGCATCTAAAAAAGCATAACAAACTCTCAGCTTATATATATATGTACAGTGTTACAACCACTGATTCAACAACCTTTTTTAAGTAGGGGAGTATAATAATAAACAAGATTTTCAAGAAAATGACTAATGATACATTACATTAATTACTAGTAATAATACAGTGGCAGCTTTTTTTTTTTTTTTTATACCAATTTTCAAACTGGTATAAATGAGAAAAAATTGGGTAGCATTTTCTTCTTGATTTCCCAAAGAATTCTTGTGGAAAATTTGCTTCTTCCAAGTACATTGTATCAACATTGCTTGCTCATTTCCATGTCTTCTTTTATACTCATTTGTACCCCTTCAACTGCTGCAAAACTGACTTCGTCGGCGCCGATGGTGGACGAGGAGTCGAGACCAGAACCTGCTTGGATCTCTTTGAACATTGCCATAACTTGAATCATTGTCGGCCGTCTCCATTGTCGATCATCCAAGCAAGCACAAGCTACCTTTAAGTGCTGTAAAAGCTCCATCTCTAAGCTTGAGTCTTCTTTCAATAACTCGGGGTCGAAAACGTCGCTTATTCTCATTTTGGCATGCTGCTTTACCCACCCCACAAGATTGTTGTCCCCAAAATCTGCTGAGTCTATTGGCTGTCTTCCGGTTAATAGCTCAAGTAAAACTACGCCATAACTATAAACATCGCCTTTTGTTGAACATCTAAAGCTTTGGTAGTATTCTGGAGGGACATAACCAGGAGTACCTGCTAATGTGCTGACGCTCAAATGAGTGTCCATCGCGCTCATTAGCCTTGCCATTCCAAAATCAGAAACCCTGGCTTCAAGATTCTCATCGAGCAAAACATTGCTCGACTTCATATCCCTGTGAATAATGTGTGGAATGCAATTATGATGAAGGAAAGCTAATCCCCTTGCTGCTCCAATGGCAATTTTCCTTCTTGCAGCCCAATTAAGCTTGATCCCTATTTTCTTCCGGTCATGCAGTACATCTTCTAAACTTCCAAACTTCATGTACTCGTAAACCAAAAGTCGTTCTTCTCCCACCTTGCAGTAACCCAAGAGGGGTACAAGATTTCGGTGCTTGATTTTCCCAATGGTTTCCATTTCAGCAGTGAATTCTCGATCACCCTGTCCACTAACATGAATGAGTTTCTTGATGGCAACAACGCTTCCATCCTTCAATTGAGCTCTATAAACATCACCAAAGCCGCCAGAACCTACAAGCGTATCATTGTGGAAACCGTTGGTGGCCTCAAGAAGATCTGCAAAAGTGAGCTTGCGGAGAGGCTTCTCAAACGTTGCAAGGTTGATACTTAAAGCCTCTCGAGCACTAGTTAGCTTCCAAGCACTATTTGCAGGGCCAGAATGAGAATGATTTTCCATATAAGCTTCAAGGGCCGCTTCCTTCTTTTTCCTTCTTTTCCTCGTCTCTACTGCTATTAAAATCAAACCAAAGATGCAGAAGAGAGAAAACAACAGCCCCATTGCCACACTCCCTGCTAGAGATGCTTGTCTACGATTGGACTTCTTATGCTGGCCATTTGAATTAGCATTTGGACCTGGCCCACAATGTGGAAGTGGATACCCACAAAGGCCTGAATTATTCACGAATCTGTAGTCTGGAAAAGTATCAAATGGAGCCGTTTCTGGAATGGCTCCGGACAGATGATTGTTGGACAGATCAATCTCACCAAGTAAATTAAGGCTAGTCAAGCTTTGAGGAATTGATCCGTTGAGCCTATTATACGACAGATCAAGGATCGCAACATACCTCATTCCTCCAAGCTGTTGAGGAATCGGACCGGAAAGATCATTATGCCCCAAGTTCAGTATTTGGAGATAATACATGGACCCCAGCTCCTTGGGAAGACTACCCTCCAACCTATTGTAAGAAAGGTCAAGAAAAATCATGGACCCATTATTGTGGAATGTAGGTTGGGTGATGCCTCTATAAACTCTGGTAAAATTGCAAGGGTGCCTTGTCGAAATTCTGTCCAACTGTTCCTGTCTGATCCCACCAAACTCGAGCAAATTCCCCGCTCCGTGGCACTCTTTACTCCCATCATTCTTGATATACACATAAGGCTTCCAGTAAGCAATCCCACCATAATAATGCCGGATTGTTTGAACAGAGCAGGTGGGATAGTCCCATTCAACAAATTTGTATTCAGATCCATCCATATCAAGCTGCGACAATCCCCTAGCTCCCCAGGGATACGCCCAGAGAGCGAGTTGTTTCCGAGCTTAAGAATTGCTAGATTGGCCAGTCGACCAAACGAAGCCGGTATCTCACCGCTCAACTGGTTATTCGACAAGGAAATCCAATTCAAACTAGTACAATTGCTTAAACTAGAAGGAATTGATCCAGTCAAATCATTAAAATCAAGAATCAAATTCTCTAGAGTCTGTATGTACATGAGCTCATTTGGTATTTCCCCATGTAGTTGATTCAACCATAGTATCAAATCTCGAAGCTTTGACAAGGACCCCAAACTTGATGGAATTGTTCCAGTTAGGTAATTAAAACTCAAATCAAGCGATACCAATTGTGAACAATTAGTAAGACTCTCCGGGATTGGACCAGCGAACCCATTATTCTGAAGATTCAAAACTTTCAAACTGTTTCTAGGATCTTGACAAATCCCAAATGGAATTAAACCCGAAAATTTATTAGCACTCAAATCTAAAGTCTCCAAATTTGTCATTTTCCACAAATTTTCCGGCAAACGACCAGCAAAATTATTGAATGCAAACACCAAAGTCTTTAAGCTACTCAACTTGAGAAGGGTATCAATTGGTAACTCACCAGAGAAATTATTGTTAGAGATATCAAGAAGCTCCAAAGAAGAGCAGCCGCCAAAGCTTTCAGGAACAAAACCGGACAAATTATTAGCAGAAATATCCAACTCCACAAGACTTGAACACAAAGCCGAAAGATGATGAGGCATAACACCCTGAAAATTATTGCCCGAAAGATACAAAAACTGGAGATTTCCACTTGGCATAATAGGAATCCCACCATCAAATTGGTTATGAGTGAGATTGAGAAAGCTAAGCTTTTTACAGGCAGAAAGAGAGGCACTAATATCACCATTGAACTTATTGGATGACAAATCAATATGATTTAGAGCCAAACAATCATCAAAAGAAGGAAGCCCAGTTGAGAAATTATTGGCAGAAAGGTCTAAATACTCCAAATTCTTGCAATCTGACAAGGGAAGAACAGAGCCAGCTATCTTATTACCCTTCAAGGACAAATACCGTAGCTCAGAGCAACCATTTGATAATAACCAGGGGACAAAGTTTTGCCCTGTTATTCTATTGTAAGAAAGATCAAGGCTTTCAAGATTAAGGCTCAATCCTTTGGAATCAGCGCTAGTAAAGTCCATTGAATTCTTGGAGAGATTCAAAGACTTCAACTTTGTGCACAAAGAAAGACCAGAAACATCAGAAACTGGACCAGAAATGCCATTTTCAGCCAGATCCAAGTAGCTCAAAGCTAAACTACATGGAGATCTTGTTGCGACAGTGAGCTTACCTGTAAGATTTGACTTTTTGAGCAAAAGGGTCTCCAAATTTGGAAGAGATAACAAGAAAGAAGAAACAGCCTGAAAATCAAGATTCAGCTGAGAGTTACTCAGATCTATGGCTGAAACTCTGGAGTCCTTATTGCATGAAACTCCAGTAAAATTACATGGGCTAATTTTTGGTGACCAGTTAAGCTCTTTTGAGTTTGAAAGCAAGGATTTGAAAGACAAGAGCTGCTGGGAATCTCTGTAGACTCCATTATTATCGGGAGCTTCTGCTGGTGAAGCTGAAGGAGCAAGAAAACAGAGGAGGTAGAACAAGAGCAAGAAAACAGAGTTTGAGCTGAGAGAATTAAAAAGATAGTGAAAGGTATTATTATTATTATGAAGTTTCATCTTCTTCAATATTGGGAAAATGGGTATGTTCAAGAAATGGGTAGTTTTGCTTCTGCCATTAGAGAGGAGGAAATGGCTGGTGGTTTTAGAGAGAGAAAGTGGGATTGGTGGTTTTAGAGAGAGAAAGATAGGTAAGGGTGGAGAGTCAAAAGATGGAGTAAGGAAGGTAAGAAGAGTATATATTTTGGATAGTTTTAGAGAGATAAAATGAGAGGAGGGCACAGCTGTTTATCACATGCCATGTGACCCATTTTATCTCTCTCTAAAATAATATATATATATATATATATATATATATATATATATATATATATATATATATATGATGTATGTATGGAGTAGTACTAATTTAATTGAAGTGAGTAATATATATATAGGGTAAAGGTGTAAAAATATCTTTGATGTTTATACGGATGTATCACTTTCACTCTAAACTAATTTTTTTTTTCAAAAATACTTTTAACGTTATAAAACGTAGCTCAAATATACCCTTTTCGTTAAAAAAATGCCAACTAAACAAACATATATTTTTTTTTATTTTTGGCGATCGTGACACGTGTCAAGAATAAAATTAATAAAAAAAAAACTTTTTTTTCTTCCTCTTTCCTCTCTCTCATCTCCTTCCTCCATTTTTTCATTAACAATAAAAAAAAACTCAAATCCGACCACCGAATATATTATTCATTTGGAGCAAATTTGGGTATATAAATACTGGAATATGTTTGCTTAATTTCATCTTAACGGAGTTATTTGCTTAATTTGGGTATATGAATACTGTTATTCATTTGGGTATTTTAATTTCATCTTATTAGAGTTATTTCAAATTTGGGTATATGAATACTCTGTTATTCATTTGGGTATATAAATACTGGAGCAAATTTTAGATTTTCATTGATAGAGAGATCTAGAGCAAATTAAGATGAAATTCTATAGGTAATGTGTATATAAATACTCTGTTTCTCAAATTTTAGATCTAATTTTTTGGGGGTAAACTGACCTACCACAATCGGCGCCGGATTGTTGTTTGCTCTGTATTTACCGGTGATGGAGAAAGTTTACAAAAAGGTGTACTGTTACGCCATGAACAGAGCAGAGCAGTATACACAAGTACTTGTACTTAATTTTGCCAATCAAGAAATTAAAATATACATTTAAAATCCTAAAATGGATCTGAAAGTCATCATTTTTGGTAAGATATCACCATATAAATGAGAAAAGCGAAAACTCCCTACTTTTAGAAAAAAAGCAAGACATTACAAAGTAAAATTCAAGAGACGAACAGTTATGCAATTTTAGTACGCCTCCATAGGGTAAAGGTAGCAAACAAACATACAAGAGTACTTTGTAGAGAACTATTGAGTTCAATAGCTGCTGTACAACTATACTGAAGCAATGGAAATAACGACAGAGAAATAAAAATATTCTCACTAGGAGAACCATTACATTCCAAAAGCTCATCTCAAGCTCATTCAAAACATAGCATCGAAGCACAAAAGTAAAGTCTGGTCCCCATAAACAATGATTGCTTCAACTGTTTTGCAGAAAATGCATTAGGGGCAAAAAGAAACATACAAGAGCATACTTGTAAGACCCCGAAATTTTTAAATAAAAAAGAATTTCTTTTATTTATTATTTTGAAATAGTAAGGGTTGATTTGATTAATGTGGATAGTTAAGGGTTAAATACGCAAATATTTTAAAATAAGCAAGTGGTTATAAAATATTCATTTTTTGTCGGGGAATATTCGTTTGGTCGTGGAATATTAGATCTTGTCGGGGAATATTAAATGCACTGAGCACTGTGACCATGTGGGCCCCATAACTAAAAAGCGATTGGATGAAGAAAGCGACAAATATAAGTTGTTTTAAAAATAACGGCGTAGTTATTACCGAATTATCTTGTTGGAATAATTGGTTAAAACACACTAATATCGCGTTGTTGAAAGAAGATATACCGGTATTGCACCAATTATTGATTCTTACGTAAGAAGGCACTACTCAATAATGGTTACGGTGAATATTCAATATTTTATTGAGTTAATAATTCTTTGCGTTGATATTTTATATTCATTGTTGTTTGATAATTGTCATTACACAAGTATTTTCATTATCGAAGCAATAATTCATATTATCTCGAATAATATTATTAGATAACATTATTGGCAATGTCTAGAAAGTTACATCTACAAGGAGAGGTTTGGGTCACTTTTAATTGCGCGCCAAGAAGAAGAAATTCTTATTGGAAAGCCCCTCTTTCCAGGAAGCCGCACGGTTCACGATATTGTGATTACGTAATATTATTTGTGAATAATTAATTATTGATTTATATGATGAGGAAAATATTGATTTTATGTGGATATAGATGGAGAAAATTTTAAAATGACAATTGTTGAAAATTAATATTTTATCTTTTCGATAAAATAATTCATTTAAATATATTATTTTAATAATATATTAACGGTGATATTTTTACAACGAATGTGGGATATATGAGTATACGAGGAGGAAGAGTATTTTTGTTGCAATAAATGTTTAAAACATGTTAAACATGTCGGTGGACCCCATTTATTGACTAAAATTTGATTATAGCCTGTAAAATCGACCGTTTATGGATTTCGGTCAATTTCTATTTGGAATTTGGAAAAACTTTCTTCTGCAAAGTTGTAGAGAATTGAATTTCCTATAAAAACTCATGAGATTCAAATTTTCTGATGAAAGGGCTATTTATTATGAATTATTGAAGTTCAAGCTTCAAATAATTGATTTTGTAAGTTTTAATTATTTATTTTATGAAAACGTTTTTATCATTTCTTTCTAGAAGGTTGGCATGTGGGAAATGTTGGGATCTGATTTCCAAAGAGGCGTAGGAAATTTATTAATAATAATATATTTTATTAAATTTTTCGCTTTTGGTGTTCTAAAGATTTTCCTATAAATAGGGTCTTAGGTTAGAATTGAAAATCACACCGTAAACTGAAGTTTCTCTATCTATATTATCGGCGTATTCTTGTGAGTATTTTGAGTATACTTTGAGTATTACTATATGGTGCAAGTCCAAGTCATGCTTTATATCCGGTGTCTCAAATTTAAGTCTTGATCTTTCGAGGTAAGGGATATTATTTTTTTTTTCGTAATGATATTATTTCTTCAATATCATTATCTTTGAAATGTTGATCTGAAGTTTTATCAAATTTGGAACTTTTTCATGTCGGGGTTACTTATTCATGAGTTACTTATTCACGAGTTCTTATTCACGAGTTACTATTCACGAAAGTATTATTCATGAAGAGTGGAGATGTTTTGTGGAATTTCTATCTTTTTGGTGTCTGAGTTACTTATTCACGCACACGGCAGACTTTATTCACGATATCTGAGACTATTCACGATACGGATTATTCACCGAAAAATAAAATTTCTTCTTTTCGTCAAAACATCTATTCGGATACTAACTTCGATTGTATCCATGTTTTGATCATTCTTGAATTTTACACCATTATTTTTGAGGTATTTTTGGACGATGGATAAAACCAAGTACGAATCCTTAATCCTTAATCCTTGTCATTTTGTTTCTTTGGATTCGTTTCTTTAAAAAATATTTTTCATCATCCTCGGTCTTAAATGATGATATTATGGAATATCTTTGGCCCTGTAGTGCAAAGATGAATGATTTCTTAAGAATATCTTTGGCTTTTGTAGTGCAAAGATGAATGATTTTGAAGAATATCTTTGGCCGTGAAGTGCAAAGATGAACAAGTGTTTAAATGAAACATTAACGGTGATGAATATCTTTGGCTCGTAGTGCAAAGATGAATATTTGATTCAGATGTATATTGATTGATGTTACTGGGGATAAAAGATAGGCGATGAACTTTTAAATTCATACATAGAAGATAGTAGTTTGCATTCTCTACTTAACTCTTCTAATGAATTATTATTTCATTGCGAATATTGATTTAAAATTTGTTGTCTATTGTATTCTATTAGATTTTTCTGTTGAAGACTAACGATAATTTGTTGTATATTATCTTAGTCATAATATTCTTTTCTTGAGCTAGTTGAGCTCACCCTTTTCTTTTGTTCCATTTTTTTCGGGAGGCGAGAATATAGCGAAATGCAGTAGGGGGTATGGAATGAAGGTTTTAGAAAGGATTGTTTAGTAGTCCTCACCATTTTTGTAAAATAATGTATCAATAAATGTGATGAGGATTTATTTGAGTATAGATATTATGCTGAAGATAATATTTGTATTCAAACTCACGAGTTTCTGGTTGTAATAATAAAGTTGTAGTTGTTTACGTACCTATATATTGACAACTCGGAATAGGTGATGTATACCTATTTTGGGGGCGTCATGATTGGTATCGAGCTTAGGATATGATCTCTGGCGGAGATCGGGAATAGAACTAGGAGGAGAGGCGAGTAAATCCTTCGCTAGTGTGTCCTACCTAAGCTTATTTGTTAGTTGGTCAATTATATAGGGATATTATGTGATATATTGATTTCCTTAATTAACCCTTGTTTTTATACAAGATTTGAGAATGTCGATTGAAAATATTAACAATGGAAATGAGACCGAGTGGAGATGCTCAGACTTCACCAACGAGGAGAAACGCGTGCAACAGTGGCAATGTTCCTCTGTGAACAACACCATTGAAAGCGAGATGATGAACGAGGGGATGTTTAGAAGTTTTTTTGCAGTTCATGCAAAATCGACGAGGAGACTCGTGTTCAAAATACGAGGAGAAATGATAGCAATTCACGGGTTGTCACTGACCAAGCGATTCAAAGAGTTGGGACCACGAATTTAAGGGAAAAGCAGATCCGATCATACGGCGGAAACATGGGTCAAGCAAATTACCAAGATATTCGATGTCTTGGGGTGCACGGAGGAACAGAAGGTTCCATTCGCCACCTTTATGTTCCATGGCGAAGACATCTTTGGTGGGAGTGCGTGAAGCGCACTCCATCCCGCACTCAAAGGCGTGTCTTCGGGGAGGCGTTTGAAGTTATTTAATGACAAATACTTTCACGAAAGTGTTCGTCGTATGAAGGAAGTGGAGTTCATCGATTGAACAAAACAAACATAGCGGTGTCTCGAAGACGAGGCAAAGTTTGCAGAGTTATCAGTTTTGCACCTCATTTGGTGGAGAATGAGGAACGATTACGCTGGATGTTTCTTAGAGGTTTGAAACCCGGCGATACGTCAAGATCTCATTTCTCATAAATTTTCTCTTTATTCAGATGTTGTAATGTGGCTCAATTATTAGAAGCGAGATAACGAGTGGCACGGTCAACTCGAGGACCACAAACCAGGATCGTATCGAGATAGCGATCAATGAGAATAATGATAACTGCTGGAGAGAAAAGCAGACGACGAAATGGTAACCACTCTGGTGGTAATCATGGCCATGAAAATAGAAGAAGCGAGTGGGAGGAGATTTTAAAAGAGGAGATTTACTTGGCGATTATGTGAAGATAGCAGTCTTGGCGGCAAAGAATCGGTTCTAAGGAGGAGAACGACCACCCATCATATGCTACAAATGCGGAAAAGAGGGACATATCATCCAAACCGCCCACAACATTCAAGGTATGCTATAATTGTGGAAAGGAAGGACATATCGCTCGAGATTATGCGATGGCGAAACCTAGTTCAATGAGGACGGTGACTCAAAAGAGATCGTCCCAGAAAAGTCAAAGTCAACGATTCCGGAAGAAGCGTTTGTTGTGGATCGGTCATAATGCGAGGAACCCAAACGAGGTGATCACGGGTAAGCTATTTATAAATTCTTGTGAAAATTATACCTTACTGATAATCTGGGGTCTACCCATTCATTTATCTCTCTGCATGTGCTCAACGTTTAAACTTGACTCAGGAGAAATTAGACTTTGACCTATCTGTGGAAACTCTGTTAGGAGAAACTTTCATCACATCCACTATTTATAAATCTTGTTTGATTTAAGTTGGCACCATTACTTACCGTTGACCTTATCTCTTTAAAGATACTTGCTTTTGATGTGATTTTAGGGATTGATTGGTTAACTACTCATCATGCCAAAATTGATTGTTTTCGTAAGGTTGTTAGTTTTCATATTCCTAACCAACCCGTTATGCTAATTCAAGCAACTAAACCATTAAAATCGATCATTGTCATATCTAATCATAAAGCTATTCATTTATTAAAAAGCGGATGTCAAGCTTTCTTAGCCCATGTTATGGATTTGAATAAAGACACGCCAAATTTGAATAATATTCTGTTGTTATTGACTTTTCCGACGATTTTCGAAGAACTTCCCGGTCTACCCCCGTAGCGTGAAGTTGAATTCTTTATTGATCTTGAACTCGCATACAAAGCCCATTTCTAAAACCCCATATCGAATGGCTCTATTGAACTTCAGGAGTTAAAGGTCCAACTACGAGAATTGTTGGACATCTGGTTTCATTAAATCTAAGACATCTCCTTGGGGTGCTCCTGTTTTATTTGTAAAGAAGAAAAGACGGAGTATGCGACTTTTGTATTGACTATCGGAATTGAACCATGTCACCATCAAGAATAGGTATCCTCTACCTCGTATTGATGACTTGTTTGACCGGTTGCAAGGGCCTGATTCTTTTCAAAAATCGATCTTCGATTCGGATATCATCACCAAGATTAGAGGCGAGGATATTCCAAAGGCGCCTTGAACTTCGGTATGGGCATTATGAATTCTTAGTCATGTCTTTCGGACTAACTAATGCTCCTGCTGCTTTTCATGGATATGATGAACCGAGTATTCAAGGAATATTTGGATCAATTCGTTGTTGTCTTTATTGATGACATCCTCATATATTCCAAAAGCCGTGAAGATCATGAGCACCATTTAGTCGGTACTCCAAAGGCTTCGTGAAAACCAACTATATGCCAAATTGAAGAAATGCGAGTTCGGCGAGGAAGTAGCATTCCTTGGGCACGATGGTGTCGAAATATGGAGTATCCGTTGATCCGGCGAAGATTCAAGCAATACAAAGTTAGGAGCAAGCGAAGTCGGTGGATCAAGTCACGTAGCTTTTTGGGCTTAAATTGGTTATTATCGGAGATTCGTGGAAGGATTTTCTCGAATCGCTACTCCATTAACTCGCCTAACTCGGAAGGATACAAAATTCGTTTGGAGCGAGCGAGGAATGCGAGAAAAGTTTCCAAGAGCTTAAGAGGAGACTTATTTTAAGACTGTTCTAACAATACCATCCGGTTCGGATGGATTTGTTATCTCAAATGATGCTTGTGCAAAGGGTTAGGATGTGTTCTCATGCAACGTGGGAAAGTCATAGCCTATATGCCATGACAACTTAAAGAGTATGAGAGGAATTATCCTACTCATGATCTAGAGTCAGCAAATGATCGTTGCGCTAAAAATATGGAGGCACTATCTATATGGGGAGAAAGTGGAGATATATTCGAGACCATAAAAGCCTTAAATATTTCTTCACTCGAAAAAAGAACTCAACACGCGCAAATGACGTTGGCTCGAGCTATTGAAAGACTACGACCACACTATTCAATACCATCCGGTAAAGCGAACGTGGTGGTGACGCGACGAGTAGAAGATCATATGCGGAACGAAAGCGATGATGTCAAGTATACGATAGAGCCAACTTTAATAGAAAAAGTTAAGGTTGCTTTCAAGCCACCGAATTCCGGAGTCGATGCGTATGAAGAAGAAAGTACAAGAAGGAGCTATTCCGAGCGAGAATTGATGAAGAAGGAATACTTGAGTCCACTCTAGACTTTGTGTTCTAACGACTACGATTTGAAGTACAAGATTATGATGGAGGCACACAATACACCATTTGCAATCCATCTCGGAAGTACTAAAATGTATCGTGATCTTGACATACATTTTGGTGGAACAATATGAAGAGAGATTGCAAAGTTTATCTCGATGTGTTTAACTTGCTTAACGTGTAAAGGCGGAGCATCTTGTACCTAAGGGTAATTGCAACCACTTGAGATTCCGGAATGGAAGTGGGAACACATTACTATGGATTTCGTTCACGGGTCTTCCTACGGTTTCTCAAGGCATCAATCTTTATTTGGGTTATTGTTGATAGATTAACCAAGTCGCGCTCATTTCTTTGCCGATCACGGAGACTTATTCCCTTGAACGTCTTGCTAGTATATGCGTGAATGAGATTGTGAGGTTGCATGGCATGCACAGTATCCATAGTTTGGATCGTGACCCAAGATTCACTTCAAGATTTTGGGTTAGCTTGCAAAAAGCTATGGGCGCGGATTTGCGATTTAGTTCTGGCATACCATCCCCCAAACGGACGGACAATCGAGAGGACTATTCAAACTCTTGAAGATCTATTAAGACTCGTGTCCTAGACTTCAAGGGTAGTTGGGATAAGTATTTACCATTGGTGGAATTCTCCTACAACAAAGCTTATCGCAGCAAGTATAGGTGTGGCTCCATTTGAAGCATTATATGGACGAAAATATCGTTCTCCAATATGTTGGGATGAGGTGGGTGAAGCAACATTGTTGGGACTCGAAGTTAAGACACGATATGATCACCGAAAAGATCCAAATGATTCGACAACGATATACAAACGGCACAAGATCGACAAAAGAGTTACGCGGATCTTCATCGAAAGGACGTGGAATTTAATGTAGGGATCATGTATTGTTGCATGAAGTTGCTCCATGGAAGGGAGTTACAAGATTTGGGAAGAGAGGAAAGCTCAATCCACGATTTATTTGTGAGACCCCAGATTTTATCAAAAAGATTTAAATTTTGTTGAAATAATTTTGTAATATTATGGTATGAATTTAAGATAATATTATAGTTGTGGGTAGTATTTATAAATTTTGCAAAGTATGCAAGTGGTTATATTATATTCGATTGGTCGGGGAATATTCGGTTTAGCAGGAATATTCGTGACAACTACTCAATCATTGGTGGACCCCATAACAAAATTATTATTTGATTGAGAAAACGACAAAAAATATTTTATTGAAATAACTGGCGGAAGTTTTACTGTGGTTACCGTTGAACTACTTTCAGTAGTTAAAGTACAAATAATACGTGTGGTCGCATAGTAGCATTACCTGCGGTATTGATTATTGATGCTTATGTGAGAAGTTACTCGGTTTGATTCCATTATTCACGATTAATAATATGAATTATTATAGCGATAATGACGTTTTTGTTTTATTCAGATTATTAACGTAATAAAATGTAAACATCTTTTTATATAAAATAGAATACTTTATTAAAGTTATTCTATAAATAGAATATATTATATTTTATTATGATAGTGTTATATAGTGTTTTGCATAGTGTTTGCATAGTAAAATGTTTTTATATAAATAGAATATATTATATTTTATTTAAAAGATTTTCTTTAAATATGGGACCGTCCGATTAAAGTAAATCAATCTGGACCGTTCATGGATTAATTATTATGCATTCCATTTTTCTATAAATAGAAGCTCATTCCTTCATTATTTTCTTTTAATTCATTGAAACTCTAGAGAGAAATTATGTATAGAAGTTATATAGAGAAAGTTATGTAAAGAAGAAGAGTATTCTCGCTACTTCACTACTTCTATATTAGGTTCTTTTTACCAGAAGGGGTGTTATTCTTTCTTCTTGAAGAGAACTTCGTTATTCCATTCACTATTATTCCATTGGAATAACTCAGTAAAAGTGGCATACCCTATACATAACTCAGAGCACGCCAGATACCCTATACTTGGTGAAATCCTTATGTTATTCCATTGCTTATTATTCATTGGAATAACTTTGATACGCCAGTTTACCTATACTTTGTGACATTCTTCTATTATTCATTGGAACATCCTGTCGCGTGTGTTTTACAGGACCGGGTTCCGCTTTTTATTATTCTCGCTGGAACATCACGTCTCATGTGTTTTACACAAGGACTGGTTCCGTCTTTATCATTCTCGTTGGAATATCCTATCGTGTGTTTTACACCGGATCCGGGTTCCATCTTTATTATTCTGTTGAACATCCCAGCCGATTGTGAATTTCACCGACTGGTTCCGTTATTATTATTCTCGTTGAATAACTTTGTCATCGCGCAAGCACCGCATGCACGGTGATTTCTTTTGTTATTCCATTCTTTATTATACCCAAATTGGTTAAAACTTTGACTTTATACTCCATGAAATTAGTAGAATATCCTCGATATTTGCGTTTCATCCAAAGATCTTTTCATGGAAATATTCTTCTCGATCATTCTTGAATTTTACTCTACAAAACAAGTATCTTGTTGACAATTTGGACGTTATTAATTCTCGGATAAAATAATTCTTGAACTTGTTTTATTGAATTATTATGTCATTGTCATCATCCTCATGATATATTATGTTATCTTTGGCTTACGTGCGTAGATGAACTTAGTATGATTATGACACTGTGGATCATTCGGTAGATAATCATGGCTTGTTATAAATGATGTGATAAAAGTCCTCAAAGTGGTTCGTAGAATGCAAAGAATGGATAGTTTTGGTATGATTATGACTGGGTGATTCGGTATAGTCGTGACCATTGATAATTTGATGAAAATCCTCGACCGTGGTACGGGGATGATTAGATGTGGTGGTTTATTTATTGTTGAGTCTCAATGATAAAATTGATGAAAACCTTTTAAAACCTAAAAGATAGTAGACTTTATTCTCTACTTGACTCGATAATGGATTGCTTATTCCACGCAGATTAAACCTGGTTGTCTATTGTATTTTTATCGGTTTAACATTGTTGAAGGCTAATGATAATTTATTCTCGCATTATCTTAGTCATAATATTTTTCTTGGGCTAGTTGAGCTCACCTTTCTTTCACCGTTTTCTTTGAAATGAGAACATAGTTGGAGACGAGTCTGGGAACGTAAGTAATGGTCCAGAGGATAAGATTAGTAGTCCTCACTATTTCGTGAAATAGTGTGATAATAGTTGTAATGAGGACTCCTTTTGAGTTTGTATAATATCTAGTAGACAATATTTGTATTCAATCTCACGTTTATGTCGTATTGTACATACTACGCTTATATTAGTAAGTTGTATTTGAATTTATGTACCATGTAAGTGGCGACCCAAGATAGGTGTCGATACCTAATTTTGGGGGCGTCACGGTTGGTATCGAGCTTAGGGATATGATCCCCGCCAAGATGTGAGAATAGTACTAGGAGGGGAGAGGCGGGAATTTTTCATCGCTAGTATGACCTACCTAAATTTATTTGGTATTTAATTGGTCGGTCGAGTATAGGGATAATATGTGATATGTTAATTAACCCTTATTTTATGGGCAAGATTTGAAAATGGCATCCGAGAATGTTGAGAATAAGAATGAGCATGGAGACCGCTGATTCTCCACAGATCAATAATCGTGACAATGTACAATAGGATGGCGATAATCCTCCCGTAAACAACAACACCGATCAATTGACTAACGACAGTGCGTTTAAGAGGTTTTAGAATTCATGCAACATCAAAGTAAAGCGACTCTGCCCAAAACGTAGGTGGAAACACGGAAAACTCTCAAGCGGTCACCGCTAAACAATTCAAGGAGTTGGGACCACCGGAGTTTAAGGGAGAGCCAAAACCACTTACGCGGAAGCATGGATAAAGCAGATTACCAAGATATTTGATGTCTTGGGATGCTCCGAGGAGCAAAAGGTTCCTTTTGCCGCTTTTATGTCTTGCGGAGAGGCGGATTCTTGGTGGGAATCCAGAAACGTACTCAACCCATCTTGTCATCAAGATATCTTGGGAGAAGTTCCAGAGTTGTTTCAACGACAAATACTTTCCGAAAGTATTCGCCACATGAAGGAGGTGGAGTTTATCAAGTTGGAACAAAACAATATGACCGTGTCGCAATACGAGGCAAAGTTTGCGGAGTTATCACGATTTGCGTCCCACTTGGTGGATAATGAAGAGAGAATGACGCGAATGTTTTTAAGAGGTTTGAAGCCAGAGATACGTCAACATCTTATTTCTCATAAACCGTGTTTTTATTCAGGATGTTGTAAATAGGGCTCGATTAGTGGAGCGCGATAACGAGTCAACATAACTAAAAAGAGAGCGGTGGCAAAATTATAATACCAAATGTGAGAGTCATCAAGCGGTGACAACAAGCATGGAGGGAATCAACAGGCCAGATATGGTAACCACTTCGGTGGTTATCAGGGCCAAAATAATAAGAATGGACATTTCAAGAAAAGAAGATTCAACAATGATGGAAAGACGTCGGTACCAAAGACCCGCTTCAAAGGAAGAAGAACGACCACCCATTATATGCTTCAAATGCGGAGGGAGGGACACATCGGTCCGAATCGCGCCATGCCAGTCCAAAGCATGTTATAATTGTGGAAGAGAAGGTCACTTAGCTCGATTTTGTCGCATCAAGACAAATTCAACTAGGATGGAGGCACCAAAGATCATTCTGCACAAACCAAAGTTAGTAGTTTAAGAGAGGCGTTTTTTTTTTTCTCGTGACGAGGAACCCGAATAAAATTATCACGGGTAAGTTAATCGTAGCTCTTGCGAAGTCTATACCGTGTTAGATACTAGTTCTACCCACTCTTTTATTTCACCTAGTTGCGTTCAACGTTTAAATTTGACTCAGGAGAAGTTAGACTTTGACTTATTGGTTGAAACTTCGATAGTAGGAGCCTTCGTTCGCTTATTATTTTTAAATCTTGTTTGATTCAAATAAACACTTTCACGTTACTCGTCGATCTTATCTTTTGAAAATACTTGCCTTTGATGTAATTTTAGGAATCAATTGGTTAACTACTCATCATGCTTTTTCGTAAGGTTGTTAGCTTTTATATTCATAACTAACTTTGTTATTTAATTCAAAGTAACCAAACCCTAAAATTAATCATGTCATATCAAGCCATAAGTAAAGAGCCCCGAACCTTTCGTTGTTGACTTCCTTGTGTGGAATGCACCGGCTTGCGGACTTTCAGAGGCAACATCGTGAATGAAGATGGCAAGTTTATAGGTATCATTGTGAGGTGCTTTATCAGGTTAAGGGATAGAAGTCACGGTTGGTATCAATGTGACGTACTTATCCAAGTCTTGGATGAGAGTCACAGTTTTGAATGATATTTCTATCATTAATAAATTTCTTGACGTATTCTTGAAGATTTCCTAGCCTACCTAGAGCGTGAAATCGAATTTTGTATTGACCCCAAGACAAAAACCCATTTCTTAAACCTCAAATATTTCTTCAACTAAATGAAGCGGATTTACGTGGTTTATGATGAAAGTCATAATAAAAGCATTGGAATAATGAAAATCATGGGTATATGAAGTATTAGTAAGTTTTATGATGAGTTATGTTGGTTAGTATGTGAAAACATGAAAGTTTCTTAGAAATCACAAAGAGTTGAAAATCAGATTTTGGTGAAAAACGTAACATGAAATTCAATTGACCATATCTCCTATTATATTTTGAATTTTTGAATGTGGTCAAGTCCTAGAGTTAGATCTATGAGTTACCTAACTAATCCAAGTGGAATTACTGGAAAAGGTGTTGTAGATTTTTGTGTGGACTGATTTTAGCAAAGGAGTGCAAAGCTGCAAAAACTGAAAAAGCTTCTGCCATGATTTTAGAGAGGCTGTTTCGGCCACTTAAATTATGAGAAAAATTCTGGCCTTTTGGGAAATGAAAGTATATGGTATAAAGTATCTCCTGTCCAAAAATGAGCTCATTCTGACTTAAAATGAGCAAGTTATGACTATTTCAATATTTAGGTTTTTCCGATTTAAAACGCTATAACCTGGAGTTCTATAACTCAGATGACCATGAAATTTAAACTGGAAGCTCACGTTAACATGTGTAAGGTCCTGTCAAGATTTGGGAATTTTGGAGTTAACCTTGAGGTAGCTAATTTCTTAAGGAATTAATTAGAAATTGATTTTTGAAAAATAGTAAATGAATTTTAAAAATTCGAGAAAAATATATTTTCATTATGGGACTATATTATGCTAAATCCCAGAAAAGAAATATTTTTGGGACTGATTTGGTATTTTCATGAAAATAGTTTAATTACTGAACATATGAGTTAAATATGTTATGTGAAGTAACAAAGTTGAAAATAGGATTTTATGGCTAAAGAATTCTCTATATAGAGTATATGCATATTTTTTGAGAGATTTGATAATTGGTGATGATATCTTATGAGTATGGCATTTTTGAATGATTAAATGCATTTATATGGTAAAGCGTAAACAATTAAGATAAATTGTTTATAAATTTAAGAAAGTGATTAAAATATTGGTATAATATTAATGATATTAGATTATGATAATATTAAGTGATTGATAACATGGGGATATTCTTGAATCTCGGATAAATTATATTATAAATGTTTAATATTTATCCTTTATCTTATTTGATTGATTCTTTATATCATTATCCTCATGTTTATATTTTTTTAAAGTCATATGTGGCCTATAGAGCATAGATGGACTTGGTATGATTATGACTGTGGATTGTTCGCAGATAATCATAATCAGTAATTGAAAACACAATTATCTTTTTGGTAGTAGTGCATGGATAATTTGTGGTCGTGATACTAATGAATATCTTTGCCCAGTAGTGCGGGGATGATTCGACGATGTGGATTAATTTGAAATGAGTCTCAAAGAATGAAATATTAATTCATGGATGTGTTCAAAGTCATCGTGGCTTACGTGCATAGATGGACTTGGTATGATTATGACCGAGGATCATTCGGTATAATCATAACCAGTAATTGAAAACACAATTATCTTTGGCCGTAGTGCATGGATAATTTGTGGTCGTGATACTAATGAATATCCTTGCTTTTTGTAGTGCGTGGATGATTCGACGATGTGGATTAATTATTGAAATGAAGTCTCAAAGAATGAAATATTAATTCATGGATGTGTTCAAAGTCATCCGTGGCTTACGTTGCATAGATGGACTTGGTATGATTATGACCGAGGGATCATTCGGTGTAATCATAATCATAATCATAATCAGAATTGAAAACACAATTATCTTTGGTAGTAGTGCATGGATAATTGTGGTCGTGATACTAATGAATATCCTCAGCTTTGTAGTGCGGGGATGATTCGATGATGTGGATTAATTATTGGTTGAGTCTCAAAGAATGAAATATTAATTCATGGATGTGTTCAAAGTCATACGTGGCTTACGTGCATAGATGGACTTGGTATGATTATGACCGAGGATCATTCGGTAAGATAATCATAACTCAGAATTGAAAACACAATTATCTTTAAGTAGTAGTGCATGGATAATTTGTGGTCGTGATCTTAATGAATACACGATTATCTTTTGGTAGTAGTGCGTATGGATAATTTATGGTCGTGATACTAATGAATATCCTCGGCACGTAGTGCGGGGATGATTCGATGATATGGATTAATTATTGAGTTGAGTCTCAAAGAATGAAATATTAATTCATTGATGTGGTAAAAGTCATCTTTGGTCAGTAGTGCATTGATAGACTTGGTATGATTATAACCACGGATTATTCGGTATAATCATGATCAGTAATTGAAAACACGAATATCCTTAGCCGTTAGGTGCATGGATAATTCATGGTTGTGATACAATTAAGTCGAGTCTCACAGATTATTGATTTTCTGATTGTATATCTTTGGCCCAGTAGTGCAAAGATGAATTGTTAATGAATATCTTTGGCGGATTAGAAGATGAATTTAATATTTTTAACGATAAAGGTATTCAAGGTACCTCACCTCTTTATCATATCAGTGCGACGTACCCTAATTTCGAGGGCTTAAATTCCATAAGGAGGGAGATTGTGAGACCCCAGATTTTATCAAAAAAGATTTAAATTTTGTTGAAATAATTTTTTAATATTATGGTATGAATTTAAGATAATATTATAGTTGTGGGTAGTATTTATAAATTTTGCAAAAGTATGCAAGTGGTTATATTATATTCGATTGGCCTGGGAATATTAGGTTTAAATAGGAATATTCATAAGCTCAATCATTGGTGGACCCCTAATGTAATTATTCATCGGATTGAGAAAACGACAAAAATATTTTATTGAAATAACGGCGGAAGTTTTACCGTGGTTACCTTTGAACTACTACTTCAGTAGTTAAAGTACGATGAATACGTGTGGTTGCGTAGTAATATACCGGTATTGATTATTGATGCTTATGTGAGAAGTTACTCGGTTTGATTCCATTATTGTCGATTAATAATATGAATTATTATAAGCGATAATGACGTTTTTTTTATTCGTATTATTAACGTAATAAAAGCGAAACATCTTTTATATAAAATAGAATACTTTATTAAAGTTATTCTATAAATAGAATATATTATATTTTATTATGCATAGTGTTGCATAGTGTTTTTTTGCATGTAGTGTTTGCATAGTAAAATGTTTTATATAAATAGAATATATTATATTTTTTTTAAAAGATTTTCTTTAAATATGGACCGTCAGATTAAAGTAAATCAATCTGGACCGTTCATGGATTAATTCTTATGCATTCCATTTTTCTATAAATGAAGCTCATTCCTTCATTATTTTCTTATTTAATTCATTGAAACTACAGAGAGAAATTATAGAGAGAAGCTATATAGAGAAAGTTATAGAAAGAAGAAGAGTATTCTCGCTACTTCACTACTTCTATATTCAGTTCTTTTTACGGTAAGTAGGGTGTTATTCTTTCTTCTTGAAGAGAACTTACATTATTCCATTCACTATTATTACATTGGAATAACTTTGTAAAAGTGGCATACCCTATACATAACTCAGTGTCAATGGCAGATACCCTATACTTGGTGAAATCCTTATGTTATTCCATTGCTTATTATTCATTGGAATAACTTTTGTACATGCCATTTACCCTATACTTGGTGACATTCTTCTATTATTACATTGGAACATCCTGCTCATGCATGTTTTTTACCGGATTGGTTCCGCTTTTTATTATTCTCGCTGAACATCCTGCTCATGCATGTGTTTTACAGGACCGGTTAAAATCTTTATCATTCTCGTTGGAATATCCTATCCGTGTGTTTTACACCGGATCCGGTTCCATCTTTATTATTCTGGTTGGAACATCACGCTTGCGGTGTGAATTTCACCGAATTTGGTTCCGTTATTATTATTCTCGTTGAATAACCCGCCTATGCAAGCAACCGCATGCATGGTGATTTCTTTTGTTATTCCATTCTTTATTATACCCAGTTAGTTAAAACTTTGACTTTATACTCCATGAAATTAGTAGAATATCCTTGATATTTGCGTTTCATCCAAAGATATCTTTTCATGGAAATATTCTTCCGATCATTCTTGAATTTTACTCTACAAAAACAAGTATCTTGTTGACAATTTGGGACGTTACTTAATTCTCGGATAAAATAATTCTTGAACTTGTTTTATTGAATTATTATGTCATTGTCATCATCCTCATGATATATTATGTTATCTTTCGCTTACGTGCATAGATGAACTTAGTATGATTATGACCAGGATCATTCTAAGTATAATCATGGCTTGTTATAAATGATGTGATAAAAGTCCTCAAAGTTCGTAATGCAAGAATGGATAGTTTTTGGTATGATTATGACCGGGGGTGATTCGGTATAGTCTTGACCATTGATAATTTGATGAAAATCCTCGACTAGTGGGTACAGGGGATGATTAGATGTGGTGGTTTATTTATTGTCGAGTCTCAATGATAAAATTGATGAAAACCTTTTAAAACCTAAAAGATAGTAGACTTTATTCTCTACTTGACTACGATAATGGATTGCTTATTCCGCCGCTGTTTAAACCGGGTTGTCTATTGTATTTTATCGGTTTAACATTGTTGAAGGCTAATGATAATTTATTACGCATTATCTTAGTCATAATATTTCATCTTGGGCTAGTTGAGCTCACCCTTTCTTTCCTTTTCTTCTTGTGAAAATGAGAACATAATTTGGGACGACAGTCTGGGAACGTAAGTAATGGTCCGAGAGGATAGCATTAGTAGTCCTCACTATTACGTGAAATAGTGTGATAATAGTTGTAATGAGGACTCCTTTTGAGTTTGTATAATATCTAGTAGACAATATTTGTATTCAATCTCACGATTTATGTCGTATTGTACTACTACAGTTATATTAGTAAGTTGTATTTGAATTTATGTACCATGTAAGTGGCGACCCAAGATGGGTGTCGTATACCTAATTTTGGGGGCGTCACATATTGGTCCATTTCAAATTCTTGACCGAGTAGGAAATGTAGCCTATAGACTTGCGTTACCTCAAAGTATGTCTCGTGTTCATAATGTGTTTCACATATCTCGTACTTCGTAAATATGTGAAAGACCCGAACCACGTTATTGAGTTAGAACCGGACGAGATAGTCAAGACTTAACGTATGATGAGGAGAATTTTGTCAAGATCTTGGATAGGAAGGAGCATGTCTACGCCTTGAAAGGTCATACCACAAGTTAAAGTTTTGTGGAGGAATCATGCTATAGAGGAAATGACACGGGAATTGGAAAGCGGAAATGAAAGCGAGGTATCCTCACCTTTGAAAAACACACCAGTATCGTCACGTCGATTTCGAGGGACGAAATTTCATAAGGAGGGAGGTTGTAAGACCAAAATTTTTAAATAAAAGGAATTTCCTTTATTTATTATTTTAAAATAGTAAGGGTTGATTTGATTAATGTGGATAGTTAAGGGTTAAATACGCAAATATTTCAAAATAAGCAAGTGGTTATAAAATATTCATCATTGTCGGGGAATATTCGTTTGGTCGTGGAATATTCGCATTGCTTCGGGAATATTAAATGCGACGGTAGCGACCATGTGTGAGCCCATGTGAAAGCGATTGGATGAAGAAAGCGACAAATATAAGTTATTTTTAAATAACAGGCGTAGTTATTCTGAGATTAATATTGTTGGAATACCCGGTGGTTAAAACACACTAATATCTGGCGTTGTTGAGAAGTAGACACCAGTATTGCACCAATTATTGATTCTTACGTAAGAAGGCACTACTCAATAATGGTTACGGTAATTCTTTATTCAAAGATTTTATTGAGTTAATAATTCTTTGCGTTAATATTTTATATTCTTTGTTGTTTTGATAATTGTCATTACACGTATTTTTCATTATCGAAGCAATAATTCATATTATCTAAATAATATTATTAGATAACATTATTGGCAATGTCTAGAAAGTTACATCTAAGGAGAGGTTTGGGTCACCTAATTGCGGCGCAAGATAAGAAGAAATTCTTATTGGAAAGCCCCTCTTTCTGGGAAGCGCACGGTTGTCAATATTGTGATTACGTAATATTATTTGTGAATAATTAATTATTGATTTATATGATGAGGAAAATATTGATTTTATGTGGATATAGATGGAGAAAATTTTTAAAATGACAATTGTTGAAAATTAATATTTTATCTTTTTTCGATAAAATAATTCATTTAAATATATTATTTTAATAATATATTAACGGTGATATTTTTACAACGAATGTGGGATATATGAGTATACTGAGGAGGAAGAGTATTTTTGTTGCAATAAATGTTTAAAACATGTTAAACATGTAAATGGACCCCATTTATTGACTAAAATTTGATTATAGCTTTGTAAAATCGAATGTTTGTGGATTTCGGTCAATTTCTATTTTGAATTTGGAAAAACTTTCTTACGCAAAGTTGTAGAAAATTGAATTTCCTATAAAAACTCGCGAGATTCGAATTTTCTGATGAAAGGGCTATTTATTATGAATTATTGAAGTTACGAAGCTCAAAATAATTGATTTTTGTAAGTTTTAATTATTTATTTTATGAAAACGTTTTTATCATTTCTTTCTAGAAGGTTGGCATGTGGGAAATGTTGGGATCTGATTTCCAAAGAGGCGTAGGAAATTTATTAATAATAATATATTTTATTAAATTTTCTACTTTTGGTGTTCTAAGCATTTTCCTATAAATAGAGTCTTAGGTTAGAATTGAAAATCACACCGTAAATGAAGTTTTTCTCTCTATATTATCGGCGTATTCTTGTGAGTATTTTGAGTATACTTTGAGTATTACTATACGGTGCAAGTCCAAGTCACACTTTATATCAGGTGTTTCAAATTTTAAATCTTGATCTTTTCGAGGTAAGGGATATTATTTTTTTTTCGTAATGATATTATTTCTTCAAAATCATTATCTTTGAAATGTTGATCTGAAGTTTTATCAAATTTGGAACTTTTTCATGTCGGGATTACTATTCATGAGTTACTATTCACGAGTTACTATTCACGAGTTCTTATTCATGAAAAGTCTTATTCATGAAAAAGTGAAGATGTTTTTGTGGAATTTCTATCTTTTTGGTGCCTGGAGTTACTATTCACGTGACACGACACTATTCACGATATCTGACACTATTCACGATATCTGGTCTTATTCAATAGAAAAATAAAATTTCTTCTTTTCGTCCAAAATATCTATTCGGATACTAACTACGATTGTATCCATTATTTTGATCATTCTTGAATTTTACACCATTATTTTTGAGGTATTTTTTGGACGTGGATAAAACCAAGTCTGAATCCTTAATCCTTAATCCTTGTCATTTTGTTTCTTTGGATTCGTTTCTTTAAAAAAATATTTTCATCATCCTCGGTCTTAAATGATGATATTATGGAATATCTTTGGGCCCCGTAGTGCAAAGATGAATGATTTCTTAAGAATATCTTTGGCTGTAGTGCAAAAGATGAATGATTCTGAAGAATATCTTTGAATTCGTAGTGCAAAGATGAACAAGTGTTTAAATGAACATGACTAATGATGAATATCTTTGGCACGTAGTCAAAGATGAATATTTGATTCGGATGTATATTGATTGATGTTATAGGGATAAAAGATGAGCGATGAACTTTTAAATTCATACATAGAAGATAGTAGTTTGCATTCTCTACTTAACTCTTCTAATGAATTATTATTTTCATTGCGAATATTGATTTAAAATTTGTTGTCTATTGTATTCTATTAGATTTTTCCTGTTGAAGACTAACGATAATTTGTTGTATATTATCTTAGTCATAATATTCTTTCTTGAGCTAGTTGAGCTCACCCTTTTCCTTTTGTTCCATTTTTCTCGGGAGGCGAGAATATAGCGAAAATGCAGTGGGGTATGGAATGAAGGTTTTAGAAAGGATTGTTTAGTAGTCCTCACCATTTTGTAAAATAATGTATCAATAAATGTGATGAGGATTTATTTGAGTATAGATATTATCAGAAGATAATATTTGTATTCAAACTCACGGTTTACCGTTGTAATAATAAAGTTGTAGTTGTTTCGTACCATGTATTGACAATAACTCGAATAGGTGATGTATACCTATTTTGGGGGCGTCGCAAGATTACTCTTCTTGAACAAAAAATCCAATTTATAGAACCTTTGCCTTGTTATGGATTTCCACTACTATTTGGTTCAGAGGTTGGAGATGATTGAGATTATAACAGGAGGATGATGATAATGGCATGGTGTGTTTAGGTTAGCTAACGGTTCAGTTTTGTAAATTTTAGAACAGAGGAAGAAGAAAGAGGAGAGAGAGAGAAAAGAGGGAAGAGGGAAGAGGGAAGAGGGAAGAAAGAAGAAAGAGAAAAAAATAAAAAATTTTACTTTTGCCACGTGTCAATCACTTAGCACGTCCGTTTGTCTAGGTTAATTTTTTTTAACGGGAGGGGCACAATTGACCTTAAATTTGTAACGTTAAGAGTATTTTTGAAAAAAAAATTAGTTTATGGTGGAAGTGGGACATCCGTATAAACATCAGGGGCATTTTTGTACATTTGCCTTATATATATATATATACATATATATGGGAAAAGGTGCAAAAAAACCCCTGATGTTTACACGGATATCCCACTTCCACCCTAAACTAATTTTTTTTCCAAAAGTACCCTTAACGTTATATTTTGGATCGACTTTACGCCAGTTAATGTAATTTTTTAAAAAAGGAACTTTTTAAAAGCGATTTTTTAAAAAAATAAATTTTTAAAATGACTTTTTAAAAAAATGTAATTTTTAAAAGCAGATTTTTTTAAAAAAATAGACTTTTTTAAAAGCGATTTTTAAAAAAAAGTAATTTTTAAAAGCAACTTCTTTTAAAAAAACAATTTTTTAAAAAATAGAATTTTTAAAAAGCGGAACTTTTTTAAAGCTTTTTTTTAAAAAAATAGATTTTTTTAAAAAAGCGACTTTTTTAAAAAAAAAGTAATTTTTAAAAATGAAATTTAAAAAAAAGCAGAACTTTTTAAAAGTAGTTTTTTAAAAAATAGAATTTTTAAAAGCAGCTCTTTTAAAAAAACAAAATTTTTAAAAAACAAAATTTTTAAAAACAAATTTTTTTAAAAATGAACTTTTTAAAAAAGCTTTTTTTTAAAAAATAGAATTTTTTAAAAACACCTTTTTTAAAGAAAATGTAATTTTTTAAAACAGTTCTTTTAAAAAAAATGTAATTTTTTAAAATAGATTTTTTTTTTTAAAAGAATTTTTTAAAAATAGAATTTTTTAAAACAAACTCTTTAAAAAAGCGGAACTTTTTAAAAGAAGATTTTTTAAAAAAAATAGAATTTTAAAAAAAACATATTTTTTTTAAAAAGGAACTTTTTAAAATGCAGTTTTTTAAAAAAAGAATTTTAGTATAATAGATTTTTTTTAAAAACAGACTTTTTTAAAAAATAGAATTTTTTAAAAAAGCAGAATGTTAGTATTTTAGTATTTTTAAATTTATTTTTTTAGTATTTTAGATGTAAATATGTTATGTTTTGAATTTTAGTATTTTATTAAATGATGTAAATATGTTATGCTTTTTTATTTTGAATTTTAGTATTTTTTGTTTTGATTAAATGATATATATTGTTTTATTTAAAATTTTATTATATTTAAACACGCCACGTCATCAAATTTTTAACGCTGTTTGTCTTTTCTTAACTAAGAAATGAAGTCACCCCAAAATGTAATGTTAAAAGTCTTTAAAAAAAAAAAAATTAGTTTAGGGTGAAAGTGGGACATCCGGTAGTAAACATTAGGGTTTTTTTTGGCGCTTATATATATATATATATATATATATATATATATATATATATATATATATATATGTATGGAGTAGTACTAACTTAATTGAAGTGAGTAAATATATTTTGTTTGTTTTTCCCTCTCTAAAAAAGAGGAGGAAAAGAAAGACAATCTGTTTGTCTCTCTAGGTTTCCGCGTACGTGTGATTAAGGATTGATCCATCGCTGTCTACTTTTATTAGAGATTCCCATGCCCTAATTTATTTGTATTTGCTCATCATCATCATCATTAATTAACACTAATTTTCACTACTAATACGAGTTTTATCTTTATTGTTTTAACGTCATTATCATAATTATATTGTCCTAGATTTTAAAAAACAAATCGAAAATTCAAAGTATTGTTTAAATAAAAATAAAAATCTAACTAAATATATATTTATTCTCACAATATAAATACTTATTTTGGCATTATCCGCCTTTTTTAAAGATAGTATTTTAAAATAACCAACCGTAAAATGTATTTTTATGTTTTTAAATGAGAACTACTATTTTCATAAATAAAAATACAAAAAAATTGTAAGTTCTAATTTGTATTATATGAAAAAAAGAACCTTGAGAAAATTAAACTTCGCTTTTAAATTTAACAAATGCTCTAATCTTTCAATATAATGTTTTGATATTAGTAACTCTCCAAAAATATTTTTAAACAATATAAATATGGATTCAAATCACTTTTAATTAAAAAATAAAATAATATTTTTGTGAAAATAAACATTAATAACAATATTAAAAAAATGTATAACTATATATAAAGAGTAATGCTAGAGACACAAATTATTTTACAAATTACTGATATGATATACTCCATCTCAACATATTGATCAACAAATTATTTCAATGTAGTTTTCGATCCCATCAACAACTGTTTGTAAAATATTTGTAGAATAATTTGCGTGTCTAGCATTATTCATATATAAATATGGGAAGTGGTTAGCATGAACTTTATTTTTGAGTAAGTTGGTCAATTGGTAGATAGAAGATCGACACGGCCTTGCTTAAACTACATATGTGTCAAAGATTTTTCCGATCAATTGATCAACTTATCAAAATATAAATTTCATGCTTAACCGGGTCCATAAATATGTAGCTAGCAAAATAAAAATTATTAGTTTTTTTTTAGCTGACATGGCTGAGCCTTTGTGAATTATATTAATTATAATATTATTAAAATTTTACATACTTATGACATTATTTTGGTACATTCCGAAAATAAAGTTTCACCCCTTTGTTTTGATGATAGCAACATCTACTTTTCATCCATAGTGACACTGGCTAATTTTTATTTTTATTAAAATAAAATAAAATAAAAATTGCTGCAGGGAATACTTACCGTATGTTTAGAGCAGGCAATCAGTCATCGTGGCTAACCACTACTCTCCACGGAGCGTGTGCTACACCGTTCAATAAACCATCAAACCACATCAACTGGAAAGTGGAGACATAGCGACGCATCGTAAATAGCGTGACACAGGAGCAGCTATTATCAATTATACGGTACGACTCGACGCAGTGTAATTCTGTAGTAGGGACCCACCCCTAGTCAATCCTTACCGTTGATTGTGTCTGATGGAGCAGATTAGATTAAGTAGTCTATTCACTACTGTACTTTGAACTTTCTGTATTTTCTCTATCTAGCAGTAAATCTAGAGGGTTGTGTTTTGATGACGAAAGTACCCTCTATTATTTTAGATCTCTTTCACTTTTGTGTGGATTTCTGCCGCTGGTCAGAGAGGGGTAGTGATGTCAATAAAGAAAATCTAGCGGTATCTGACGTTGAAATAAATGCAAAAGCTTAGGGCTATTATTGTCATTAGATAAGAATTTGTCGTATGCTATAAGAAAGCAAAGAACGAATGAACTTGCACGTGTGAACAGTGTTTTGGGTTTGTTATTGCCAAAAATAACTTTTTGCTCTTAATTTCCACGTCATCCTATCTTACATCTCGTATGGGTCCTACTTTTATATAAAAATAATAATTCCCTTCAATAAATTTTAATTATCGTTTTTATTGATAAAAATTATCGTTTTTACTGATAGAAATATTAATTTCCTAATTTAATTATAGAGTGCTGTATTTATTTTACTTGTAACTATGATCACTATTAATCAAATTGTTGGATTACTACCGATTTTAATTATGATTTTTGTTTCATTTAATATGTTCCAATAACTGCAAAGAAGTAAATCATTAAAATAAAATAGTTCATTTTATTTTCATGTTTTCAAATAAGAATTATATATATATATATATATATATATATATATATATATATAAGCAAACTAATAAGAAATTGAAGTTATTTCTTCTTCCTATTTGTAGAATTTTATTTATTCCTAATTTGGGTTAATTAGATTTTTTGTTTTTCTCCAATTTTGTGGGAGTCATTTTCTTCTTTTTAAGAGTTTTGATTCATTAAATGTAAAAAGTGATTTTATATTTTAATAATATATATATATATATATATATATATATATATATATGTGTGTGTGTGTGTGTGTGTGTGTGATTGTTAGTGTGACATACATGTCACTTATAATTCAAAACTTAATTTTTGTTTTGAAAGCAAAAAATCTTGTAACTAATATTATTATTTAGGATTTTCATAATTATATATATTGTCTAAAATTAGATAAATTAATATTAATTAAAATTTAAAATATCTTATAATAATATACTATATTATGGAACATATAGAGTATTACATGGAATCTTATTGAAATATTTTTATCCCCAATTGCCCAATTAAAGTGCTAAATTAAAACACATTTTTTCAAACATGTTAGGCAAAATCTTGATAAATATACAAAGAATCAAATCCATTTTTTTCAAACATGGTAGGCAAAAGTAATTTATTGACTTTAGATAGTTTATCAAATGTCATTTTATACGCAAAGTAATTTTAATTTTCATTTAACAATCTCATACAAAAAGTAAGCAAAAACATGTAAATTATTATGTAATTTTGTGATGCGCGTCAATAAAAAATAAATAAATAAATAAATTTGAACAGGAAAAATAATTTATTTATTTTACACTAATATAAAATGCTACAACATCAAATCAAATAAAAATTTATATATTTTTTTATTGTTTTGCAGTCTCCTTACGTATATAAGATTAAATTGTGCGATAAAAAAAATTTTATTTTTTAAAAATAATTTCAGATAAATTATCTCAAAATTACGTGTATGTTGGTGTGTTTAGTAGGTAGATGTAGTAATTGTGTAAATTTCACTTCTATGCTTGAGATTTTATCATTTTATCACTTAACCATCTATTGTTTAGAAAACTACATTTAAACACTTGAGATTTTGAGGTGAAGTGAGAAAGTTACATTTTTCTTTCAAACAAACTTTGCGTACAGGTAACTCGTCTAAAGAGCGTGATGCATGATTCTAACGGTCAAATAAGACTGAAATTTGTCCAATGTCCCAACCATTTACATTTGTTCACCTTTAACAGCTCTTTTCTACCATTTAGAACATTTGTAGTTTATCTCTAGCTTTGATTAGGGGTGAGCAGTTCGGTTATAACCGAACCGAATAAGCTATTCGGCCAAAAATCGAACTTAACACATTTCTATTATCCGAATTGTTAACCGAATTAGCTGATAACCGAATAACCGAATTATCGAATTTATAATTCGGTTATTCAGTAATTAACCGAAATGAAAGGCTTCCATACTTAACATTTAGTTACCTTAACACTCAACACTAAAAAAGAGCAACAAGAATGTATAAGCACATTAACATAACATCACATATACTCATTGCCTTTATATATTCCAGGGTTCATATTTGAACACAACAAAAACTCTTCTACATAGGATAGGACATTAGGTGATTAAATATCTTGATGGTAAAATTTGAAGAAAATGCCAATGGCATACTATTAGTCCCTTAATGTGGGACTATTAATCCTGTAAAGTCATTTGATACCCAAAACAGTCTTGTTCACATTATATACTTGACCATAAGAAAGAGGGACAGTTTTTGTACAGTTGTGTCTTTTTTCGCAGCTACTGTTGAGAAACAGCTGGTTGTTATTTTCCTAGTCATAGTCACCATCCCCTTCTGTGGATAAACTGATCATGCTTTTATATTAATCTAAGGTTATTTTTAGGTCATTGCTTTCTTAACCATGGCTATTTTGAACTTTTTTTCGGTCTACAGTAAAGTTTGTGCCTCATTTTTCAACTCCCTTCCAGACATGTTAAGAAGCTATATTAATAAGACTAATGATTTTTGTGGACTTTGGATATTGCTTTGTTATTGTGTAATTTGAAAAGAATGGAGTGTGATTTACATGGAAAATAATTTGAAGCTTTATATGTTTTCACCTAAATTGATAATGATAGATGGTGATGGCCATTAGACAGAGTTGAGCATGCGTATGACTGTGGGTGCACTTGTGCTTATTTTCATTTCTCAATTGACTTTTAAACGACATATAAATATTCCACGAGTAAGTTGTCACAAATAAACTTAGATGTTTTGAGAGACTCGCATTAGTTTGTAAATGAACTTCTTTCATATGGGTCAAACAAATTCAACATAACAGTAACTCAAGAATACGCTCAAAATATAGAGAGAGAAAAGAGAAAACTTGATTTACGGTGTGATTTTCAATTCCTAACCTAAGCACACCTATTTATAGGAAATTGCTTAGAACACAGAAAATTTAATATAATAATAATATAATTATACAAATTTTCCTTAGCCCACCTTTGGTCAAAACACCAGCCACACATATTAATTATGTCAAAAAAATACAAAAACGTTTTTCTGCAACAAAATAATTTAAACTCCCAAAAATCAATTATTTGAACTTGAACTTCAATAATTCATAATAAATATCACTGTCAGAGAATTCGAATCTCACCCCTTTTTTATAGGAATTCAATTCTCTACAACTTTGCAGAAAAAAGTTTTTCAAATTCAAATAAAGAGATTGACCAGAAATCCTGAAGCAGGCGATTTCAATTATATAATCAGAATTTCGGTCGATAAATGGGGTCCAGACATATTTAACATGTTTTAAACATTTATTGCAAAAAATACTCTTCCTCCTCAATATACTTCATATATCACATTAGATTTGTAAAAATATCACTTAGTTAATATATTATTAAAATAATATATTTAAATGAATATTTTTATCGAAAAAAGATAAAATATTAATTTTCAACAAATTATTCACAAACGAGGCGGGTTCACCCAGGAAGAGGGGCTTTCCGATAAGAATTTAACTTCTACTTTGGTGCCTTGATTGGGTGACCAAACCTCTCCTTAGGCAGACTTTCTAGACATTGTCAATATTTATCTAATAATATAGAGATAATATAAATTATTAGCCCGATAATGAAAATGCATTGAAGAAGGCAATGATATAAAATATCAGCAGCTTGACAATTAAGTGAGCGATGTTTACGTAATGTCACGAAGCCCTATTCGACAGCAGCGTATTAGTGTATTTTAACCACTTAGGGTATTAAAACAGTTAAAAAGCAACTTATATTTAGCCGTTTCTTTCAATCGCTTTTTCACGTTATGGGGATGTCACGAATTTCCTAGAGCGATCTTAGTATTCCACGACGAGCGAATATTCCCAGGCGATAATGACTATCACACTAATACGTCAAATCAACCCTTACTATTTCAAAATAATAAATAAAGGAAATTCCATATTCAACTTGTTATTGTGTAATTTGAAAAGAAAGTGTGATTTACTTGGAAAATAATTTGAAGCTATATGTTTCACTAAATTGATAATGATAGATGGTGATGGCCATTAGTGAGGAGTTGAACATGCGTTATTGTTGTGGGTGCTTGATATTTTCATTTTTCTCGATTGACTTTTAAACTGTCAATATTCCACGAATGTATATAACATAACCTAAAGAAACCATATACAATGAAAATAAACTACTAAACATAGTCAAGTGAAGGGATTCAAATAAACTGTTAAACATAGCCAATACTAGACCTGGGAAAGCCTTGGTCTTATTTTTTACAGTGCATTTTTCCACAGGAGGACCAATATTATAATCTATCTCAGAAATATAACCAAATTGAGGTAAAAAGAGTGGGATTTTTAATGTCTGTGGTTCTAAATGTGGCTGGCATGAAAGGTATTAGTTCAAACTGACAAGCCATAATTTTATAGCTGAATCAACCAAAAGGTACAATTCAAGTTTAAGAAATATCCAGACCAAAAAAGATTGCCTTAACATAATCAATTTTCATTACTTTGTGGGAAATCAGGAGAGGAGACAAAAAGAATATCATTATTTAAACTTTATTAAAAAAAATCATTTCTCATACTCTTTAAGTCTCAATGGATTTCTTCATATCAACTACCCATAATTTTGGAACGAAGACAATAATAAATTGTGAAAGGAAGATTGAAATATACAATAACTTCAGATTAATTAAGGGGTTACCGGCGGTGGTACGGTGGTGGTGAAGGCGTCGTCCGGCCGGATGTTGGTGGTTCCTCTTCTCTTCTCCCCCTACTCCCTCTTCTCCCTCGTCTGCATTTCTCCCTCTCCCTTTTTCTTGTCGACTTGTTCGAGCGAATGCCTGAATCTGATTAAGGTTATAAGAATCAGTGACCGCTATCAGCGACCGCATGCGGTTGCTAATTTTTAATGATGTGGACATATCAGCGACCGCTAGCGGTCGTTGATATAGATTGGTCACCGCGTCAAAGTTTTGCACCAAATTTTGGGAGGAAAATTCTTCTCAGCGACGCATGCGGTCGCTGATATATACTAGCGACAAGAATCCTACGCGATCACAGCTAGCGGTCGCTATTACTATTATCAGCGACCGGATAGGGCGGTCGCTGATATCATTGGTCGCAGATGGCCTTTTTTTCTTTTAGTGTCATTGGCCCGTAGTGCATTGATGGACAATTGTTGGTATGATTATGACCAGGGATTATTCGGTATGATCATGACCATTGGTAAAATTAAACACGAATATCGTTGGCCCGTAGTGCATGGATAATTCGTGGTTGTTGTAAGACCCCAACTTTTATGAATAAAGATTAATTTTTTCTCGAAATATATTTTTGAATATTATGGTGTGGATATGATATAATGTTATAGTTGTGGGTATTATTTACAAATTTTGCAAAGTAAGCAACTGGTTTTATAATATTCGATTGGTCGCGGGATATTCGTTTTAACAGAAAATATTACGACGAGACACACTCATTGGTGGACCCCAAAATGAAAGTATTGTCGTAGTTAGAAAACGGCAGAATTATCTTTTTATAAAAATAACGGCGAAAGTTTTACCGTTAAACTGTTGAATTACCCGGTGGTAAAAGTACAAGAATGTCTGCGTGGTTTCATAAGTAGCGCCGGTATTGATTATTGATGCTTACGTGAGAAGTCACTCAGTTATACTCAATTATTGCTACGTAATATCTCTCATATTATTGATTCAATTATTGTCACAGTATCATCTACATAATATTTATTATTATTAAATCAATAATTGAGACGACAAAGTTATTCATATTATTATCTGCAATATTGACAATGTCTAGAAAGTTCTGTCAAGGAGAGGATTGGTCACCTAATTACGCGCCAATAGGGAGAAATCCTTATCGGAAAGCCCCCTCTTTCCTGGGAATGATCTAGTTGTTAAATATTGTGAGTTATAATATTAATGATGAATAAGTTCGTGTTGATTAAAGATGAAATTGATATTTCCATTATGTTGGGATTATTAGTGTTAGTGGAAATCGACATCTATTTTGTGACGCCCCCAAAATAGGTCCACACGACCCATCTTGAGTCGCTAGATATAACACTATAAAAATCAAATACAAACTTCATTTATACAATTGTTGAACTGTCATGCAGAGTACGATAACAGATAAGCTGTGAGTTTTAATACAAATGTATGTAACTCTCATAATGCCTCGACCACAACCTTACAATGGTACTTTATAAAAGTAATATAAAAACCTGCTTTTAGAAACTAAAATCTTTGGGAAGTGCTCAAGGAAACCTTCAGACATGGGGAGGCCATGCGTCAAAGTTATGATAGATATCATATGTCCACGAAATTATCCTTGGTTGACCCAAAAGTCCCCAAAGAAAAACAAGAAGATCGATTAATATCATCTTCTTTCCAATGGTGAGTCTTCTCTTGACATATAATTATCTCCGTTGTCTCCAAGTGAAAATTATATTTCAAATATACTCCAAGATCATATAGGTAGTGCTCGTAGATATACTCAGCAAGTGGATATGCACAACCATGTCTTATGATAACACGAGGTTGTATGTCATTAGACATCTTGTATGATAGCGGCAAAACACCCTTCCAAAGTTGGGTTCACCTCACCTTATTCGATTCACCAAAATTAAATATCAAATGACGTATACAATATGACAAACTTATCTAAAGTTCTCAACAAAATTATTTTCATACTATTTAGGGAGAACCTCAATGTACTATAGACCATGATTCTATTCCCTCGTTATCCCCGCTCGACCCACCTACACTCTTATTACACGAAAGGAATTGTGAAGCGTAAGGGAAAGACAACTAGCCCGAAGAAAGAATATCATGACTAAAGATAATTTACATCATCAATAGCCTTCATCAAGAATAAATCGTAGATTTAGAACATATGGTAGATGATAAAACTTTTTAACCATAGTTGCAGCGGAACGAGCAATCCATTAGAAGAGTCAAATAGACCATAAAGTCAATTATCTTCTCCACGTTAAAAATCCACCAACAATATTTTATCCATGTAACATCAGTAAACAATTCTTGTCCACAATCAGGTGAATAACTCATAATCATAATTGTGGTTCTAAATTCCTCTTCGCACCTAGGACGAAGATAATTTTCATCACCTGCCTTTACCTGAAATATCAAAGACCATGGTTATACCAAATCACAATTCATGTTCATAATCATACTAATAAATTTATCTTTCCACTACAGGCCAAAGATATTCATTAACAGTTCATTCTTGCACTACAGGCCAAAGACATGTAATTGTATTTTAGAAGAGTCAAGTAGAGCATGATATCTATTATCTTCTACGAATTAAAAGTCTATTATCAATATTTTATCGCTGAGACTCAGCTCAATAAATAATCAACATCATTAAATCATCCCTGCACTATAGGCCAAGGATATTCTTTAGTATCACGACCACGAATTATCCATGCACTACGTGTAAGACCCCAACTTTTTAGTGAATAAAATCGTATTTCCTCTATTTATTATTGTGAATAATAAGGTATTAATTTGATATAATACTTTGGTTATGGGTGAAATATGAAAATTTTGCAAAATAAGCAAGTGGTTATAAAATATTCAATTGTCGGGGAATATTCGTTTGGTCGTGGAATATTCTTTCCGCTTGGGAATATTTAAATTTACCTGTAGCAGACCATTTGTGGGTCCCATAACGGATAATGGTTGGGATGAAGAAAACGACAAAATTGAATAACGGCGTAGTTGTTATCGTTAAGACATTTGAATACAAATTGGTTAAAAAATACGATGTCTGGCGTTGTTGTTGCGAAAGCGCACCGGTTTTGCACAGTATTTTTGAATTATTGATTCTTAAGTAAGAATGCACTACTCAATAATGGTTACAATAATTATTGTTCAATATTTTATTTTATTGATTCAATAATTGCTACGTTGATATTTTATATTATTATTGTTTCAATAATTGTCATCAAGACAATATCTCCATTATCGGATCAATAATTCATATTATTTGAATAATATTATTAGATAACATTATTGGAAATGTCTAGAAAGTTACGTCGAGGAGAGGTTTGGTCACCTAATTGCGGCGCTTGAAGAAGGAGAAATCCTTATTGGAAAGCCCCATCTTTCCGGGAAGAGCGACTTAGTTGTCATAAATGTGATTCTCGTAATATTATTTGTGAATAATTAATCATTGATTCATATGATAAGGAAATATTTATTTTATGTGGATATAAATGATGGATTTATTTATGTGGTTATAAATGAAGGAATTAATGTTGAGGTGTTTTATTAGTATTTTGTCGGATTGGAGGTATTAAAAGATCAAATCTGTTCTTACTGAACTTTATTGTGTGAGTTATAATATTTAATCCAAATAGTTGGATCGTTGTAATTTTGGATATGTTATACATATATAATTTGAGTATATGTTCACAAATTTTGAACCGTTAAAATGAGCGTATGATTTGTTATGAATTTTAAGAGGTTCTTGATTTAAATTAGGTTATAAATCATTTTGGTGGAAAATTTAGAATTGGTGGGCCCCATTCTTGGTTGGTGAAGAAATGTGCTGAGATTTTTATTCATATGTGGTGGGTGACAATAGTAACAGGTAAAGCCATCAGGTAGCAGGTTAGTCTTCTATGGCGTTCTAAGCATTTTTCTATAAATAGGGTGTTTAGTTAGAATTGAAAATCACACCGTAATTCATAAGTTTTTTCTTTCTCTCTATATTATCGAGCGTATTCTTGTGAGTATTTTGATACTTTGAGTGTTGCTATACGGTGCAAGTTCCTTCAGCACTATATCCAGTATTCCAGCCAGAAGTATTATCTTTTTGAGGTAAGGGATGTTATTTTCTTCGTAAGTGATATTATTTCTTCAATATCATTATGTCAAAATATTGGTTGGAACTTTTTATCAAATTTGGAAATTTTCATGTCGGGGTTACTATTCATGAGTTACTATTCATGAGTTACTATTCACGAGTACTATTCACGAAGCATGATGATTTTTCTTGTAGAATTTCTATCTTTTGGTGTCGGAGTTACTATTCACGTATACGGCACTATTCACGAATACGACACTATTTACCAAAAAATGGAATTTTCTTCTTTTTGTCCAAGTTGTCTATTATGGTTACTATCTTTGATTGTATCTATGTTTTGATCTTTATTTTGAATTCTGTTTAACAATTTGGTTATTATGAAGTATTTTTGAACTTGGATAAACTGTAATACGAATCTCTAATATTTGATATATCTTTTATCTCACTGGATTCATTTTCTTTAAGATATTTTTCATCATCCTCAGTCTTAAATGATGATATTACTGAATATCTTTGGCCTGTAGTGCAAAGATGAATGATTAACTGATGAATATCTTTGGCCCGTAGTGCAAAGATGAACAGGTGTTGAGATGAACATGACCAACTGGTGATACAAATGAATATCTTAGGTCTGTAGTACAAAGATGAATATTTGATTCAAGATGTATATTGATTTGATGTTACAGGGATAAAATATTGATGATGAACTTTAAATCTTAGAAGATAGTAGAATTCTTTCTCTACTTGACTCTTCTAATGGATTGTTTATTTCGTTGCAGTTGTTGATCTAAAACTTGTTGTCTATTATATTTTATCAGATTTTTTCCATGTTGAAGACTAATGATAATTTGTTGTATATTATCTTAGTCATAATATTTTCTTACTGGGCTAGTTGAGCTCACTTTCTTTCTTTCCTTTATTCTCTTGTGGAAATGAGAATATATTTGGGACTAGTCGGGGAATGGATTGACGGTCCAGATGGTTGCATTAGTAGTCCTCACTATTCTGTGAAATAGCGTATCAATAATTGTAATGAGGACCCCTTTTGAATTTTTATATTGTCTATTATACAATAGTTGTATTCAAACTCACAATATATGTGTTGTCGTATTTTGCACGACAATTGTATTACTGAAGTTGTATTTGTTTTTGTACCATATATTTGGCCACTCGGAATGGGTTGGATGGAATGGACCTATTTTGGGGTCGTCACACTACGGGCCAAAGATAATCGTGTTTTCATCAACGGTCCTTACGAGTATTGAAATAATACAACTCTCTTCATGAATACGAAAGAATAATACTCCTTACGAGTACAACAAATAATATCCATTACCTTAGAAAGAAGAGTATTCAGACTGGTAGGACGAGGATATTCTTGAAGAAAACTTGCACTATTTTATACGCTCAAAGCTTTCTTAAACTCTAAAGAAATACGCTCAAGATTATAGAAGAAAAATTCTCTGAATTTCTGGTGTGATTTTCAATTCTAACTAAGCATTCTATTTATAGGAGAATGGAAAGGATAATATGCTGTACTATGCAATAAAATATAATATATTCTATTTATAATCAAATAAAACAAAACTTTATAAAAAGTATTTTGTTTTATATAAAAAAGTTTTTACTATGCAAACACTATGTCAGCACTTATGCAAATACTATGCATAATAAAATATGATATATTTTATTTAAAATCTAATAAAACAAATAACTTTATAAAAGTATTCTATTTTATATAAAAATATTTTACTATGCAAACACTATGCAGGCACTATGCAGATACTATGCATAATATAATATAATATATTCTATTTAAAATCTAATAAAACAAATAACTTTATAAAAGTATTCATTTTATATAAAAAGATTTTACTATCTGAAACACTACGCAGCACCAATTCTAGTAGCAATAATTGAACAAAACTGAGTGACTTCTTACGTAAGCATCAATAATCAATACCGTGTGCTACTATGCAACCACGCGTATTACTGTACTTTTAACACCGGGTGTTTCAACAGTTAACGGTAAAACTTCCGCCGTTATTTTTATAAAAAGATAATTTTGTCATTTTCTAACTCCGACAATAATTCTGTTGTGAGGTCCACCAATGATTGTGCCGTTGTACGAATATTCCCGTTAAAACGAATATTTCCCGACCAATCGAATATTTTATAACAACTTGCTTACTTTGCAAAAAAATTCACATATCACCCTCAACTTTAAACTTTTATCAATTTAACCATTTACGAAATAAAATAATAATTATAAGAAAATTGAATACTTTCATTTCATAAAATTCGGGGTCTTACAATCTCCCCTCCTTATGAAATTTCGCCCTCAAAATTTACGTACGTACTTGGTATTCGAAGAGATGAGAATACCTTACTTTATTTTCGGATTGTACCTTCCCGGTTATATCCTTTGTATCATATTTTTTCCATTGCTCATCTCCTGTATTTCAGATATCATTCTAGAATATATCTTCAAAACAAAGGTTAATTAATATATCACAAATTGTCAACTTATCAAGTAAAAATTTCGGCTTAGGTAAGTCACACACTAGCGAAGTATATTACTCATCTCTCCCTTCCTAGTTCTAGACTCATATCTCCGCCAGTGACCATATCCCTAAGCTCTGATACCATTTGTGACGCCCGCAAAATAGGTCCACACGACCCATCTTGAGTCGCCAGATATAACACTATAAAAATCAAATACAAACTTCATTTATATAATCATTGAATCGTCGTAAATGCAGATACGACAACGAGATAAGTAATGAGTTTTAATACAAATGTATGTAACTCTCATGGTGCCTCGACCACAACCTTACAATGGTACTTTACATAAAAATACCAAAACCTGCTTTTAGAAACTAAAATCTTTGGGAAGTGCTCAAGGAACTTCAGACATGGGAGGCCGTGTGTCCAGGGTTATGATAGATATCATATGTCCATTGAAATTATCCTTGGTTGACCCAAAAGTCCCCAAAGAAAAACAAAAGATTAATATCATCTTCTTTCTAATGGTGAGTCTTCTCTTGACATATAATTATCTCCGTTGTCTCCAAGTGAAAATTATATTTCAAATATACTCCAAGATCATATAGGTAGTGCTCAGAGATACTACTGCAAGTGGATGTGCACAACCATGTCTTATGATAACACGAGGTTGTATGTCATTAGACATCTTGTATGATAGTGACAAAACACCCTTCCAAAGTTGGGTTGACCTCACCCTATATTCGGTTCACCAAAATTAAATATCAAATAACGATACAATCGACAAACTTATCTAAAGTTCTCAACAAAATTATTTTCATACTATTTAGGGAGAACCTCAATGACATATATAGACCATCGTTCTATTCCCTGTTATCCCCCTTTCGACCCGGCTACACTCTTATTACCTGAAAGGAATTGTGAAGCAGAAGGGTGAGCACAACTAGCCCAGTAAAAAAAATCATGACTAAAGATAATTTACATCATCAATAGACTTCATCAGTAATAAATCAGAGATTTAGAACATATGGTAGATGATAAAACTTTTTAACCATAGTTGCAGCGGAACGAACAATCCATTAGAAGAGTCAAATAGACCATAAAGTCTATTATCTTCTCCACGTTAAAAATCCACCAACAATGTTTTATCCATGTAACATCAGTCAACAATTCATGTCCACAATCAGGTGAATAACTCATAATTATAATTGTGGTTCTAAATTCCTCTTCGCACCTAGGACGAAGATAATTTTCATCACCTGTCTTTACCTGAAATATCAAAGACCATGATTATACCAAATCACAATTCATGTCCATAATCATATTAATAAATTCATATTTCCACTACGGGCCAAAGATATTCATTAACAGTTCATTCTTGTACTACAGGCCAAAGACATGCAACTGTATTTTAGAAGAGTTAAGTAGAGCATGATATCTACTATCTTCTACGAATTAAAAGTCTATTGTTAATATTTTATCGCTGAGACTCAACTCAATAAATAATCCACATCATTAAATCATCCCTGCACTATAGGCCAAGGATATTCTTTAGTATCACGACCACAAATTATCCATGCACTACGGGCCAAAGATAATCGTGTTTTCATCAACGGTCCTAATCATGCCATAAAACAATTCACCTTTGCACCCTTGGCCGAAGAGAATCCATAGCCATAATCATACCAAAAACTATCCATCAATGCACTACGGGCCAATGAGGACTTTTTCCACATCATTTGTAACATTACGGTCGTGATTATAGAATAATCCACGGTAATAATCATACCAAGTCCATCTATGCACTACAGGCCACAGATGACTTTCAACATAATATAAGCATGAGGATGATGACAATTCAATAAAACAAGTTCAAGAATAAATTTTAAAGATTTATAAATTAATTTATCCAGGAACCAATAACGTCCAAATTGTCAACATGATACTGCTTTGTAGAGTAAAATTCAAGAATGCTCAGAAGAATATTTTCATGAAAAGATACTGAATGAAACACAAATATCCAGGATATTCTACTAATTTCATAGAGCATAGAAGCCAAAACTTTAACCAACTGAGTATAATAGAATATATGAAATTGCAAATGGATTTTCGCTCGTCATGCGGTAATCCACGTAGACAGATCATTTCAACAGAATAATAAAGAATAGAATAACAGAAGAATTTCACCATGTATGCGGTACTTCGCATAGACAGGTTATTTCAACATAATAATAAATAACGGAACCAGGTCATGCGTAATCCGCACAGACAGGATATTCCAACAGAATAATAAAGAATGGAACCAAGTCATGCGTAATCCGCACAGACATGATATTCCAACAGAATAATAAAGAATTGAACTAGGTCATGCGTAATACGCACAGACAGGATATTCCAACATAATAATAATGAATGGAATAACAGAAAAATTCACCAGGCATCACGATAGACCAGATGATAAAAGTTATTCCAATGAGAATAATAAAGAATGGAATAACAGAAGAATTTTACTATGTATGTGGTACTTCGCATAGACAGGTTATTCCAACATAATAATAAAGAATGGAATTACAACCCTTACAAGTATTGAAAGAATATAACTCTCTTCTTGAATACGAAATAATAATACCCTATACGAGTACAACAAATAATATCCCTTACCTTAGAAAGAAGAGTATTCCGACTGGTAGGGCGATGATATTCTTGAAGAAAACTTGCACTATTTTCTGCGTTCAAAGCTTTCTTAAACTCTAAAGAAATACGCTCAAGATTATAGAAGAAGAATTCTTTGAATTTCTGGTGTGATTTTCAATTCTAACTAAGCATCCTATTTATTGGTGAAATGAAAGGATACTATGATGTCTTATCTGATAAAATATAATATATTCTATTTATAATCAAATAAAACAAAACTTTATAAAAAGTATTACATTTTATATAAAAAAGTTTTTTTACTATGCAAACACTTACGCAGAGCCTTATCTACATGCATAATAAAATATAATATACTTTATTTAAAATCTAATAAAATAAATAACTTTATAAAAGTATTCTATTTTATATAAAAAGATTTTCCTATCACGAGAACACTATGCAAATACTATGCATAATAAAATCTAATATATTTTATTTAAAATCTAATAAAATAAATAACTTTATAAAAGTATTACATTTTATATATAAAAGATTTTACTATCTGCAAACACTATCAAGCAATTCTAGTAGCAATAATTGAACAAAAGCTGGTGACTTCTTACGTAAGCATCAATAATCAATCACAAGTGTGCTACTATGCAACCATGCAGACGTATTCTTGTACTTTAACAAGGGTGTTTCAACGATTAATCTGGTAAAACTTTTCGTCGTTATTTTTATAAAAGATAATTTTATCGTTTTTTAACTCTGACAATAATTCTATTGTGGGGTCCACCAATGATTGTGCCGTTGTACGAATATTCCCTGTTAAAACGAATATTCCCCGAACAATCGAATATTATATAACAACTTGCTTACTTTGCAAAAAATTTCACATATCACCCTTAACTTTAAATTTTTATCAATTTAACCATTTACAAAATAAAATAATAATTATAAGAAAATTGAATACTTTCATTTCATAAAATTCGGGGTCTTACATATTTCGATAATAATGGATGTCTGGAGGTTATATTGACCAATCGGGTAATTAATCGGATAAATGAGTAATTAATTGCTATTAATTCACATGGCTATAACTATTTGTTCACATGTGTGTACTATTGATTCACATGCATATACTATTAGGGGATGTGGTGCAAGATTGATAATACTTGCATGACTAAATTAAAAATAGAGGTATAGATGAAGGTGCTATACTGTAATTATTTTTTTCACATGATTGTACTACTGATTCACAAGATGTACTATTAGGGGAGGTGGTGCAAGTTTGATAATACTTGCAGGACTAAATTAAAAATGAAAGAAAAGATGAAGGTATTATACTGTAATTTTTTGAGCCCCAAAATGTGCAATTATCGAAACTATATTTTCCTATAAATAGAAGCTCATTCTTCTTTCATTCTCACCAATTCTCTAAGACTCACAGAGCAATTATAGAGAAAGAAGCTATAGAGAGAAGGAAGAAGAGAAGTCTGCTACTTCACTATTCCAGTATCCAGTCTTCTTCTGAGGTAACGGATATTATTTTGTTCAGTATTCATAGGAATAATAATTTCTTCCATACTCTGTAGTATGTGAGTAATATTATTTTGTCTCGTATTCCTGATTATACCCTCATTTTGTTAAAGTATTGCTTCTATACTCCGTGAAATTAGTAGAATATCCTTGAAATTTGCGCTACATATGCCCGTAGTGCATGGATAATTCAATGATGTGGATTATTTATTAAGCTGAGTCTTAGTGATAAAATTGATGATAAACTTTTAAATCATAGAAGATAGTAGATATCATGCTCTACTTGACTCTTCCAATAGATTGCTTATTCCGCTGCAGTTGTTGATCTAAAACTTATTGGCTATTGTATTCTATCAGTTTAACACTGTTGAAGGCTAACGATAATTTATTCGGCATTATCTTAGTCATAATATTTCTTACTAGGCAAGTTGAGATCACCCTTTTGCTTTCATTATTCTCTTCAGGAAATGAGAACGTAGCCGGGACTAGCCGGAGAATGGAGTGACGGTCCGAGATGGTTGTAAGACCCCAACTTATTATGAATAAAATCTAATTTCTTCTATTTATTATTATGAATAATAAGGTGATAATTTGATATAATACTTTGGTTATGGGGGAAATGTGCAAATTTTGTAAAATAGCGAAGTGGTTATAAAATATTCATTGTTTTGTAGGGGAATATTAAATGCGAATGACCGCGGTCATTTATGGGCCCCAAAAGCGAGAATAATTGTCGAAAAAAAAAAAGCGACAAGTTTGAGTTTTTATAAATAATAACGTAATTATTCAATTAACAACTGTTGGATTACACGGTGGTTAAAATACGATGTCTGGCGTGGTTGCGAAGAAGACATGGTATTGCGAGTATTGTTGAATTATTGATTCTTACATAAGAAGGAACTACTCAATAATTATTACGGTAATTCTTTATTCGATATTTTATTTTATTGATTCAATCATTCTTTGCGTTGATATTTTATATTATTGTTGTTTGATAATTGTCCTTTGCCTGATATTTCCCATTATCGGATCAATAATTCATATTATTTGAATAATATTATTAGATAGCATTATTGGCAATGTCTAGAAAGTTACATCGATGAGAGGTTTGGTCACCTAATTGCGCGCGCGATGAAGGAGAAATCTTTATTGGAAAGCCCCTCTTTCTGAGGAGCGACTGGTTGTGATAATTGTGATTCTGTAATATTATTTGTGAATAATTAATTATTGATTTATATGATAAGAAAATATTTATTTGATGTGCATATAAATGATGGATTTATGTGGTTATAAATGAAGGAATTAATACTGAGGTGTTTTACAAGTATTTTGTCGTTGTGGAGGTATTAAAAATCATCCGTTTGTGGATTTCAGATATTTTTTGTTAGGAATTTGGAAAAACTCAAAGCTACAAAGTTGTAGAGAATTCGATTTCGTATGGGATGGATATAAAATTCGTATTTTTTTGATAAACAAGCTATTTTCTATGAATTATTGAAGTTTTGGAAATTAAATATTTTTATTAAAATTGTGGGTGGGACTCACTTTTGTTTTTAAATCATCTGGGCTGCTGGAAATTTTCCAAGATGGCTAGCTTTGATTTTTCCATGGTTGGTACGTAGAAGAAAAGAAAAGAAATATTATTATTTTAGTCTCCTTTGGCGTTCTAGCATTTTCCTATAAATAGGCGCTTAAGTTAGAATTGAAAATCACACCAGAAACAAGTTTTCTTTCTCTCTATATTGTTGAGCGTATTTTTGTGAGTATTTAGATACTTTGAGAGTTGTTGTTTGGTACAAGTTTTTTTTGACTTTCTATCCTATATTCTGATCAGAAGTACCGTTATTTTGAAGTAAGAGATGTTATTTTCTTCGTAAATGATATTATTTCTTTCAATATCATTATGCTGAAATATTGGTCTAAACTTTTTATCAAATTTGGAACTATTTGTGTCGGGGTTACTATTCACGTTTACGACACTATTCACGTATACGACACTATTCACGAATACGACACTATTCACTGAAAAATGAAATTTTTCCTTTTTGTCCAAGATGTCTATTATGACTATCTTTGATTGTATCCATGTTTTGATCTTTATTTTTGAATCCTGCTTCAAAATTGGTTATTATGGAGTCTTATTGATCTTGGATAAATTGTAATACGAATCCCTAATATTTGTCCTTCTGTATCACTGAATTCGTTTTCTTTAAAATATTTTTCATCATTCTCAATCTTAAATGATGATGTTATTAAATATCTTTAGCCTGTAGTGCAAAGATGAATGATTAATTGATGAATATCTTTGGCCCGTAGTGCAAAGATGAACAGGTGTTGAGATGAACATGACCAACTGGTGATACAAATGAATATCTTTGGCCTGTAGTGCAAAAATGAATATGTGATTAAAGATGTATATTAATTGTTGTTATAGGGATAAAATATTGATGATGGAATTTTAAATCTTAGAAGATAGTAGAACTCATTCTCTACTTGACTCTTCTAATGGATTGATGTTTTCGCTGCAGTTGTTGATCTAAAATTTGTTGTCTATTATATTTTATCAGATTTTTTCCCTGTTAAAGACTAATGATAATTTGTTGTATATTATCTTAGTCATAATATTCTTTACTGAGCTAGTTGAGCTCACCCTGTTCCTTTTTGTTCCATTTTTCTTCTCAGGATGTGAGAACATAATAGGATCTAGTCGGGGTATGGAGTGATGGTTCTAGAAAGATGTTTTAGCAGTCCTCTTTATTTCTGTAAAATAGTGTTTGAATAATTGTAATGAGGACTTATTTGAGTGTGGATATTGTCTAGAAGACAATATTTGTATTTAAACTCACAGTATGTGTTGTCGTATTTTTCATGACAATTGTATTATTGAAGTTGTAGTTTGCTTTTCAGATCATGTATTTGGCGACTCGAGAATGGGTGTTGTATACCTATTTTGGGGGCGTCTTGGTTGGTATCGAGTTTAGGGATATGGTCTCTGGCGGAGATCGGGGAATAGAACTAGGAGGAGAGATGAGTAAATCTTTTTCGCTAGTATGTCTACCTAAGCTTATTTGTTGGTCGATCATAATATAGGGATATTATGTGATATGTTAATTTATTTAATTAACCCTTGTATTATGGCGATATTTAAGAATGGTTCTTTGAGAAGCGTTAATGATGGAGTGTATGAGGCTGTGGAACAACCTTTAGTCATAAACCGGAGAGAGCGTACAACAGAAAGCAATATTCCTCCTGTAAACAACACTACCGAGAGCAAGCGATGAATGATGGAATGTTTAGGAGCTTTTTGCGGTTCATGCAAAATCGACGAGGAGACTCGTGTACAAAATATGGGTGGAAGTGATAGCAGCGTGCGATGCATCCTGACCAAGCGATTCGAGGAATTGGGACCACCAGAATTTATTGGAAAGCGGATCCGATCAACGCGGAAACGTGGGTCAAGCAAATTACCAATATATTCGATGTCTTGGGATGCACGGAGGAACAGAAGGTTCCATTCGCCACCTTTATGTTTATTTGTGAAGGCGGACTCTTTGGTGGGAGTGTGTGAAGCGTACTGACTGCTGCCGCGACACAACATATCTTGGGAAACGTTTCAAAAACTGTTTAATGACAAGTACTTTCCTGAAAGTATTCGTCATATGAAGGAGGTAGAGTTTATCAAACTGGAATAAAACAACATGACGGTGTCCCAGTACGAGGCAAAGTTTGCAGAGTTATCCAGGTTTGTACCTCATTTGGTCGAGAATGAGGAACGAATGACGAGGATTTTTCTGAGAGGCCTAAAACCTGAGATTCAGTAATATCTTATCTCTCATAAATTTTCTTTATATTCAGATGTTGTAAATATGACTCAATTATTAGAGCGAGATAATGAGTATGTTCAACCAAGGGACCTGACCAGGATCATCTGGGTGGCGGTGATCATCAGAGCGATGAAAACCACCGGGGAGGAAAACATTCTGGACAAAAGCGGTAATAACTCGGGTGGTAATCGTGGCGGTGATAATAGAAGGAGCGAGTCGGGAGGAGATTTCAAAAAGAGAAGGTACAACAATGATAACGTGAAGACGTTAGCACAAACATCAACTGTTTCTAGGGGAGGAGAACGAGCACCAGTCATTTATTATAAATGCGGGAAAAGGGGACATATCAGCCCAAACTGCCCACAACAATTCAAGGTATGTTATAACTGTGGAAAGGAGGGCCATATAGCTCGAGAGTGTTCTGTAGAAAAACCAAGTTCAGTGGGGATGGTGACTCCAAAAGCTGTCTCGGATAAGTCGAAATCAGCGGTTCTTGGAAGAGCGCTTGTCGTGGCTGGCCAAAACGTGAGGAACCCGAACGAGGTGATCACGGGTAAGCTAATCTTGAATTCTTGCGAAGTTTATACCTTAATAGATACCGGTTCTACCCATTCTTTTATCTCTCCTGCCTGTGCTCAACGTTTAAACTTGACTCCGGAGAAATTAGACTTTGATTTATCAGTGGAGACTCCGTTAGGAGAAACTTTTGTTACGTCCACTGTTTATAAATCTTGCTTAATCCAAGTTGGCACCATCACATTACCTGTGGATCTTATATCTTTAAAGATACTTGCTTTTGATGTGTTTTTTGGAATTGATTGGTTAACTACTCATCATGCCAAAATTGATTGTTTTCGTAAGGTTGTTAGTTTTCATATTCCTAACCAACCTGTCATACGAATTCAAACAACTAAACCACTAAAATCAGTCACTGTCATATCAAGCCATAAAGCTATTCGTTTATTGAAAAACGGATGTCAAGCTTTCTTAACCCATGTTATTGATTTGAACAAAGACAAGTCGTATTTGAATAATATTTACATTGTTAGAGAATTTCGATGTATTTCTGAAGAACTTCCGGTACTACCCCGAGCGTGATGTTGAATTCTTTATTGATCTTGGAAGCGCAAGTACAAAGCCCATTTCTAAAACCCATATCGAATGGCTCTATTGAACTTTGAGAGTTAAAAGTCCAACTACAGAGGAGTTATTAGACATTGGTTTTAGTCATCCTAGTACATCTCCTTGGGGTGCTCTGTTTTACTAAGTAAAGAAAAAAGACGGGAGTATGCGACTTTGTATTGACTACCGAGAATTGAACCATGTCACCATCAAGAATAGGTATCCACTACCTCGCATTGATGACTTTTTCGACCACTTGCAAGGAGCACAATTCTTTTCAAAGATCGACCTTCGTTTTGGATATCATCAGCTGAAGATTAAAACTGAGGATATTCCAAAGCGCCTTGAGAACTTCGATACGGACATTATAAATTCTTAGTTATGTCTTTTGGATTGACTAATGCTCTGCTACTTTCATGGATATGATGAACCCGTGTATTCAAGGAATATTTGGATCGGTTCGTTGTTGTCTTTATTGATGACATCCTCATATATTCCAAAAGTAGTGAAGATCATGAGCACCATTTGAGGCGATACTTGAAAGGTTTCGTGAAAACAAACTATATGCAAGTGGAGAAATGCAAGTTACGGCGAGGAAGTAGCCTTCCTTGGGCACGTGGTGTCAAAACATGGAGTATCTGTTGACCCGGTGAAGATTGAAGCCATACAAAGTTGGGAGCAACCAAGTCGGTGATGAAGTCATAACTTTACGGGCTTAGGTGGTTCTTATCGGAGTTTCGTGGAAGGATTTTCTCGAATCGCTACTCTGTTAACTCAGCTGACTCATAAAGATACAAAATTCGGTTGGAGCGAGGATTGCGAGAAGAGTTTCCAAGAACTCAAGAGGAGACTCATTTCGGCACCTGTTCTGGCAATACCATCTGGTTCGGATGGATTTGTTATATACAGCGATGCTTCAGGCAAAGGGTTAGATGTGTTCTCATGCAACATGGAAAAGTCATAACCTATGCCTCGCTACAACTCAAAGAATATGAGAGAAATTATCATACTCATGATTTGGAGTTGGCAGCAGTCGTTTTCGTGTTGAAGATCTGGAGACACTACCTATATGGGGAGATAGTGGAGATCTATACAGATCATAAAAGCCTCAAATATTTCTTCACCCAAAAAGAACTCAACATGTGGCAATGACGTTGGCTCGAGTTGTTGAAAGATTACGACCATACTATTCAATACCATCCTTGAAAAGCAAACGTAGTGGCTGACACATTGAGTAGAAGATCGTATGCGGGTACGAGTGCAATGTTGTTAACACAAAGACCCATTTTGTACGATTTACAAAGGATGGGGATTGAGTTAAAGACTCCAAGGACCCACGTGATGATGGCGAATATACGAGTAGAACCGACTTTAATTGATAAAGTTAAAGCTGCTCAAGCTACGGACTCAATGATCGTATGAAGAAGAAAGTGCAAGAAGGTGTTGTTCTAGAAGCAAGAATCGATGAAGAATGAATACTTCGAGTCAACTTTAGACTTTCCGTTACTAACGATTCTGACTTAAAGCATAGAATCATGATGGAGGAACACAACACCCCATTTGCAATCCATCTTGGGAGTACCAAAATGTATCATGATCTTCGACATACATTTTGGTGGAATAATATGAAGAGAGAGATCATGGAGTTTACCTCGAGGTGTTTAACTTTGTCGGCGTGTAAAGGCGAGCATCAAGTGCCAAAGGGTCCATTGCAACCACTTGAGATTCTGAAATGGAAGTGGGAACACATTACCATGGATTTCGTTACAGGTCTTCCCAAAGTTTCTCAAGGCATAGATGCGATTTGGGTTATTGTTGATAAATTAACCAAGTCTGCTCATTTCTTACCAATGCGTGAGACTTATTCCCTTGAACGCCTTACTCGTATGTACGTGAATGAGATTGTGAGATTGCATGGCATGCCATATCAATAGTTTTGAATCGTGACTCAAGATTCACTTCAAGATTTTGGGTTAGCTTACAGAAAGCTATAGGCACGAATTTATGATTCAGTTCGGCATACCATCCTCAAACGAACGTACAATCAGAGAGGAATATTCAAACCCTTAAAGATCTATTAAGACTCTGTGTCCTAGATTTCAAAGGAAGTTGGGATAAGTACTTGCCACTGGTGGAATTCTCCTACAACAACAGTTATCAAGCAAGTATAGGCATGTCTCCATTCGAGGCATTGTATGGGCGAAAGTGTCATTCTCCAGTATGCTGGGACGAGGTGGGAGAAGCAACGTTGTTGGGACCAGAATTAGTACGCATAACTACAGAAAAGATCCAAATGATTCGACAAAGTATTCAAACCTCACAAGATCGACAAAAGCGTTATACTGATCTTCATTGAAAGGATGTGGAATTTAATATTGGAGATCATGTACTGTTACGTATTGCTCCATGGAAGGGAGTTACAAGATTTGGGAAGAGAGGAAAGCTCAATCCACGATTTGTTGGTCTATTTGAGATTCTTGACCGAATAGGAAATGTGGCCTATAAACTCGCATTACCTCCAAGTATGTCTCGTGTTCATAATATTTTTCACATATCTATGTTTTGTAAATATGTGAAAGACCCGAACCATATTATTGCGTTAGAACCAGACGAGATAGCCGAAGATTTAACGTCGAAGAGAATACTGTTAAGATCTTGGATAGGAAAGAGCATGTCCTACGCACCAAGGTTATACCACAAGTTAAGGTTTTGTGGAGGAACCATACTATTGAGGAAATGATCTGGGAGATGGAATCGGAAATAAAAGCGAGGTACCCTCACCTTTTCAAAACACCAGGTACGTACGTTAATTTCGAGGACGAAATTTCATAAGGAGGAAAGGTTGTAAGACCCCAAATTATTATGAATAAAATCTAATTTCCTCTATTTATTATTGTGAATAATAAGGTGATAATTTGATATAATACTTTGGTTATGGGGGAAATGTGCAAATTTTGCAAAATAAGCAAGTGGTTATAAAATATTCATTGTTGTCGGAGAATATTTGTTTGGTCGTGGAATATTCTTGTTGTCGGGGAATATTAAATGCGACGGTATGCAGATCATTTGTGGCCAGCATAATGAGAATAAATTGTCGGATAAAGAAAATTACAAGTTTGAGTTTTTATAAATATCAGGCGTAATTGTTACAGATTAACCTTTGTTGGATTACACGGTGGTTAAAATATGATGTCTGGCGTGTGGTTGCACAAAGGCGTGGTATTATGCATATTGTTGAATTATTGATTCTTACGTAAGAAGACCTACTCGATAATTATTACGGTAATTCTTATTCGATATTTTATTTTATTGATTTAATAATTGTTTGCGTTGATATTTTATATTATTGATGTTTTTGATAATTGTCAATATTTCTGATATTTCCCATATTATCGGAACGATAACATGAATTATTTGATTAATATTATTAAATATATTTTTTGAATATAACTTTTATGAATAAAGATTAATTTTTTGAGAAATATATTTTTATATATAATATTAATTGTGGATATGATATAATGTGAATTTAAGATAGTTGTGGGTAATATTTATAAATTTTGCAAAAGTAAGTAAGTAGTTATATAATATTCGATTGGTGGGGAATATTCTTTTTAACGGGGAATATTCGATACGTGACAGCACAAACATTAGTGGACCCCTAGCGGAAGTATTTTCGTAGTAGAAAGCGACATAATTATCTTTCTATAAAAATAATTATAATTATTATATTAAAGCATTTTTTATCGATAAAGATTCGTTATGTGAAATAATTTTTAATATTATGGTGTGAATTTGAGATAATATTGAAGTTGTGGGTATGTATATTATAAATTTTGCAAAGTATCAAGTGGTTATATTATAATTATTACATTATTGAATATTAGGTTTAGCGAGAATATTGGAATGTTACTGGTTGTTCATTCGAGTTATCATTGGAATAAGGTGTTGATTAAAGATGAAATTATGTGTTGAGATTATTTGTTATTGAATCGACATCTATTCTCGATGATAAATTTTATATCAATAAAGATTTAAAACAAAATAATTTTTAATATTTGGTGTGAATTTGAGATAATATTTGTTGGGTAGTATACTAAATTAATGTAGTAAAAATGGTTATATTGTCGATTAGGGCGTTTGTAATATTCGTGACAACGAGCTCAATCATTGGTGGATTGATTATTTATGATGAGAAGCGATAAAAATATTTTATTAAAATAACTCGAAAGTTTTTGATTCTATTATTACAAAGAATCGATTAATAATTATGAATTATTATAGCGATAATAGCGATTTAATATGAATTATTATAGCGATAGTACGTTTTGTTTTACGTAATAAAGCGAAACATCTTTTATATAAAATAGAATACTTTATTAAAGTTATTACATAAATAGAATATATTATATTTTATTATGCATAGTGTTGCGTAGTAGTATTTTGCATAGTGTTTTGCATAGTATTGCATAGTGTTTGCATAGTAAAATATTTTTATATAAATAGAATATATTATATTTTATTTAAAAGATTTTTCTTTAAATATGGACCGTCAGATTAAAGTAAATCAATACGGGATAGTTCATGGATTAATTCTTATGCATTCCATTTTCCTATAAATAGAAGCTCATTCCTTCATTATTTTCTTACGAATTCATTTGAAACTAGAGAGAGAAATTATAGAGAGAAGCTAGAGAGAAAGTTATAGAAAGAAGAAGAGTATACGGTACTTACTGCGATATCACTTCTCTTATATTAGGGTTTATTTTTTACGGTAAGGGTGTTATTCTTTCTTATTCTTGAAGAGAACTTACATTATTCCATTCGTTATTATTACATTGGAATAACTTTTGTAAAAGTGGCATACTATACATACTTTTATATCTGGCATACCTATACTTGGTGAAATCCTTATGTTATTCCATTCTTATTATTACATTGGAATAACTTTTTGTATACATGATTTACCTATACTTGGTGACATTCTTCTATTATTCCCATTGGAACATCACATGCTGTGTGTTTTACAGGACTTTGGTTCCGTTTTTTATTATTTTGGAACATCACATTTGTGTTTTACAGGACTGGTTAAAATCTTTTATCATTACATTGGAATATCATATCGTGTGTTTTTTGGGATGACAGTTCCATCTTTATTATTACATTGGAACATCTGTCGATTGTGAATTTTCACGACTGGTTAGATTATTATTATTACATTGGAATAACACATCATCTGAAATCTGCGCATGCATGGTGATTTCTTTTGTTATTCCATTCTTTATTATACCGGTTGGTTAAAACTTTGACTCTATACTCCATGAAATTAGTAGAATATCCTTGATATTTGCGTTTCATCGATATCTTTTCATGGAAATATTCTTACGATCATTCTTGAATTTTACTCTCTGAAAGCGAGTATTATGTTGACAATTTGGACGTTAATAATTCATGGATTAAATAATTCTTGAATTTGTTTTATTGAATTATTATGTCATTGTCATCATCCTCATGTTATATTATGTTATCTTTGGCTTACGTGCATAGATGAACTTAGTATGATTATGACGAGGATCATTCGGTATAATCATGACTTGATATAAATGATGTGACAAAAGTTCTCGGTGGCACGTAATGCGATGATGGATAGTTTTGGTATGATTATGACGAGGGGTGATTCGGTATAGTCATGACCATTGATAATTTGATGAAAATCCTTGGTAGTGATGCGGGGATGATTAGATGTGGTGGTTTATTTATTAAAAGTGAGTCTCAATGATAAAATTGATAAAAACCTTTTAAAACCTAAAAGATAGTAGACTTTATTCTCTACTTGACTCTTTTAATGGATTGCATATTCAACTGTGATTAAACTGGTTGTCTATTGTATTTTATCGGTTTAACTTTTGTTGAAGGCTAATGATAATTTATTACGCATTATCTTAGTCATAATATTTCTTCTTGGGCTAGTTGAGCTCACCCTTTATTTCACTTTATTCTCTTGAAATGAGAACATAAATTTGAGACGAGTCGGGGAGCAAAGTAATGGTCGAGAGGATAGCATTAGTAGTCCTCACTATTACGTGAAATAGTGTGATAATAGTTGTAATGAGGACTCCTTTTGAGTTTGTATAATATCTAGTAGACAATATTTGTATTCAAACTCACGATTTATGTCGTATTGTACGGCAGTTATATTAGTAAGTTGTATTTGAATTTATGTACCATGTAAGTGGCGACCCAAGATGGGTGGCGTATACCTAATTTTGGGGCGTCACGGTTGGTATCGAGCTTAGGGATATGATCCTGGCTAAGATGTGAGATAAGAACTAGGAGGGAGAGAGGGGAAATTCTTCGTTTAGTATGACCTACCTAAGTTTATTTATTTATTTAATTGGTCGATCGGAGTATAGGGATAATATGTTGATATGTTAATTAACCCTTGTTTTGTGACAAGTGTTTGTATTTAGATGTTGTGAATAGGGCTCGGTTATTGGAGCGTGATAATGAGTCGGCTCAACCAAAAGGTAACGACCAACAACACGATAATAATCATCACGGTGGTGGCGACCATCGAACAATGATGACCATCGTGGAAGAAATTATCATGCAAGAATGGTAACCACTTTGATTGGTAATCATGGCAAGATAATAGAAGTGGAAATTTCAAGAAGAGAAGGTCATTTAGCTCGATTTTTGTCGTGCACCAAAGTCAAGTCCAATTTGGGACGGTGGCACAGGTGGCGGATCTGGATAAAACAAAGTCGGTGGTTTTCATGAAGAGCGTTTTTCATGACTTCTTAAAAAGCAAGTGACTCGAACGAAGTTTAGCGGGTTAGTTAATTATAAATTCTTGCGAAGTCTATACCTTATAAGATCTGGGTTCTACCCATTCTTTTATCTCGCTTGCTTGCGTTCAACATTTAAATTTGACTCAGGAGAAGTTAGACTTTAACTTATTGGTTGAAACTTCGTTGGGAGAAACCCGTTACCTCCATTTGTTTATTAATCTTGTTGTTTCAAATAAACACTTTCACGTTACTGTCGATATTATCTCTTTGAAAATATTTGCCTTTGATGGTATTTTAGGAATCGATTGGTTAACTACTCATCATTCTTTTTGTAAGGTTGTTGCTTTTATATTTTATAACCATAACCAAACTACTAAAGTCAATTATTATCATATCAAGCCATAAGTAAAGAGCCCAGAACCTTTCGTTGTTGACTTCCTTGTGTGGAATGCAAAGCGGACTTTACTGTAATGACGTCGTGAATGAAGATGGCAAGTTGATAGGTATCATTGTGAGGTCTTTATCTGAGGTTAAGGATAGAAGTCACGAGTTGGTATTAATGTGACGTCTTATCAAGTCTTGGACGAGAGTATGATTTTGAATGATATTTCTATCATTAATAAATTTCTTGGCGTATTCTTGAAGACTTTCTTAGCCTACCCTAGGCGTGAAATCGAATTTTGTATTGTTGAAGACAAAACCCATTTCTTAAACCCTCAAATATTTCTTGACTAAAAGGATCATTTCGTGGTTTATGATGAAAGTCATAATAAAAGCATTGGACTAATGAAAATCATGGGTATTCGTGGTATTAGTAAGTTTTATGATGAGTTATGTTGGTTAGTATGTAAAAACATGAAAGTTTCTTAAAAATCACAAAGAGTTGAAAATCGATTTTGGTGAAAAGCGTAACATGAAATTCAATAGACCATATCTCCTATTATATTTTGAATTTTTGAATGTGGTCAAGTCCTAGAGTTAGATCTATGAGTTACCTAACTAATCCAAGTGGAATTACTGGAAAAGGTGTTGTAGATTTTTGTGTGGACTGATTTTTTAGCAAAGGAGGCCAAAGCTGTAAATTTCAAAAATGCTACTGCCAGAAACTTTAGGGGCTGTTTCGGCCACTTAAATTATATGAGAAAAATTCTGGCATTTTGGGACATGAAGGTATATGGTATAAAGTATCTCCTGTCCAAAAATGAGCTCATTCGACTTAAAATGAGCAAGTTATGACTATTTCAATATTTAGGTTTTTAAATGAAAAACGCTATAGCATAGGAGTTCTATAACTCAGATGACCATGAAATTTAAACTAGAAGCTCACGTTAACATGTGTAAGGTCCTGCCAAGATTTGGGAATTTTGGAGTTAAACTTGAGGTAGCTAATTTCTTAAGGAATTAATTAGAAATTGATTTTTGAAAATAGTAAATGAATTTTAAAAATTCGAGAAAAATATATTTTCATCATGGGACTATATTATGCTAAATCCCAGAAAAAAATATTTTTGGGACTGATTTGGTATTTTTCATGAAAATAGTTTAATTCTGAACATATGAGTTAAATATGTTATGTGAAGTAACAAAGTTGAAAATAGGATATTATGGGTAGAGAATCCTATATAGAGTATATATATATTTTTGATGAGATTTGATAATTGGTGATGATATCTTATGAGTATGGCATTTTGAATGATTAAATGCATTATATGGTAAAGCGTAAACAATTAAGATAAATTGTTTATAAATTTAAGAAATGATTAAAATATTGTTATAATATTAATGATATTAGATTATGAGATTATTAAGTGATTGATAACATGGGGATATTCTTGAATCTGGATAAATTATATTATAAATGTTTAATATTTATCCTTTATCTCATTTGATTGATTCTTTATATATTATTATCCTCGTGCTTATATTATGTTGAAAGTCATACGTGGCTTTTGTAGTGCATAGATGGACTTGGTATGATTATGACCGAGGATTGTTCGGTATAATCATGTAGTAATTGAAAACACAATTATCTTTGGCCGATAAGTGCATGGATAATTTGTGGTGGTCGTGATCTTAATGAATACACAATTATCTTTGGTAGTAGTGCATGGATAATTTTTGTCGTCGTGATATTAATGAATACACAATTATCTTTGGTAGTAGTGCATGGATAATTTGTGGTCGTGATCTTAATGAATACACAATTATCTTTGGTAGTAGTGCATGGATAATATCTTAATGAATACACGATTATCTTTTAGTAGTAGTGCATGGATAATTTTGTGGTCGTGATCTTAATGAATACACACGATTATCTTTGGTAGTAGTGCATGGATAATTTGTGGTCGTGATCTTAATGAATACACGATTATCTTTTTGGTAGTAGTGCATGGATAATTTGTGGTCGTGATCTTAATGAATACCGATTATCTTTAGTAGTAGTGCATGGATAATTTGTGGTCGTGATCTTAATGAATACACGATTATCTTTTGGTAGTAGTCATGGATAATTTATGGTCGTGATCTTAATGAATACACAATTATCTTTGGTAGTAGTGCATGGATAATTTGTGGTCGTGATCTTAATGAATACGATTATCTTTGGTAGTAGTGTATGGATAATTTGTGGTCGTGGATAATCTAATGAATACACGATTATCTTTGGCGTAGTGCATGGATAATTCGTGGTCGTGATCTTAATGAATATCCTTGGCATGTAGTGCGGGGATGATTCGATGATATGGATTAATTATTGGTGAGTCTCGTGATGAAATATTAATTCATGGATGTGGTAAAAGTCATCTTTGGTAGTAGTGCATTGATAGACTTGGTATGATTATGATGACGGATTATTCGGTATAATCATGGTAGTAATTGAAAACACGAATATCCTTGGCGATAGTGCATGGATAATTCGTGGTTGTGATCTTATTAAGCTAAGTCTCAAAGTATTATTGGTTTTTCTGATTATATATCTTTGGTTTCAAAGATGAATTGTTAATATATCTTTGGCTTTGTAGTGCAAAGATGAATTGTTAATGAATATCTTTGGTAGGATTGCAAAGATAAATTTAATATTTTTCAACGATAAAGGTATTCAAGGTATCCTCACCTCTTTTATCATATCAGTGCGTACCCTAATTTTGAGGGCGAAATTCCATAAGGAGGGAGATTGTGAGACCCAGATTTTTATCGATAAAGATTTAAATTTTGTGAAATAATTTTTAATATTATGGTGTGAATTTGAGATAATATTATAGTTGTGGGTAGTATTTATAAATTTTGCAAAGTATGCTGAGTGGTTATATTATATTAGATTGGTGGGGAATATTAGGTTTAGCGAGGGAATATTAAATACAGCGGCTCAATCATTGGTGGACCTAGCGAAATTATTGTTGGATTGAGAAAGCGACAAAAATATTTTATTGAAAATAACGGCGGAAGTTTTTTCTGGTTGATCTTGTTGAACTACTCGGTAGTAAAAATACGATGTCGTGTGGTTGCATAGTAGCACTGCGGTATTGATTATTGATGCTTTATGTGAGAAGTCACTCGGTTTGATTCCATTATTGTCGATTAATAATATGAATTATTATAGCGATAATGGCGTTTTATTTTATTAGTATTATTAGCGTAATAAAAGCGAAACATCTTTTTATATAAAATAGAATACTTTATTAAAGTTATTACATAAATAGAATATATTATATTTTATTATGCATAGTGTTGCATAGTGTTTTGCATAGTGTTTTGCATAGTATTGCATAGTGTTTGCATAGTAAAATGTTTTATATAAATAGAATATATTATATTTTATTTAAAAGATTTTTCTTTAAATATGAATACCGTCAGATTAAAGTAAATCAATGCAGATAGTTCATGGATTAATTCTTATGCATTCCATTTTTCTATAAATAGAAGCTCGTTTCCTTCATTATTTTCTTACAATTCATTGAAACTACAGAGAGAGAAATTATAGAGAGAAGCTATAGAGAGAAAGTTATAGAAAGAAGAAGAAGAGATACTTTGCTTCTTACTACTTCTATATTAGGTTCTTTTTACGGTGAGGGTGTTATTCTTTCTTCTTCTTGAGAGAACACATTATTCCATTCATTATTATTACATTGGAATAACTTTGTAAAAGTGGCATACCTATACATAACTTTGTATACTGGTACGTACCTATACTTGGTGAAATCCTTATGTTATTCCATTGCTTATTATTACATTGGAATACTTTTTGTATATCTGTGATTTACCTATACTTGGTGACATTCTTCTATTATTACATTGGAACATCACATGCATGTGTTTTTTACAGGACTGGTTCCATTTTATTATTACATTGGAACATCACATGCATGTGTTTTACACCGGACTGGTTCCGTCTTTATCATTACATTGGAATATCTATCGTGTGTTTACAGGATGCAGTTCCATCTTTATTATTACATTGGAACATCACTGCCGGTGTGAATTTCACGACACAGGTTAGTTATTATTATTCTGTTGGAATAATAACATACATCTGCAATCTCGCATGCGTGGTGATTTCTTTTGTTATTCCATTCTTTATTATACTCGGTTGGTTAAAACTTTGACTTCTATACTCCATGAAATTAGTAGAATATCCTTGATATTTGCGTTTCATCCGATATCTTTCATGGAAATATTCTTACGATCATTCTTGAATTTTCTTCTCTACAAAAGCAGTATTATGTTGACAATTTGGGCGTTAATAATTCATGGATTAAATAATTCTTGAATTTGTTTTATTGAATTATTATGTCATTGTCATCATCCTCGTGTTATATTATGTTATCTTTGGCTTACGTGCATAGATGAACTTAGTATGATTATGACCGAGGATCATTCGGTATAATCATGACTTGATATAAATGATGTGACAAAAGTCCTCGGTGGCTTTGTAATGCGTTGATGGATAGTTTTGGTATGATTATGACGGGGTGATTCGGTATAGTCATGACCATTGATAATTTGATGAAAATCCTTTGTGAGTAGATGCGGGGATGATTAGATGTGGTGGTTTATTTATTAAAATTTGAGTCTCGGTGATAAAAATTGATAAAAACCTTTTAAAACCTAAAAGATAGTAGATTTTATTCTCTCTTGACTCTTTTAATGGATTGCTTATTCATTATGATTAAAGCTGGTTATCTATTGTATTTTATCGGTTTAACACCGGGACTTTGTTGAAGGCTAATGATAATTTATTACGCATTATCTTAGTCGTAATATTTCTTCTTGGGCTAGTTGAGCTCACCCTTTCTTTTCTTTATTCTCTTGAGGAAATGAGAACATAATTTGGGACGAGTCGGGGAGCGCCACAGTTAAGTAATGGTCGGAGGATAGCATTAGTAGTCCTCATTATTACGTGAAATAGTGTGATAATAGTTGTAATGAGGACTCCTTTTGAGTTTGTATAATATCTAGTGAGACAATATTTGTATTCAAACTCACGGTTTATGTCGTATTATACAAAGCAGTTATATTAGTAAGTTGTATTTGAATTTATGTACCATGTAAGTGGCGACCCAGAGATGGGTGGCGTATACCTAATTTCCAGTGAAGGGTATTATTTCTTTCGTATTATATTATATTATTCTGATTCGTAATTTATTCGATAAACATTAATTTCTTATTCAATTCTTATATTATTTGTTCATATTGTACTTATTGAATAACATTCTTGTTACTATTTATTAGTGCAAGATTGATAATACTTGCATAGTTAAAATAAGAGGGATGGTCTTATCTTTATAATTCAGTATTTTCACATAATTATAACTATTGGTTCACATGATTGAACTATTTGACATTATTTAATATTAGGGAGGTGGTATAGTTTGATAATACGTAAAACTAAATTAAAAATGAAGAAAAGTTGAAGGTATTGTCTTTATAATAGTTCGGACTGGTTCCATTTTTTTATTATTCATTTCTCGGAATATAAAGTTGTATGCATTTATTAGAGAGAAATTATAGAGAGAAAGAAGAAGGACTCGTTTTATTATTTATTTTTCTCTCGTAAGGTATTATTTCTTTCGTATTCATGAAGCGAACTTATGTTACATTCTTTAATTATTTATTATTGTATATGGGAATAACATGGTGTTATTCAATTCTTATTATTACATTCTATTTATCGACTGCATACGTGGTGAATCTAATATAGTTCTTTATTATTATTCCATATCTTTATTATTTTGGACTGGTTGGAATAATTCTTTGGAATATCACATGCATGCGTTTATGTGGATTATTACGTTACATGGGACTGGTGAATAAATGATCCTTTGGTATTCATTCCTTATTAAATTGTGAATAAAATGATTCTACAACGTGAATGATAATTCTTATTAAATTGTGAAATGAGTAGCGTTGATCGTGAGCGCGGTGAAGATCTTTGAAGTTTCATATATTCTATTATACTCGGTTGGTTAAAGTTTTGGCTTCTATACTCCATGAAATTAGTAGAATATCCACGGATATTTCGCGCTTCATCCAAATATCTTTTCATGGAAATATTCTTACGAGCATTCTTGAATTTTACTCCTCAAAGCGAAGATCATGTTGACAATTTGAACGTTATTGAGTTCGAGGATAAATTAACTTATTAATCTTTAAAATTTATTCTTGAACTTGTTTTATTGAATTATTATGTCATTGTCATCATCCTCATTGCTTATATTGTAATGAAAGTCATCTTTGGCTTACATGCATAAATGGACTTAGTATGATTATGAATGAGGATCATTCGGTATAATCATGACTGTAATGTTATAAATGATGTGGTAAAAGTCCTCGATTGGCCTATAATGCATTGATGGACGCTTTTTGGTATGATTATGAATGAGGATTATTCGGTATAGTAAATATGGTAGTTGATGATTTAATGAATATCCTTGGGCGTGTCTGAGGATGATTAGATGATGTGGTTTATTTATTAAGTCGAGTCTCACTATAAAAATTGATGAAAGCATTTTAAATCATAGAAGATAGTAGATATCATGCTCTACTTGACTCTTCTAATGGATTGTTTATTCACCGCAGATTAAACTTGATGTCTATTATATTTTATCGGTTTAACATTGTTGAAGACTATTGATAATTTATTACGCATTATCTTAGTCATAATATTTCTTACTAGGCTAGTTGAGCTCACCCTTTCTTTCACTTTGTTCTCATTGAGGAAATGAGAATATATTTGGGACGAGTTGGGAAAAGGAGTAGCTGGTCGAGATGATAGCATTAGTAGTCATCACTATTACATTAAATAGTGTGACAATAAATTTAATGAGGACTCCTTTGAGTGTGGATATTATCTAGATGACAATATTCTATTAAAACTCTCATTTTATGTATTGTCGATATATACACTGACTCATTGTATAATTAAGTTTGTATTTATATTATGTACCATGTATTGGCGACTCAAGATGGGTGATGTATACCTATTTTGGGGCGTCACGGTTGGTATCAAAGCTTAGGATATGATCCTGGTGAGATGTGAGACAAGAACTAGGAGGGGAGAGCGGAAATTCCTTCACTAGTATGACCTACCTAAGTTTATTTGGTATTTAATTGGTCGGTCAGAGTATAGGGATAATATGTGATATGTTAATTAACCCTTCTTTTGTGGCAGTATTTGAAAATGGCATCCGAAAATGTTGAGATAAGAAATGAAGCACATGAGACCATTGAGTCACCAACGATCAATACCTAGGGTAATGTGCAATAGGAAGACAATAATCCTCATATAAACAATAACACCGATGAAATGGTGAACGATGGGATAGTTAAAGGCTTTATGCAATTCAGGCTATATCAGGCGAGAGCGGCTCCTGTCCAAAATGCAGGTGGAAACACTGACAACTCTCGGACGATCACCGCTAAGCAGTTCAAGGAGCTGGGACCACCGAAGTTTTTTGGAGGGCCAAAACCACTTAAGGCGGAGACGTGGATAAAGCAGATCAACAAGATATTTGATGTCTTGGGATGCTCCGAGGAACAAAAGGTTCCCTTTGCCACATTCACGTTGTGTGCGAGGCGACATTGGTGAGAATCAGAAGCGTACTCAACTCATCAGCTGAAGATGTCTTGGGAGAAGTTCAAGAGTCGCATTCAACGACAAGTACTTTCCGAAAGTATTCGTCACATGAAGGAGGTAGAGTTCATCAAGTTTGAGCAAAAATAATATGGCCGTGGGCGCGATGATGAAGCTAAGTTTGCCGAGTTATCTCGGTTTGCATCCCACTTGGTTGATAATGAGTAGAGAATGACGCGGATGTTTCTAAGAGGTTTGAAACCCGAGATACGTCAATACCTTATCTCTCACAAACTGTGTTTGTATTCAGATGTTGTAAATATGGCTCAGTTATTGGAGCGCGATAATGAGTCAATCCAACCAAGAAAGAGCAGCCGACAAGTCGATAATACCAGTGGTAGCAGTCATCGAAGCGGTGATAACAAGCGTGGAGGGAATCAACATGCCAGAAATGATAATCACTTCGGTGGTAATCATGGCCATAACAATAAGAGTGGATGTGACGCCCCCAAAATTAGGTATACGTCACCCATCTTGGGTCGCCACTTACATGGTACATAAATTCAAATACAACTTACTAATATAAGCGCCGTGTATGCATATCGACATAAAGCGTGAGTTTGAATACAAATATTGTCACTAGATATTATACAAACTCAAAAGGAGTCCTCATTACAACTATTATCACACTATTTCACGAATAGTGAGGACTACTAATGCTATCCTCTCGGACCATTACTTCGTTCCCAGGCTCGTCTCGGCTATGTTCTCATTTCAAGAAGAAAACGGTGAAAGAAAAGGGTGAGCTCAACTAGCCCAAGAAGAAATATTATGACTAAGATAATGCGAGAATAAATTATCATTAGCCTTCAACAATGTTAAAGCGATAAAATACAATGAACAACGGGTTTAAGCTGCGGTGAATAAGCAATCCATTAAAGTCAAATAGAGAATAAAGTCTACTATCTTTTAGGTTTTAAAAGGTTTTCATCAATTTTTTATCATTTGAGACTCGACAATAAATAAACCACCACATCTAATCATCCCCGTACCACGGTCGAGGATTTTCATCAAATTATCAATGGTCATGACTATACCGAATCACCCCGGTCATAATCATACCAAAAACTATCCATTACCGCATTACAGCCCTTCGAGGACTTTTGTCACATCATTTATATCAAGTCGTGATTATACCGAATGATCCACGGTCATAATCATACTAAGTTCATCTATGCACGTAAGCAAAGATAACATAATATAACATGAGGATGATGACAATGACATAATAATTCAATAAAACAAGTTCAAGAATTATTTAATCCATGAATTATTAACGTCAAATTGTCAACATGATCTTTGTTTAGTAGAGTAAAATTCAAGAATGATCGGAAGAATATTTCCATGAAAAGATCTTTGGATGAAACGCAAATATCGAGGATATTCTACTAATTTCATGGAGTATAGAAGTCAAAGTTTTAACTAATTTGGGTATAATAAAGAATGGAATAACAAAAGAAATCACCATAAATGCGGTGCTTGCGATAGGCGAAGTTATTCCAAACAGAATAATAATAATAACGGAACCGGTCGGTGAAATTCACACCAAGCGGGATGTTCAATGAGAATAATAAAGATGGAACCAGATCCGGTGTGTAAAACACAGATAGGATATTCCAACGAATGATAAAAGCGGAACCGAGTCCTGTGTAAAACATACATGCATGTGGATGTTCCAATGAATAATAAAAAAAGGAACCCAGTCCGTGTAAAACACATGCATGAGGATGTTCCAAAGAATAATAGAAGAATGTCACCAAGTATAGGAAACCCAGCGTATCGAGTTATTCAAATGAGAATAATAAGCAATAGAATAACATAAGGATTTCACCAAGTATAGGGTATCTGGCGTATCTGAGGTTATGTATAGGGTATGCCACTTTTACGAGTTATTCAACAGAATAATAATGAATGGAATAATGGAAGTTCTCTTCAAGAAGAAAGAATAACACCCCTTCTAGTAAAAAGAACTGAATATAGAAGTAGTGAAGTAGCGAAGAATACTCTTCTTCTTTCTATAATTTTCTCTCTATAGCTTCTCTCTATAATTTCTCTCTCTAGAGTTTCAAATTGAATTAAGTAAGAAAATAATGAAGGAATGAGCTTATTTATAGGAAAATGGAATGCATAGTAACTAATCCATGAGCGGTCCAGATTGATTTACTTTAATCGACGGTCCATATTTAAAGAAAAATCTTTTAAATAAAATATAATATATTCTATTTATATAAAAACATTTTACTATGCAAACCTTTATGCAAATCTTATGCAAAACACTATGCAAAAATACTATGCAACACTATGCATAATAAAATATAATATATTCTATTTATAGAATAACTTTAATAAAGTATTCTATTTTATATAAAAGATATTTCGCATTTTATTACGTTAATAATACGAATAAAACAAAGCGTCATTATCATTATAATAATTCATATTATTAATCGTGATAATGGAATCAAAGTGACTTCTCACATAAGCATCGATAATCAATACAGGTGTCTACTTATGCAACCACACGTATTCTTTGTACTTTTACTCTTGAGTAGTTCAACGGTAACTAGCGGTAAAACTTTCGTAGTTATTTTAATAAAATATTTTTGTCGTTTTCTCAATCAAACAATAATTACATTATTAGAGGTCCACCAATGATTGAGTAGTTGTACGAATATTTCTGCTAGCCAAGAATATTCCCAGGCCAATCGAATATAATATAACCACTTGCATACTTTGCAAAATTTATAAATACTACCCACAACTATAATATTATCTCAAATTCACACCATAATATTAAAAAATTATTTTGACAAAATTTAAATCTTTATTGATAAAAAACAGGGTCTCACAATCTCCCTCCTTATGGAATTTTGCCCTCGAAATTAGGGTACATACACAGTATGATAAAGAGGTGAGGATACCTTGAATACCTTTATCGTTGAAAACATTAAATTCATCTTTGCAATCCAACAAAACAATTCAACTTTGCACTACTGGGCCAAAGATATATAATCGTAAAACCAATAATAATCTGAGACTCGACAATAGTATCACAACCATGAATTATCCATGCACCTTATTGGCTAAGGATATTCGTGTTTTTCAATTCTGATCATGATTATACAAGAATAATCCGTGGTCATAATCATACCAAGTCTATCAATCTTACTACTGACGAAGATGACTTTTACCACATCCATGAATTAATATTTCATTCTTTGAGACTCATTTCAATAATTAATCCATATCATCGAATCATCCCCGCACTATAGGCCGAGGATATTCATTAGTATCACGACCACTTAATTATCCATACACTACTACCAAAGATAATCGTGTATTCATTAAGTATTACGACCACAAATTATCCATGACTACGCACCAAAGATAATCGTGTATTCATTAGTATCACGACCACAATTATCCATGCACTACTACCGAAGATAATCGTGTATTCATTAGTATCACGACCACAAATTATCCATGCACTACGGCCAAAGATAATCGTGTATTCATTAAGTATCACGACCACAAATTATCCATGCACTACAAAACCAAAGATAATCGTGTATTCATTAGTATCACGACCACAAATTATCCATGCACTACTACCAAAGATAATCGTGTATTCATTAGTATCAACGACCACAAATTATCCATGCACTACTACGGAAAAGATAATCGTGTATTCATTAGTATCACGACCACAAATTATCCTACTACCAAAGATAATTGTGTATTCATTAGTATCACGACCACAAATTATCCATGCACTACTGACCAAAGATAATTGTGTTTTCAATTACGGTTATGATTATCTTAGAACAATCCTGGTCATAATCATACCAAGTCCATCTATCGCACTACTGTGCCGCGGATGACTTTCAACATAATATAAGCGTGAGGATAATGATATAAAGAATCAATCAAATGAGATAAAGGATAAATATTAAACATTTATAATATAATTTATCCGAGATTCAAGAATATCCCCATGTTATCAATCACTTAATAATCTCATAATCTAATATCATTAATATTATAACTTATTTTAATCACTTCTTAAATTTATAAATAATTTATTTCAATTGTTTACGCTTTACCATATAATGCATTTAATCATTCAAAAATGCCATACTCATAAGATATCATCACCAATTATCAAATCCCTCATCAAAAAAAATATGCATATACTCTATATAGGATTCTCTAGCCATAAAATCCTATTTTCAACTTTGTTACTTCACATAACATATTTAACTCATATGTTCAGTAACTAAACTATTTTCATAAAAATACCAAATCAGTCCCAAAATATTTCTTTTCTGGGATTTAGCATAATATAATCCCATAATGAAAATATATTTTTTCTCGGAATTTTTAAAATTCATTTACTATTTTTCAAAAATCAATTTCTAATTAATTCCTTAAGAAATTAGCTACCTCAAGTTTAACTCCAAAATTCCCAAATCTTGGCAGGACCTTACACATGTTAACTTGAGCTTCCAGTTTAAATTTCATGGTCATCGGAGTTATAGAACTAGGTTATAGCATTTTAAATCGGAAAAACCTAAATATAGAAATAGTCATAACTTGCTCATTTTAAGTCAGAATGAGCTCATTTTTGGACAGGAGGTACTTTATACCATATACCTTCATGTCCCAAAAGGTCAGAATTTTTCTCATAATTTAAGTGGCCAAAACAGCCCCTCTAAAATCATGGCATGACTTTTTTTTTCGGTTTTGCAGCTTTGCTCTCCTTTGCTAAAATCAGTCCACACAAAAATCTACAACACCTTTTCCAGTAATTCCACTTGGATTAGTTAGGTAACTCATAGATCTAACTCTAGGACTTGACCACACTCAAAATTTCAAAATATAATAGGAGATATGGTCAATTGAATTTCATGTTACGTTTTTCACCAAAATCTGATTTTCAACTCTTTGTGATTTCTAAGAAACTTTCATGTTTTCATATAATAACCAACATAACTCATCATAACACTTACTAATACTACGTATACCCATGGTTTTCCTTAGTCCAATGCTTTTATTATGACTTTTATCATAAACCACGTAAACTGTTCATTTTAGTTGAAGAAATATTTGAGGGTTTAAGAAATGGGTTTTGTACTGGGGTCAATACAAAATTTGATTTCACGCTCTAAGTAGGCTAAGAAGTCTTCAAGAATACGCCAGGAAATTTATTAATAATAGAAATATCATTCAAAAGCGTGACTCTCATCCAAGACTTGGATGATACATCACTTTGATACCAACTGTGACTTCTATCCCTTAACCTAGATAGCACCTCACAATGATACCTATAAACTTGCCATCTTCATTCACGATGTCGCCTCTGAAAGTCCCGGCGGTGCATTCCACACAAGGAAGTCAACAACGAAAGGTTCGGAGCTCTTTACTTATGAAGCGATATAATGATGATTAACTTTAGGGTTTGGTTACTTTGAATTAGTATAACAGGTTGGTTAAGAATATGAAAGCTAACAACCTTACAAAAGAATAATAAGTAGTTAATCAATCGTTTTCAAAAATTACCTCAAAGGCAAGTATTTTCAAAGCGATAAGATCGATAAGTAGCGTGAAAGTGTTTATTTGAAACAACAAGATTAATAAGCAAAGTGGAGGTAACGAAGGTTTCTCCCAACGAAGTTTCAATAGATAAATCAAAGTCTAATTTCTCCGAGTCAAATTTAAGCGTTGAGCATAAGTGAGAGAGAGATAAAAGAATGGGTAGAACCAGGTATCTAATAAGGTATAGACTTATAAGAATTTATAATTAACTAACTTGCATACTAACCCGTTCGGGTTACCCACTTTTTGAGAAGTCGTGAAAATGCTCTTCACGAAACCACCGACTTTGTTTTGTCCGTATCCGCATTTGGTGCCACTATCCCGGTGGACTTGACTTCACTATACGACAAAATCGAGCTAAATGACCTTCTCTTCTTGAAATTTCCACTTCTATTATCTTTGCCATGATTACCAAGAAGTGGTTACCATTCTTAGCATGATAATTTTCCCCACGATGGTTATCATTGTTACGATGGCCGTTGCCACCAAAGATATGATTATTATCGTGTTGTTGGTCGTTACCTTTTGTTTGAAATTTGAATCAACACTCTCATGTGCTTCATTGCTTATCTCGGCATTTTGGATGCCATTCTCAAACACTCTTGTCACAAAACAAGGGTTAATTGACATGTAACAAATTATCCTATATTACTAACCGACCAATAAAATACCACATAAACTTAGGTAGGTCATTTTAGCGAAGGTATTCCCGTCTCTCCTCCTAGTACTATTCTCACCTCTTAGCTGGGGATCATATCCCTAAGCTCGATACTAAACTGTGACTACGGACACCAACTTGTGTCAAGACCTCACATTGGTACCTATCACTTGCCACCGAGAAGGCGGTGGCGTCCCTACGGAGAGTCGGCGGTGCATCCCCCATCAACAGGAAGTCACCGGCTAAGAGGCTCGGGGCTCTTCACACTTATGGCTCGATACCAATCTGTAACTCATGTCCCAACTGTGGATGACCTCACGATGGTACCTATCTCATTTGCCAATCGAAAAGCGGCGTCCCCTACGAGATAGCGCTTGGCATCCCCATCAACGCGAAGTCACCAAATGAGAGGCTCTGGGGCTCTTCACACTTATGGCTCGATACAAACGTGGCGCCCCAAAATTAGGTATCGTCACCCATCTTGGGTCGCCACTTACGTGGTACATAAATTCAAATACAACTTACTAATATAAGCGTGGTGTATACAATATTGACATAAAGCGTGAGTTTGAATACAAATATTGTCTACTAGATATTATACAAACTCAAAAGGAGTCCTCATTACAACTATTATCACACTATTTCACGCCGAATAGTGAGGACTACTAATGCTATCCTCACGGACCATTACTTCGTTCCCAGACTCGTCCCGGCTATGTTCTCATTTCACGAAGAGAAACGGTGAAAGAAAAGGTGAGCTCAACTAGCCCAAGAAGAAATATTATGACTAAGATAATGCGAATAAATTATCATTAGCCTTCAACAATGTTAAAAGCGATAAAATACAATAGACAAACGGTTTAAGCTGATGGAATAAGCAATCCATTAAAGAGTCAAGTAGAGAATAAAGTCTACTATCTTTTAGGTTTTAAAAGGTTTTCATCAATTTTATCATTGAGACTCAAAGTTTTAATAAATAAACCACCACATCTAATCATCCAGTGTACCACGGTTAAGGATTTTCATCAAATTATCAATGGTCATGACTATACAAGAATCACCCACAGTCATAATCATACCAAAAACTATCCATTACTTTGCATTACAGACCAGCGAGGACTTTTGTCACATCATTTATATCAAGTCATGATTATACCAAGAATGATCCTCGGTCATAATCATACTAAGTTCATCTATGCACGTAAAGCAAAGATAACATAATATAACATGAGGATGATGACAATGACATAATAATTCAATAAAACAAGTTCAAGAATTATTTAATCCATGAATTATTAACGTCCAAATTGTCAACATGATATCTTGTTTTCGTAGAGTAAAATTCAAGAATGATCGGAAGAATATTTCCATGAAAAGATCTTTGGATGAAACGCAAATATCAAGGATATTCTACTAATTTCATGGAGTATAGAAGTCAAAGTTTTAACCAATTGAGTATAATAAAGAATGGAATAACAAAAGAAATCACCATGCATGCGTATGCCGCATGATAGACAAAGGTTATTCCAGGAAGAATAATAATAACGGAACTGGTCGGTGAAATTACACCAAGCGGGATGTTCAATAGAATAATAAAGATGGAACTAGATCCGGTGTAAAACACATGAGATAGGATATTCAAATGAGAATGATAAAGAGCGGAACTGGTCGGTGTAAAACACATGCAGACAGGATGTTCCAACAGTAATAATAAAAAGCGGAACCAGTCCTGTAAAACACATGCACAGGATGTTCCAAATGAATAATAGAAGAATGTCACCAAGTATAGGGTAAATGGCGTATACAAAAGTTATTCCAATGAATAATAAGCAATGGAATAACATAAGGATTTCACCAAGTATAGGGTATCTAGCATTATCTGAGGTTATGTATAGGGTATGCCACTTTTACAAAAGTTATTCCAATGAATAATAATGAATGGAATAATGAAGTTCTCTTCAAGAAGAAAGAATAACACCCCTTACCGTAAAAAGAATGAATATAGAAGTAGTGAAGTAGCAGAATACTCTCTTCTTCTTTCTATAATTTTTCTCTATAGCCTCTCTATAATTTTCTCTCTCTCAGAGTTTCAAATTGAATTCGTAAGAAAATAATGAAGGAATGAGCTTCTATTTATAGGAAAATGGAATGCATAGTAACTAATCCATGAAGCGGTCCAGATTGATTTACTTTAATCGACGGTCCATATTTAAAGAAAAATCTTTTAAATAAAATATAATATATTCTATTTATATAAAAACATTTTACTATGCAAACACTATATGCGATCTTATGCAAAACACTATGCAAAATACTATGCTACTATCGCATAATAAAATATAATATATTCTATTTATAGAATAACTTTAATAAAGTATTCTATTTTATATAAAAAGATGTTTACGTTTTATTACGTTAATAATACGAATAAAACAAAACGTCATTATCATTATAATAATTCATATTATTAATCGATAATAATGGAATCAAACCAAAGTGACTTCTCACATAAGCATCAATAATCAATACAGGTGTTGCTCTTATGCAACCACACGTATTCATCGCACTTTTACTACCGAAAGTAGTTTAACAGTAACCACGGTAAAACTTCCGCCGTTATTTTAATAAAATATTTTTGTCGTTTTCTCAATCAAACCAATAATTACATTATTGGGTCCACCAAGGATTGAGTAGTTATACGAATATTCCCTGCTAAACAAGAATATTCAAGACCAATCGAATATAATATAACCACTTGCATACTTTGCAAAATTTATAAATACTACCCACAACTATAATATTATCTCAAATTCACACCATAATATTAAAAAAATTATTTTGACAAAATTTAAATCTTTATTGATAAAATCTGGGGTCTCACAGTGGACATTTCAAGAAAAGGAGATTCAACAAGGATGGAAAGACGTCAGCTCCAGCACTTGTTGTTAAGGAAGGAGAACGACCGCCGGTCGTATATTACAAATGTGGAGGGGAAGGACACATAAGTCAAAACTTCACGATGCAGTCCAAAGCATGTTATAATTGTGGAAAAGAAGGCCACCTAGCCCGATTTTGTCATGCACCAAAGTCAAGTACAACTGGGATGGAGGCATCAAAGGGTGTCCCAGACAAGACAAAACCGGTAGTTCAAGGGAGGCGTTTGTTGTAACCTCCTCCCAAAAGCGGAGAATCCGAACGAGGTGATCACGGGTAAGCTAATCATAAACTCTAGCGAAGTTTATACTTTATTTAATACCGGTTCTACCCATTCCTTTATTTCTCCTACTTGCGCTCAACGTTTAAATTTGACTCCGGAGAAATTAGACTTTGACTTATCTGTTGAAACTCCGTTGGGAGAAACCTTCATTACATCCACGGTTTATAAGTCTTGTTTGATTCAAATCGGTAACCGCACGTTACCTATCGATCTTATTTCTTTGAAAATACTTGCATTTGATGTGATTTTAGGGATTGATTGGTTAACTACTCATCATGCTAAAATCGATTGCTTTCGTAAGGTTGTTAGCTTTCATATTCCTAACCAACCTATTATACGAATTCAAGCAGTCAAACCACTAAAATCAATTATTGTCATATCAAGCCATAAAGCTATTCGTTTATTGAAAAATGGATGTCAAGCTTTCTTAGCCCATATCATGATTTAAATAAAAATACGCCGATTTGAATGATATTTCTATTGTTAATAAATTTCCGACGTATTCTCGAAGAACTTCTGGCCTACCCCAAAACGTGAAATTGAATTTTGTATCGACCTTGAATCCCAGACAAAACTCATTTCCCAAGCCCCATATCGAATGGCTCTTATTGAACTTCAGGAGTTAAAAACCCAACTACATGAATTGTTAGACATCGGTTTCATTCGTCCTAGTTCGTTTCCTTGGGGTGCGCCTGTTCTATTTGTGAAGAAGAAAGATGGATGTATACGACTTTGTATTGATTATAGGGAGTTGAATCATGTCACCATCAAAAATAGGTACCCGTTACCTCGTATTGATGACCTATTTGACCAGTTGCAAGGCGCCAAATTCTTTTCACAGATCGATCTTCGTTCTGGATATCATTAGTTGAAGATTAAAACTGATGACATTCCAAAGACTGCTTTCAGAACTCGGTACGGGCATTATGAATTCCTAGTCATGTCTTTTGGATTGATTAATGCTCCTGCTGCCTTCATGGACATGGTGAGTATTCAAGGAATATTTGGATCACTTTGTGGTCGTCTTTATTGATGACATCCTTATATACTCCAAAACCCGTGAAGACCATAAGCAACACTTGAGACTGATACTTCAAGAGAGCTTCGTGAAACAAGCTATATGCCAAGTTAAAGAAATATGAGTTCTGGCTTGAGGAAGTTGCATTCCTTGGGCACGTGATATCAAATCATGGAATATCAGTTGAATCGGAAAAGATTGAAGCAATTCAAAGTGGGAGAAACCTAAGTCGTTGACTAAAAGCACGTAGCTTTCTCTTACTTTGGTTATTATCGGAGATTCGTAGAAGGGTTTTCTTGAATCGCTACTCCATTAACTCGGTGACTCGAAAAGATTCAAAGTTCTGTTGGAGCGAGGAATGTGAGAAGAGTTTTCAAGAACTCAAGAGAAGACTCATTTCAAAGACATATTACGACAATACCATCCAGCACGGAGGATTTGTCATCTCATGATGCTTGGTGCAAAGGGTTAGGATGTGTTCTCATGCAACATGGGAAAGTCATAGCTTTATGCCTCACGACAACTCAAAGAATATGAGAGAAATTATCCTACTCATGATTTAGAGTTGGTAGTCATCGTTTTCTTGCGCTTAAGATTTGGAGGCATTACACCGTATGAGAGAAGGTGGAGATCTATACAGATCATAAAAAGCCTCAAATATTTCTTCACTTAAAAGGAACTCAACATGCGGCAACGACGATGGCTTGAGTTGTTGAAAGATTATGATCATACCATCCAATACCATCATGGAAAAGCGAACGTAATAGCTGACGCATTTAGTAGAAGATCATATGCGGGCATAAGTGCAATATTGTCAACACAAAGGCCCATTTTGTATGACTTGGAAAGGATGGAAATAGAGTTAAAGACTCCAGGGACCCATGTGATGATGGCGAATATACAAGTGGAACCGACTTTAATCGATAAAGTTAAAGTTGCTCAAACTACAGACCTGGAGCTGATGCGTATGAAGAAGAAGAAAGTGTAAGAAGGTGCTATTCCGGAAGCAAGAATCGATGAAGAAGGAATAATTCGAGTCAACTTCAGACTTTGTGTTCCTAACAATTTTGACTTAAAGTATAAAATCATGATGGAGGCGTACAACACACCGTTTGCAATCCATCCTGGGAGTACCAAAATGAATCGTGATCTTCGACATATATTTTGGTGGAGCATTATGAAGAGAGAGATAGCGGGATTTATCTCAAGGTGTCTAACTTGTCAACGAGTCAAGGCGGAGCATCAATTGCCAAAGGTCCATTACAACCACTTGAAAATCCAGAATGGAAGTGGGAGCATATTACCATGGATTTCGTTACTGGTCTTCCCAAGGTTTCTCAAGGCATAGATGCAATTTGGGTCATTGTTGATAGATTGACCAAGTCTGCTTATTTCTTACCAATACGAGAAATTTATACACTTGAACATCTTGCTAGTATGTATATAAACGAGATTGTAAGATTGCATGGTATGCCAGTATCCATAGTTTCTGATCGAGACCCAAGATTTACTTCAAGATTTTGGGTTAGTTTGCAAAAAGCTATGGGCACGATTTAGTTCGACATATCATCCTCAAACGGATGGGGAATCGAAAAGGACTATTAAAACTCTTGAAGATTTATTAAGACTACGTGTTCTTGACTTCAAAAGAAGTTGGGACAAGTTCTTACCATTGGTGGAGTTTTCCACAACAACAAGCAGTTATCAAACAAGTATTGGCATGGCTCCATTTGAGGCGCCAGATAAGAAAGTGTCATTCTCCAAATCTTTGGGATGAGGTGGGTGAAGCAACGTTGTTGGGACCGGAGTTGGTACGTATGACTACGGAAAAGATTCAAATAATCCGACAACGTATAAAAACCTCACAAGATCGACAAAAGAGTTAAGGCCGATCTTCATCGAAAAGACGTGGAATTCAATATTGGAGATCATGTGTTGTTACGTGTTGCTTCCATGGAAAGGAGTTACAAGATTTGGAAGAGAGAAAAGCTCAATCCTCGATTCATTGGCCTATTTTTAATCCTCAAACGAGTAAGGCGTAGCTTTATGACTCTCGCCTCACCGTCAAGTATGTCTCATGTTCATAACGTTTTTCACATATCTATGTTATGTAAATATGTGAAAGTCCCGAACCGCATTATTGAATTAGAACCGGACGAGATAGAGGAAGATTTAATGTATGAAGAATTACCAGTTAAAATCTTGGATAAGAAGGATCATATTCTACGCTCCAAGGTTATACCTCAAGTCAAAGTTTTGTGGAGAAACCACGATGTGGAAGAAATGACCTGGAGTTAGAATCTGAGATGAAGTCAAGATATCCTCACTTCTTCGATATACCAGGTACGTGCCCTAATTTCGAGGACGAAATTTCATAAGAAGGGGAGGTTGTAAGACCCCAACTTTTATGAATAAAGATTAATTTCTCTCGAAATATATTTTTGAATATTATGGTGTGGATATGATATAATGTTATAGTTGTGGGTAATATTTACAAATTTTGCAAAGTAAACAAGTGGTTATATAATATTCGATTGGTTGGGAAATATTTGTTTTAACAGGGAATATTCGTACGATGGCACAATCATTAGTGGACCCCACAACGGAAGTATTGTCATAGTAAGAAAACAACAGAATTATCTTTTTATCAAAATAACGGCGGAAGTGTTACCATTAAAACTGTTGAACTAGCCGGTAGTAAAAGTACAGTAATACGCGTGGTTGCATAGTAGCACACGGTATTGGTTATTGATGCTTACGTGAGAAGTCACTCAGTTATACTCAATTATTGCTATAGTAATTGCTGCATCATATCTCTCATATTATTGATTCAATTATTGTCACATTATCATCTGCATTATATGATATATTATTAAATTAATAATTGAGACGACAAAGTTATTCATATTATTAAATTGCAATATTTACAATGTCTAGAAGTTTTGTCAAGGAGAAGTTTGGTCACCTAATTGCTCGCCAATAAGGAGAAATCCTTATCGGAAAGCCCCTCTTTCCTAGGAACGACCTGGTTGTTAAATATCGTGAGTTATAATATTAATGATGAATAAGTTCGTGTTGATTAAAGATGAATTTGATAGTTCCATTGTGTTGGGATTATTAGTGTTAGTGGAAATCGACATCTATTCGAGTGATATTGATGTCTGGGGTTATATTGATAAATCGAGTAATTTATCGGATAAATGAGCAATTAATTGCTACTAATTCACATGCTTATATAACTATTTGTTCACATGTGTGTACTATTGAATCACATTCTTGTACTATTAGGGGAGTTAGTGCAAGATTGATAATACTTGCATGACTAAGTTAAAAATGGAGGTATAGATGGAGGTAATATCACGTAATTCATTATTTTCACATGATTATAACTATTGATTCACATGATTGAACTATTGATTCACATTATTTACTATTAGGGAGGTGATGCATGTTTGATAATACTTGCGAAGACTAAATTAAAAATGAAAAAAATTGAAGGTATTAGATTGTAATATTTCGAGCCCCAAACGCAAGCAATTATTGAAACTATATTTTCCTATAAATAGAAGCTCATTCTTCCTTCATTTCTCACCAATTCACTAAAGCTATAGAGCATTTATTATAGAGAGAAATTATAGAGAAAGAAGAAGAGAAGTCTCTACATAACTATTCCAAAGATCTTATTTTTTCTACTGGTGAGGGTATTATTTCTTTCGTATTCATGAAGAGAACTTATGTTATTCCATTCTTTATTATTATGTTGGAATAACTTTTGTATATCTGCAATACCGCATACATGGTGAAATTCTTACATTATTCCATTCTTATTATTCATTGGAATAACTTTGTTTATCGCAATCTGCATCGCATCGTACGGTGAAATTCTTCTAATATTTCGTTCTTTATTATTCTATCGAATATCACATGCAAATGCGCTTTCGCTGCACTCTAGTTCCATTATTTATTATTACTCGTTAGATTATCCATATTCGTGAGTTTACATGGGACTGGTTCCATTATTTATTATACGTCGAAATATCGTATGCATGCGTTTATTTACGGACTGATTCCATTATTTCTTATTACATTGGGAATAACCTATCTGTGAAGTCTATCGCAGCATGGTGAATCTTCATTATTCCATTCTTTATTATTACGTTTGGAATAACTCATCTATATGGATTACCACATGCATGGTGAATCCTTCGTTATTCCATTCTTATAATCTAATAAAACGAATAATTTTATAAAAGTATTCATTTTTATATAAAAAAGATTTTACTATACAAAATACTATGCAGCACTATGCAACACTATGCATAATAAAATATAATATATTCTATTTATAGAATAACTTTATAAAAGTATACATTTTTATATAAAAGATTTTACTACAAAACACTATGCATAATAGAATATAATATATTCTATTTATAGAATAACTTTATAAAAGTATTACATTTTATATAAAAAGATTTTACTATTAAAACTTTAAACCAACGATCTATATTGATTTACTATTATAATTTCAACCAACGATTACGAAAAATTAGCACATCTCCTAATGGAATAATATTGTACCCAAAAAGATTTGAGCCAGAAAAAAATATATTTTTGAAGTGAATAGTACCAAGTGAATAGTACCACCGTGAATAGTACCCAGAGCACAAAAAAGTGTCCCAAATACCCGAAAGTGAACAATACTAGATTGAATAGTAATCGGGTGAATAAGTAACCGTAAATAGTAACTCGTGAATAGTACTCCGACACGAAAAATACCCCAAATACCCGAGTGAATAATATTCGGGTGAATAGTAATTTAGGTGAATAGTAACTCATGAATAGTACTCTGACACAAAAAGTGCCCCAAATACTCGAGTGAACATTACTAGAGTAAATAATAACCGGGTATTTTATGACAACTTGTCTACTTTGAAAAATTTTCACATATCACCCTTTACTTTAAACTTTTATCAATTTAACCATTTACCAAAATAGAAAAATTGAATAATTTTATTTCATAAAATTTGGGGTCTCACAATCTCCCATCCTTATGAAATTTCGCCCTCAAAATTTACGTACGTACCTGATATTCTAAGAGATGAGAATACCTTGCTTTCTTTTCGGATTGTACCTTCCCGGTTATTTCCTCTCTATCATGATTTTCCATTTCTCATCTCCTTTATTTCAAATATCATTCTAGAATATAGTTTCAAAATAAGGGTTAATTGACATGCCACATATTATCTCTATACTCTGACCGACCAAATAAATACCAAATAAACTTAGGTAGGTCATACTAGTGAAGAAATTTCCCGTCTCTCCCTCCTAGTTCTTGTCTCACATCTCACCGGGGATCATATCCTAAGCTTTGATATTCAATTGTGACGCCCCCAAAATTAGGTATACATCACCCATCTTGGGTCGCCAGATATATGGTATAAAATTCAAATACAACTTAATTATACAACACTCGTGTAAAATACGACTAAATATATGCTGTGAGTTTTAATACAAATATTGTCATCTAGACAATATGCAAACTCAATGGGGTCCTCATTACATTTATTATCACACTATTTCACAGAATAGTGAGGACTACTAATGCACCATCTAGGACCATCACTCTGTTCCCCGACTAGTCCCCATTACGTTCTCATTTCACGAAGAGAAACAATGAAAGCAAAAGGGTGAGCTCAACTAGCCCAATAAGAAATATTATGACTAAGATAATGCAGAGTAAATTATCATTAGCCTTCAACAGTGTTAAACTGATACAATATAACAAACAACAAGTTTAACTGCAGCAGAATAAACAATCCATTAGAATAGTCAAGTAGAACATAATATCTATTATCTCTTATAGATTAAAAGTCCATCGTTGATATTTTATTCAAGTACTACTCATCAACAGTTCTTTGTTATACTCAAGACAAATAGAACTTTCATCACTTGTCTTCACCTGAACCACCAAAGATGTTAGTTAAATTCACAATTCATATTTAAAATAATGTGAATTAACAATTCCTTCTTGCCACAAAGGCTTAATAAAACGTTTACTAAATATCCTTACCCCAAAGGCTGAAGATATTCAAATGTAATAATAATGATCATACTAATCGGTTGTTCATCTTTTGCACTACGGGCCAAAGATATTCAACTATAAAACCAATGGTCATGATCATACCAATCAATTACTGTCGAAGGCACTACTACCAAAGACATTCAATTTGTTAACTAATGGTCATGATCCCGCCAATCACATCATTGAATTATCCATGCACTACACGGGCAAGGATATTTGTTAGTATCAATAGTGGTCATGATCATGTCATACATATGTCCATCTTCGCACTACTACTGAGTCAAAGCTATCAAACAACAGATCATCTTTGCGGTCTGCGGGCCAAAGATATTCAACAAAATATCATCTTTGCACTCTGTGCCAAAGACATACAATCAGTAAAACCAATAACCAATAATATAATAAAGAATGGAATAATAAAAGAATTTCACCATGTATGCGAGATTGTGCGTATGCATTATTCTAACATAATAAGAAAGAATGGAATAATAAAAAGAATTTCACCATGTATGCGATTACTTACATGTAGCAGTTATTCCAACATAATAATAAAGAATGGAATAATGAAGAATTTCACCGTGAAATGCGTAATCCGCATGCATGACAAGTTATTCAAATAGAATAATAAATAATGGAACTGTGTCGTGCGTGAATCGCACGCATGTGATATTCAACAGAATAAATAAGAATGGAATAACAACAAAATTCACCATGCATGTGATAGATCGCATGTACAAAGTTATTCCAGCGAATAATAAATAATGGAACCGGATCATGCGTAAACTCACGCATGTGGATATTAAACGAGAATAATAAAGAATGGAATAATAGAAGAATTTCACCGTGTGTATGCGGTACTTCGCATAAATAGGTTATTCAACATAATAATAAAGAATGAAATAATGAAGAATTTCACCAAGTATGCGGTACTTACAGCGCATGAGCGGAGTTATTCAACATAATAGTAAAGAATGGAATAATGGAAGTTCTCTTCATGAATACAAAAAGAAATAATACCCTTACAGTACAACATATAATATCTCTTACTTTTGAAAGAAGAGTATTCTAACTGGTAGGTCAAGGATATACTCGAAGAAACTTGTACTACGCTCAAAGTTTTCTTAAACTCTAAAGAAATACGCTCAAGATTATAGAAGAAGAACTCTCTATAGTTCTCTCTCTACAGTTTAAATTGAATTCATAAGAAATAATGAAGGAATGCGCTTTATTTATAAGAGAATGGGATCGATAGTAACTAATTCATGAACGGTCTAGATTGATTTACTTTTAATCGGACAGTCCATATTTAAAGCAAAATCTTTTAAATAAAATATAATATATTCTATTTATAATCTAATAAAAGCGAATAGCTTTATAAAAGTATTACTGCTTTTATATAAAAAGATTTTACTTATGCAAAATATTATCGCAACACTATGCATAATAGAATATAATATTTTCTATTTAAGAATAACTTTATAAAAGTATTACATTTTATATAAAAAGATTTTCTTATGCAAAATACTACGCATAATAGAATATAATATATTCTATTTATAGAATAACTTTATAAAAGTATTCATTTTATATAAAAAGATTTTACTATTAAAACTTTAAACCAACGATCTATATTGATTTACTATTATAATTTCAACCAACGGTCTAAAAAATTAGCACATCTCCTAATGGAATAATATTGTACCCAAAAATGATTTTAACTGAAAAAAAATATATTTTTCGGGTGAATAGTTGATGAGTGAGTTTTATACTCATAATTGAGTGCGTTTGAACTTAATCTTTTGGATTTTTTTAAGTGTTTATGTCTATTTATGCATGTTTTATGTTGTTTTGTAGGAATTAGGACAAAAGTTACTTGGATCGACGTTTGGGGGGGTGGCTAGATGCGCTTTTTCGCTTGCCATTTACACGTGAGCCACTTCAGAGCCAATTTGAGTATTGCTCAGGACCTTATTTCGAGAACCTTAAAGAATGAAAGTTGTAGATCTACGTCTCCTCTTTTCGGAACATCTTGAATCATCGAAATCGAAGATCGGACGAAGAAGTTATGACTAAAATTACAACGTACCCAATATCAAGAAAATCGCAAGTTTGCAAGTCTAAAAGAGAGAGAAAATCGCAAGGCTTGAAGCTCAGAGAATTAAAAGAGAAACTCTACTTTTAGTCTGCAAGTCTAAAAGAGAGAGAAAATCGCAACGTACCCAATATCAAGAAAATCGCAAGGCTTGAAGCTCGGTAGAATTAAGAGAGAGAGAGAGTAAATGAAGTACTAGTCTGCAAGTCTATAAGTATTTATTAGAGTTCCGGTATTTTTTTCGGTTTTTCGGTTTTACGGAATTCGTAATTTGTATTACCGCTACCGGTACCAAAAAATGTAAAAAAACCGAAAAACCGGTACCGAAAAAACCGAAACCAAAAAAACCCAGATCTGCCAGACGGATTCACATAGGATTTCGTAAAAACCAAAAAACTGACTTTTTGAGCACCCCTAACCGTATCCGAACCAAAACACGTATAATCCGGGTTGGAGAAATCATCCGGGATTTTCTTGGAGTAACAATCAAGATCAAGCGCCTAGATAGCAAAACACATTCGAATTTCAAAATCAGACTCCACAACAACCAGAAAGGAAATCAAGTTTGGAAGAAGCCTTGGAAAAATTCATTAGAGCTATTGAAAAAAGGAACGATGAACAAGACAAAATATTGAATCAAGTAGAGCTGAATATGAAAAGCCAAGGTGCGTTGATAAAGAATCTGGAAAATCAATTGGGGCAGATAGCACTTGCATTGAATAACCGCCCACTTAGAACACTCCCTAGTGATACAGAGATAAATCCGGACAGAGATGAGCATTGCAAGGCTGTGACTCTACGTAGTGAAAAGGATTTGCAAGAGAGCGATCGAGGAAAAGGAGATCGGACGTAAGATTTAAGCTGTAAGATTCAAACGAAGATGAGTGATTTTATTAGTATCTCATGTGCCTCCTCCACCAAAGTTCAAGAATCAAGGCGGTTTTGCAAAACCATGCCTAATTGGCGATCGTGTCAGTAAAGCTCTTTGTGACATAAGAGCTAGTACAACTGTGAGTCATGGTGGGTTAAAAAGAAGAAGATAGAGGAAGAGCCCATTGTGTTTGACAAGCTTCCATGCCATAATTTGATCACAAACACATCGGGGAAAGCACTAGTGGTTTCTTGCGTACTTAATGGGGATCTATCTAAAAAGATCATGCTAGGTTTCTTAAACTCAATGACCATTACAATTGGGAACCTCCCAAAAGAGACATTATTCTTGATGGATGGAGGGTTTCTCGATTTTAAAGAGGGAATTGCAAAGAGAATTGAAGAAGTCATTTGAGACTATATAAAACAAGCGCTTATTGGGAACTTGACCAATTTTAATTTTAATTTTTAGTTTTTATTAGGTTTTATATTAGTAGTTTTGAATTTGCATTTATTTAGAATTTAATAAAATTATTTCTATAATGGTTTACAGGATATTCAAGTCAAATTCAAGTGTGGTGCCCAATTTGTTCCATGTGCCTAACCTATTCTCCAAACTTAGCGGACAAAGAGGAAGATTGCTATATTTTCAGGGAAGTCCTCTGCTTTAATTTTTTCTATTTTAGTCATTGAGGACAATGTCTAGTTTAAGTTTGGGGGCATTTTAGTGTCGTATTGCATATAGTTAGTTATCTTCATGGTAGTTCATTTTTTTTATGTTAGCGTTGTTTTTTTTAAGGTTGCATATAATACATGGTAGTTATTTGTATATTCATATATGTGTTGCATTAGTATGTGTTCATGTAGTATAATTGCATTTTTTTTTGCCTGAATCTGTGTGATCGGTTGGTGTGGTCTTGGCTCGGCCTATGATAAGATTGGTTTTGCATGTTAACTTAAACAGTGTTGATAATTGATGATGAGTTCTAATTTTAAACATGAAGAAAATCTGAGTCTGTCTTAAACTTATGTATCCGGTTAGCACTTAAAGTTTAACTATTTTAATCCACTTGGTTCAAGGGTTTCATAATTTGTTTATGAGGGAAAATCTTGGTTAAAATTTAAGAAAATTAGTGAACTGGCGATAAAGGTTGGAATGACGTGGCGCTTGAGTTTGGGGGGAATCATGGGATATATATATACAAAATGAAAATGAAAAAAAAAAGAGAAAATGAAAAAAACACCGAAATGATGAAAAGAAAAAAAAATAGAAAATCCAGAAAAAGAAAAAAAAATGAATAAACACCGTGGCATGCTTGTCTAGTTTTGTGGCCATTGTTACTTGAGTAAGTAAGCCCGAGGGGATTGTCTTTACACCTAGCGCCCTAAGGTCTTAATGGCTTGGGAGTCGTTGGTCGAAAGCTCGTTAAGGTAGCATTGAAAAGCCTAAGGGAATAAGACATTGCACAACCATGAGAAAAAAAATGAATAAAACACGAGAAAGAGCAAAAATGCCCTCGTGGTTGAATAAAATTATAAATAAATCCTGTATTTACCCTTAGACTTGGTAATTGCTTAGTTTTAACCGGAGTTGTCAAGTTCACAAAAGTAATTGAATTAGAACTGAAAATTTCCTTCTAAGAAGTTTGTTATGTGATTATCTTAAACCGTGGTTGGTTATAATGGTTAACAAGCACACACGCACAACATGGGTGATGACAAGTTTGGATTGACTAATTGGTTAGAGTTATGGACTTTGACTTGATTGGATATATTATTTTAGTATCATTGGTATCTTTGAGGCGATTGCTATATATCATATTGATTTATTAATGGGTTAAAGAGGTATATTAGGAAGTAGATCATGCATATGCATTCATGTAGTTAATTTCGTTGTTTATTTTAGTTCTTTTGTGTTTTTGCTTGAGGACAAACAAATGTTTAAGTTTGGGGGTATTTGATGAGTGAGTTTTATACTAATAATTGAGTGCGTTTGAACTTAATTTTTTGGATGTTTTTAATTGTTTATGTCTATTCATGCATGTTTTATGTTGTTTTGTAGATATTGGGACAAAAGTTACTTTGATCGACGTTTGGGGTGGCTAGATGCGCGTTTTCGGCTTGCCATTTACATAAAGAGTCACTTCAGAGCCAATTTGAGTATTTCTCGGGACCTTATTTCGAAAATCTTAAAGAATGAAAGTTGTAGGTCTACGTCTCCTCTTTCTGGAACATCTTGAATTATCGAAATCGGAGTTCGGACGAAGAAGTTATGACCATTTTTCCAAAGGACGTCAGAGTAGAAAATTTCTAAACTTGGGGCCGGCCAGGGCCCAAACCATAGCTATTTGCAGCGTAATGGGCAGCCTTGGGGAACAGAGTTTGAGCGTTGTGAACAGTCTTTGAGAAGCCTTGAGGGAAGAGGTGGAGCAAGCTTGGGACGCGTTTTGGGGGTTAATTTTGACACCTTTTTGACTCCAAATTGGATTGGGTTTGTTCTAAGCTAAAAATTGGACTTGTAACCTATAAATACATGATGTAAGACATAAAATAAAGGGAGATTACATAGATTATATTAGAGATACACTCCATTAGATTAGACATTAACCCTAGTTCTTTTTAGTTTTGGAGATTGAAGTAACTTGGAGATCATTGAAGATCAAGAGCAAGAACAAGAGGGGAGCATCAGATTTGCTAACAACAGATTCTATTCTCTTCTCTTATCGTACTTTTATCTTTTAATGTCTATTCAGTTGTGGATTCTTGATTTCAATTCATTAATTATGAACTAACTCTTTTATTGAGATTTCAATTGAACCTTTTATGTCTATAAATTAGTTATTTGATTTATTCCAATTATTTATGTCAAAGTGAATTGTTTATCTTGTCTTGTGCTTATTGCTTAATAATTTGATCAATAATTATCTTGTTACTCTAGAAGGAATTGGAAGAGGAATTCTAGGGTTAGAGCTGGGCATGATAACATGTGACTTAGTTATTTGTATAGTGAATAATTAGGTTTGTGAATTGAATAGAAATATATGTTCACCGCATGTAACACATAAGGAATTGGAATTGAAGGAGTTTAATTCAATTGTTTTGCATAGGAATATAGCGAGATTAATCTGGATTAAATAGAAGTCAATTGATCACTTTCGGAAAAGGACTTTTGGCATTTGAGAATTTCATTAACAATTCGATGAGGCATAATAATTGAGATAATTGGATAATTGATTTATAGTTCATAATTGGGGATATTGAAGTCTTAATCTTTATTTATCTGAATTCAGTCATAAAGCAATTCAGTTTAATTAGTTAATTTAGTTTTCTTAATTAGAAAAATCACGATTTGAGATTGTTTAAATAAAATTAGTTTGGTTAAGAATTAGTACTTGGTGATCTTTATTAAATAATTCCTCGTGGGAACGATACTCTACTTTCACTTTATTATTTTTTGACCGTGTATACTTGCACGTATTCATTGATTGTGAAATCGACCAACAAGTTTTTGGCGCCGCTGAAACTTTAAACCAACGATCTATATTGATTTACTATTATAATTTCAACCAACGATCTTAAAAATTAGCACATCTCCTATTGGAATAATATTGTACCCAAAAATGAATTAGGTAATCAAAAGAAATATATTTTGAATTGAATAGTACCCCGTGAATAGTACTCGTGAATAGTACCCTCACACAAAAAAGTATCCCAAATACCTAAGTGAACAATACTAGAGTGAATAGTAATCGGGTGAATAGTAACTGCGTGAATACTAACTCGTGAATAGTACTCCGACACGAAAAATACCCCAAATACCCAAGTGAATAATATTCGGGTGAATAGTAATCTAGGTGAATAGTAACACGTGAATAGTAACTCGTAAATAGTACTCTGACACAAAAAGTGCTCCAAATACTCGAGTGAACAATACTAGAGTAAATAAGTAGCAAGGGTATTTTATGATAACTTATCTACTTTAAAAAATTTCACATATCACCCTTAACTTTAAACTTTTATCAATTTAACCATTTACCAAAATAGAAAATTGAATAATTTTATTTCATAAAATTGAGGGTCTCATAAGAAATCTTTATTCGAAAGCCCCTCTTTATCGGGAGCAACTTTGGTTATAATTGTGATTCTGTAATATTATTTGTGAATAATTAATTATTGATTTATATGATATGGAAATATTTATTTGATGTGGATATAAATGATGGATTTATGTGGTTATAAATGAAGGAATTGATGCTGAGGTGTTTTATCAGTATTTTGTCGGTGTGGAGGTATTAAAATTCATCTGTTTGTGGATTTTGGATATTTTCTGTTTAAAATTTGGAAAAACTCAAAGTTACAAAGTTGTAGAGAATTCGATTTCGTGTGGAATGGATATAAAATTCGTATTTTTCTGATAAACGAGCTATTTTCTATGAATTATTGAAGTTTCGGAAATTAAATTTTTTTATTAAAATTGTGGGTGGGACCCACTTTTATTTTTAAAACATGTGGGCTGCTGGAAATTTTCCAAGATGGCTAGCTTTGATTTTTCCATGGTTGGTACGTAGAAGAAAAGAAAAGAAATATTATTATTTTATTATTTTAGTCTCCTTTAGCGTTCTAGCATTTTCGGTACAAGTTTTCTAGAATTAGGCGCTTAAGTTAAAATTAAAAATCACACCAGAAACAAGTTTTCTTTCTCTCTATATTGTCGATCGTATTTTTGTGAGTATTTAGATACTTTGAGAGTTGATGTTCGGTACAAGTTTCCTTCGGCTTTCTATCCGATATTTCGATCAGAAGTATCGTTATTTTGAAGTAAGGGATGTTATTTTATTCGTAAATGATATTATTTCTTTCAATATCATTATGCCGAAATATTGGTCTGAACTTTTTATCAAATTCAAAACTTTTTGTGTCGGGGTTATTATTCACGTATACGACATTATTCACAAATACGACACTATTCACTGAAAAATGAAAATTTTCCTTTTTGTCCAAGATGTTTATTATGGTTACTATCTTTGGTTGTATCCATGTTTTGATCTTTATTTTTGAATCCTGCTTCAAAATTGGTTATTATGGAGTATTATTGATCTTGGATAAACTGTAATACGAATCCCTAATATTTGTCCTTCTGTCTCACTGGATTCATTTTCTTTAAAATATTTTTCATCATCCTCAATCTTAAATGATGATGTTACTAAATATCTTTGGCCTGTAGTGCAAAGATGAATGATTAACTGATGAATATCTTTGGCTCATAGTGCAAAGATGAACAGGTATTGAGATGAACATGACCAACTGGTGATACAAATGAATATCTTTTGTGACGCCCCCAAAACAGGTATACATCACCCATCTTGAGTCGCCAGATAAATGGTACAAAATTCAAATACAAACTTAATTATACAACTGTCGTGTAAAATACGACAAAATATAAGCTGGGAGTTTCAATAAGAATATTGTCTTCTAGACAATATACAAACTCAATGGAGTCCTCATTAGATTTATTGTCACACTATTTTATAGAATAGTGAGGACTACTAAAACAACCATCTGGACCGTCAATCCGTTCCCCGACTCGTCCCTGCTATATTCTCATTTCCTGAAGAGAATAGTGAAAGAAAGGGTGAGCTCAACTAGCCCAGTAAGAAATATTATGACTAAGATAATGTAGAATAAATTATCCTTAGCCTTCAACAGTGTTAAACTGATAAAATATAACAAACATCAAATTTAACTACAGCGGAACAAGCAATCCATTAGAAGAGTCAAGTAGAGAATAAAATCTACTATTTTCTATGATTTAAAAGGTTTTTCATCACTTTTATCGCTGAGACTCAGCTTAATAAATAAACCACATCATCGAATCATCCCTGCACTACGGGCCAAGGATATTCATTAAATCATCAATGGTCATGACTATATCGAATAATCCCTAGTCATAATCATACCAAAAACTGTCCATCAATGCACTATAGACCACTGAGGATTTTTACCACATCATTCGTCACATTATGGTCCTGATTACATCAAATAATTCTTGGTCATAATCACACCAAGTCCATCTATGCACGTAAGCCAAAGATGACTTTCATCACAATATAAGCATGAGAATGATGACAATGATATAAGCATTAATCAAACGAAAACAAGGATAAATATTAAAGATTTTAAATTTATCCAAATATTATCAATCACTTAATAAACTCATAGTCTAATATTATTAATATTATAACAATATTTTAATCACTTCTTAAACTTATAAACAATTTATTTCAATTGTTTAATTGTTTACACTTTACCAAATAATGCATTTAATCATTCAAAAAATATCATACTCATAAGATTTCATCACCAAAGATCAAATCCCTTTATCAAAATCAGATATACCCTATATAGGATTCTCAAGCCATAAAATCCTATTTTCTATTTTTGTTACTTCACATAACATATTTAATTAATTTACTCATAACTAGTTTATTTTCATGAAACATACCAAATCATCCCAAAATATTTTTTTTTCTAGGATTTAGCGTAATATTGTCCCATATTGAACATATATTTTCTCGGAATTTTAAAATTCATTTACTATTTTTTTTATGGCCAAAATCGCTTTAATATTTAAATATTTATCATAAATTGTACTTTTGTCCAAATATTCCGAAATTTACAGGGTATACTCCTGTTATATATATGTACTCCCAATCAAAATTTCATCAAGTTTGGAGTTAACCACAAAGAGTTATAAGGGTTTACTTTTAAAATAGTCTTTTCCCATAATATCCATAACTCTTAATCTATACATCCAAAAATCGCCATCTTTGGACACAATATAGAAAACTCATCAAATTATCATTTCAAATTTTTCCAGAATTTTTTAGGGTCTGAAAAATTACGAAATTGCCCCCGGCAGAAACCCCTTTTGAATGAAAATACTATTCATATGAATACGAAGGATCATTCACCATGCATGCGGTAATCCACATAAACAAGTTATTCCAATGTAATAATAAAGAATAGAACTGTGTCATGCGTAGAACGCATACAGATATGATATTCACGTAATAATAAATAATGGAATAACGAAAATTTTCACCATGTATGCAGATTTCAGATATACAAAGTTATTCCAACATAATAATAAAGAATGAAATAATGAATAATTTCACCATTTATGCGCTAGATTAGCATATACAAAGTTATTCCAACATAATAATAAGGAATGGAATAACAATAGCTCTATTCATGAATACAAAAGAAATAATACCCCACTTACGAGTATTGAAAGAAAAATAGTTTCTTCATGAATATGAAAGAATAATACCCTTACCTTAAAAAAGAAAACTAGATAATTGGAATAGTGAGGTAGGTAGCACTTCTTCTTCTTTTTCTCTCTATAATTTCTCTCTATAATAATTGCTCTATAGTTTTAGTGAATTGGTGAGAAATGAAGGAAGAATGAGCTTCTTTTATAGGAAAATATAGTTTCAATAAGTACACGTTTTGGGACTTAAAATATTACAGTATAATACCTCCAACTTTTTTTTCATTTTTAATTTAGTCCTGCAAGTATTATCAACCTTGCACCACCTCCCCTAATAGTAAATAATGTGAATCAATAGTTCAATCATGTGAATCAATAGTTATAATCATGTGAAAATACGAATTACAGTATAGTACCTGCATTTTTAACTTAGTCATGCAAGTATTATCAATCTTGCACCAACTCCCCTAATAGTACTAGAATGTGATTTAGTAGTACACACATGTGAACAAATAGTTATATAAGCATGTGAATTAGTAGCAATTAATTACTCATTTATCCGATAAATTGCCCGATTTATCAATATAACCCCCAGACATCAATTATCATCAGAATAGATGTCAATTTCCACTAACACTAATAATCCCAACACAATGGAACTATCAAATTCATCTTTAATCAACACGAACTTATTCTTCATTAATATTATAACTCACAATATTTAATAATCAAAGTCGTTCCTGTGAAAGAGGGGCTTTTCGATAAGATTTCTCCTTATCATTGCGCAATTAGATGACCAAACTTTTCCTTAACAGAACTTCTAGATATTGTAAATATTGCAATTTAATATTATGAATAACTTTGTCGTCTCAATTATTGATTTAATAATATATCAAATATTATGCAGATGATACCGTGACAATAATCGAATCAATAATATGAGAGATATGATCGTGCAATTCTTGTAGCAATAATTGAGTATAAGCGAAAGTGACTTCTCACGTAAGCATCAATAATCGATCATTGTAGCTACTATGCAACCATGCCAGACATCTTGTACTTTTATTACCGACTAGTTCAACAGTTTTAACGGTAACACTTCTGCCGTTATTTTTATAAAAAGATAATTTTGTCATTTTCTTACTACGACAATACTTCCGTTGTGGGGTCCGCCAATGATTATGCCGTCGTACGGATATTCCCCGATAAAAAGAATATTCCCCGATCAAACGAATATTATATAACAACTTGCATACTTTATAAAATTTATAAATACTACCCACAACTATAACACTATCTCAAATCCACACCATAATATAAAAAAAATATTTCGAGAAAATTAAATCTTTATTCATAAAATTTTGGGTCTCACATCTTTGGCATGTAGTGCAAAGATGAATATGTGATTAAAGATGTATATTGATTGTTGTTACAGGTATAAAATATTGATAATGGACTTTTAAATCTTAGAAGATAGTAGAACTCATTCTCTATTTAACTCTTCTAATGGATTGTTGTTTCCACTGCAGTTGTTGATCTAAAACTTGTTGTCTATTATATTTTATCAGATTTTTTTCCTGTTGAAGACTAATGATAATTTGTTGTATATTATCTTAGTCATAATATTCTTTACTGGGCTAGTTGAGCTCACCCTTTTCCTTTTTGTTCCATTTTTCTTCTCGGGAGGTGAGAACATAGCGAGGATCTAAATGGGTAATGGAGTGATGGTTCTAAAAAGATGTTTTAGCAAATCCTCACTATTTCTGTAAAATAGTGTTTGAATAATTGTAATGAAGACTTATTTGAGTGTGGATATTATCTAGAAGACAATATTTGTATTTAAACTCACAATATGTGTTGTCGTATTTTGCACGACAATTGTATTATTGAAGTTGTAGTTTATTTTCTGTACCATGTATTTGGCGACTCAGAATGGGTGTTGTATACCTATTTTGGGGGCGTCACAATGGTGGTTGTAGTAGTCCTCACTATTTTATAAAATAGTGTGATAATAATTGTAATGATGACTCCATTTGAGTTTGAATACTGTCTACTAGACAATATTCTTGTAAAAACTCTCAACTACGTTTTTATCGTATTGTATAAGGAAGTTTGTATTTAAATTTTGTACCATGTATTTAGAGACTCAGAATGGGTGATGTATACCTATTTTGGGGGCATCACAATAATATCTTGTGTATGATGAGTTATACTTTGACATGTCCCTTAAGATACTTAGGGTATATCAAAGGGTATGTTTGGGTATAATAAGTTGTACATGGAGATAATGAATGGTCAACAAAGAATCTACCATTTCTAGTAAAAGGAGAGTGTCCTATGTGATTCGATAAATGACAACTCAAGAATCTTTGGCCAAGGTATAATGAAATTAGAAAGAAGTTTCTAATTTGCATTAATTAGAGTTGTGCATTTGAGAATCAAAATACATATAATTAAATAAAATAAGATTTGACAGTATTTACATGTCTTATATTTAATTGGGACATGTGACGCCCCCAAAATTAGGTATCGTCACCCATCTTGGGTCGCCACTTACATGGTACATAAATTCAAATACAACTTACTAATATAAGCGTGCCGTATGCAATACGACATAAAGCGTGAGTTTGAATACAAATATTGTCTACTAGATATTATACAAACTCAAAAGGAGTCCTCATTACAACTATTATCACTTATTTCACGAGAATAGTGAGGACTACTATCTTATCCTCTGGACCATTACCCGTTCCCAGGCTTCGTCCCGGCTATGTTCTCATTTCACGAAGAAACGGTGAAAGAAAGGGTGAGCTCAACTAGCCCAAGATGAAATATTATGACTAAGATAATGCGAAATAAATTATCATTAGCCTTCAACAAGTGTTAAAGCGATAAAATACAATAGACAACCGGTTTAAGCTGCGGCCGGAATAAGCGATCCATTAAAAAAAGTCAGTAGAGAATAAAAGTCTACTATCTTTTAGGTTTTAAAAGGTTTTCATCAATTTTTATCACTGAGACTCGACAATAAATAAACCACCACATCTAATCATCCCCTGTACCACGGTCGAGGATTTTCATCAAATTATCAATGGTCATGACTATCTAGAAGAATCACCCCTGGTCATAATCATACCAAAACTATCCATCAACGCATTCACAGCCCTTTGAGGACTTTTGTCACATCATTTATATCAAGTCGTGATTATACCGAGAATGATCCACGGTCATAATCATACTAAGTTCATCTATGCACGTAAGCCCAAAGATAACATAATATAACATGAGGATGATGACAATGACATAGTAATTCAATAAAACAAGTTCAAGAATTATTTAATCCATGAATTATTAACGTCCAAATTGTCGACATAATCTTTATTTCGTAGAAGTAAAATTCAATAATGATCGGAAGAATATTTCCATGAAAGATCTTTGGATGAAACGCAAATATCAAGGATATTCTACTAATTTCATGGAGTATAGAAGTCAAAGTTTTAACCATTTGGGTATAATAAAGAATGGAATAACAAAGAAATCACCGTGCATGCGGTACCCGCATGAAGGCAGGTTATTCAACGAGAATAATAATAACGGAACCCGGTCGGGTGAAATTCACTGCAAGCGAGGATGTTCCAACGAGAATAATAAAGATGGAACGGATCAGGTGTAAAACATGCGAGATAGGATATTCAACGAGAATGATAAAAGGCGGAACCGGGTCGGTGTAAAACACCTGAGCGAGCAGGATGTTCCAGCAGAATAATAATAAAAAGCGGAACCGGTAAAGGTGTAAACACATGAGCAGGATGTTCCAGCGAGAATAATAGAAGAATGTCACCAAGTATAGGGAAGTACTACAGCGTATCTGAGTTATTCCAGCAGAATAATAAGCGATGGAATAACATAAGGATTTCACCAAGTATAGGGTATGTCAGCGTATACGAGGTTATGTATAGGGTATGCCACTTTTACGGAGTTATTCAATGAATAATAATGAATGGAATAACTGAAGTTCTCTTCAAGAAGAAAGAATAACACCCCTTACAGGTTAAACAAATAATACCCACTTACCGTAAAAAGAACTGAATATAGAAGTAGTGAAGTAGCGAATACTCTTCTTCTTTTCTATAATTTTCTCTCTATAAGCTTCTCTCTATAATTTCTCTCTAGAGTTTTGATGAATTAAGTAAGAAAATAATGAAGGAATGAGCTTATTTATAGGAAAATGGAATGCATAGTAACTAATCTATGAGCGGTCCAGATTGATTTACTTTAATCGGACGGTCCATATTTAAAGAAAAATCTTTTAAATAAAATATAATATATTCTATTTATATAAAAACATTTTCTTACTGAAACCTTTGCAAACACTATGCAATACTTATACGAAAACACTATACTGACATTTATCGTAATAAAATATAATATATTCTATTTATAGAATAACTTTAATAAAGTATTCTATTTTATATAAAAGATGTTTTACATTTTATTACGTTAATAATCTGAATAAAACAAAAGCGTCATTATCATTATAATAATTCATATTATTAATCGTGATAATGGAATCAAAGTGAGTGACTTCTCACATAAGCATCGATAATCAATCTGGTGTATTTCTACTTATGCGATACCACGTATTCATTTGTACTTTTACTACTAAGTAGTTCAGCGGTAACTACGGTAAAACTTTAGTTATTTCAATAAAATATATTTTTGTCGTTTTCTCGATAAACAATAATTTTGTTAATGGGGTCACCTGATGATTGAGTAGTTGTACGAATATTCCTGCTAAAGCAGAATATTACAGAGCCAATCGAATATAATATAACCACTTGCATACTTTGCAAAATTTATAAATACTACCCACAACTATAATATTATCTTAAATTCACACCATAATATTAAAAAATTATTTCAACAAAATTTAAATCTTTATTGATAAAATCTGGGGTCTCTGATCTCCCTCCTTATGGAATTTAGCCCTCGAAATTAAGTGCGATACTGAGTATGATAAAGAGGTGAGGATACCTTGAATACCTTTATCGTTGAAAATATTAAGTTCATCTTTGCAATCCGGCCGAAGATATTCATTAACAATTCATCTTTGCACTTCTGGGCCAAAGATATATAAGCTATAAAACCAATAATCTTTGAGGAGACTTACTTAATAGTATCACGACCACGAATTATCCGTACCTTTCTTGGCCGAGGATATTCGTGTTTTCAATCTGATCATGATTATCTGCAAGAATAATCCGTGGTCATAATCATACCAAGTCTATCGATGCACTTCTGACGAAGATGACTTTTACCACATCCATGAATTAATATTTCATTCTTTGAGACTCATTTCGATAATTAATCCATATCATCGAATCATCCACCGCACTACACGGGCCGAGGATATTCATTAGTATCACGACCACGAATTATCCATACCACTACTGACGAAAGATAATTGTGTATTCATTAGTATCGCGACCACAAATTATCCATACACTACTGAGTCCCAAAGATAATTGTGTATTCATTAGTATCACGACCACAAATTATCCATGTGGATACTACGACCACAAATTAAAGATAATTGTGTATTCATTTAGTATCACGACCATAAATTATCCATGCTTCTCGACGAAGATAATTGTGTATTCATTAGTATCGCGACCACAAATTATCCATCCACACTACTGACGAAAGATAATTGTGTTTTCAATTACTAATTATGATTATTATACCGAACAATCCACAGTCATAATCATACCAAGTCCATCTCATCCCCATGCACTCTGAGGCCATGAGATGACTTTCAACGTAATATAAGCGTAGGGATAATGATATAAAGAATCGATCAAATGAGATAAAGGATAAATATTAAACATTTATAATATAATTTATCCAGGATTCAAGAATATCCCCATGTTATCAATCACTTAATAATCTCATAATCTAATAACATTAATATTATAATAATATTTTAATCACTTCTTAAATTTATAAACAATTTATCTCAATTGTTTTACGCTTTACCATATAATGCATTTAATCATTCAAAATGCCATACTCATAAAATATCATCACCAATTATCAAATCCCTCATAAAAAATATGCATATATTCTATATAGGATTCTACAGCCATAAAATCCTATTTTCAACTTTATTCTTCACATAACATATTTAACTTATATGTTAAGTAACTAAACTATTTTCATGAAAATACCAAATTAGTCCCAAAAATATTTCTTTTCTGGGATTTAGCATAATATAGTCCCATAATGAAAATATATTTTTCTCAGAATTTTTAAAATTCATTTACTATTTTTCAAAAATCAATTTCTAATTAATTCCTTAAGAAATTAGCTACCTCAAGTTTAACTCCAAAAATTCCCAAATCTTGGCAGGACCTTACACATGTTAACGTGAGCTTCAGGTTTAAATTTCATGGTCATCGGAGTTATAGAACTCTCGGTTATAGCGTTTTTAAATCGGAAAAACCTAAATATTGAAATAGTCATAACTTGCTCATTTTAAGTCGAGAATGAGCTCATTTTTGGACAGGAGGTACTTTATACCATATACCTTCATGTCCCAAAACCCAGAATTTTTCTCATAATTTAAGTGGCCGAAACAGTCCCTTAAAGTTTCTGGGCGGTAGCATTTTGAAATTTACAGCTTTGGCCTCCTTTGCTAAAATCAGTCCACACAAAATCTACAACACCTTTTCCAGTAATTCCACTTGGATTAGTTAGGTAACTCATAGATCTAACTCTAGGACTTGACCACATTCAAAAATTCAAAATATAATAAGAGATATAGTCAATTGAATTTCATATTACGTTTTTCACCAAAATCGATTTTCAACTCTTTGTGATTTCTAAGAAACTTTCATGTTTTCACATACTAACCAACATAACTCATCATAAAACTTACTAATAATTCATATACCCATGATTTTCATTAGTCCAATGCTTTTATTATGACTTTCATCATAATCCCGTAAAGCAGATCCTTTTAGTTGAAGAAATATTTGAGGGTTTAAGAAATGGGTTTTTGTCTTTGGGGTGATACAAAATTCGATTTCACGCTCTAAGGTAGGCTAGAAATCTTCAAGAATCGTCAAGAAATTTATTAATGATAGAAATATCATTCAAAAGCATTACTCTCGTCCAAGACTTGGATAGTACGTCACATTAATACCATTGTGACTTACATCCCTTAACTGAGATAGCACCTCACTGATGATACCTATCAACTTGCCATCTTCATTCACGGCGTTGCCTCTGAAAAGTCGGCCGGTGCATTCCACACAAAGAAGTTAACAACGAAAGGATGGGGCTCTTTACTTATGGCTTGATATAATGATGATTAACTTTAGGGTTTGGTTACTTTGAATTAGTATAATATGGTTGGTTATGAATATAAAAGCTAACAACCCTACGAAAAGCATGATGAGTAGTTAACCAATTGATTTCTAAAATCACATCAAAGACAAGTATTTTTAAAAAGATAAGATCGACGAAGTAGCGTGAAAGTGTTTATTTGAATCAAACAAGATTTAAAAAAATAGTAAGCGGTAATGAAGGCTCCTCTAATGAAGTTTCAACGATAAGTCAAAGTCTAACTTCTTGAGTCAAATTTAAGCGTTGAACACAACTAGGTGAAATAAAAAGTGGGTAGGCGGTATCTAACACGGTATAGACTTGCATGAAGACTTACGATTAACTTACAAGTGATAATTTATTTAGGTTTCTAAATCACGAGAAAAAAAACGCTCTCTCTTAAACTCTGGCTTTGGTTTATGGGGGATGACCTTTGGTGCCTCCATCCTAGTTGAATTTGTCTTGATGGCGACAAAATCGAGCTAAGTGACCTTCTCTTCCACAATTATAACATGCTTTGGAATGCGTGGTATGATTCGGATTGATGTGTCCCTCTCCTCGCATTTGAAGCATATAATGGGTGGTCTTTCTTCTTCCTTTGAAACGGTCTTTGGTCTTTGGCGTCTTTCCATCATTGTTGAATCTCCTTTTCTTGAAATGTCCATTCTTATTATTTTGGCGATGATTACATAGAAGTGGTTACCATATCGGCTTTGTTGATTTCCTCCACGCTTGTTGTCACCGCCCGATGACTACTCTCATTTGGTATTATAATTTTCTTAAATTTACTTTCTTTTAGTTCGTTGATTTCGTTATCGCGCTCCACTAATTGAGCCCTATTTACAACATCGAATAAAAACACGGTTTATGAGAAATAAGATGTTGGCGTATCTACGGCTTCAAACCTCTTAAAAACATTCGCACCATTCTCTCTTCATTATCCACAGAGTGGGGATATGAATCGTGATAACTCGCAAATTTTGCCTCGTATTGCGACACGGTCGTATTGTTTTGTTCAACTTGATAAACTCCACCTCCTTCATGTGGCGAATACTTTCGAGGAAAGTATTTGTCGTTGAACGACTCTGGAACTTCTCCCGAGATATCTTGATCTGAATGAGGTTGAGTCGTTTCTGGAATTCCCACCGATGTCTGCCTCTCATGCGACATAAAAGCGGCAAAGGAACCTTTTGCTCTCGGAGCATCCCAAGACATCAAATATCTTGGTAATATGCTTTATCCATGCTTAGCGGAAGTGGTTTTGGCTCTCCCTTAAACTCGGTGGTCGACTCCTTGAATTGTTTAGCGGTGGCCTTGAGAGTTTCCGTGTTTCCACCTACGTTTTGGGCCGAAGAGTCGCTTTCTTTGATGTTGCATGAATTCTAAAACCTTTTAAAGCGTCTGGTCGTTCATCGATTGATCGGTGTTGTTGTTTACGGAGGATTATCGCCATCTGTTGCACATTGTCACGATTATTGATCGTGGAGAATCAACGGTCTCTGTGCTCCATTCTTTATTCTAAACATTCTCGGATGCCATTTTTAAACACACGCCACAAAATAAGGGTTAATTGACATATCACATATTATCACTATACTCGTGACCAATCAAATACCAAATAAACTTAGGTAGGTCATACTAGCGAAGGAATTCCCGTCTCTCCCTCCCTCTAGTTCTATTCTCACATCTTAGCGGGGATCGTATCCTAAGCTACGATACCATTTGTGGCGCCCCCAAAATTAGGTATCGTCACCCATCTTGGGTCGCCACTTACATGGTACATAAATTCAAATACAACTTACTAATATAAGCATAGGTATGCAATCTGACGTAAAGCGTGAGTTTGAATACAAATATTATCACTAGATATTATACAAACTCGAAAAGGAGTCCTCATTACAACTATTATCACACTATTTGCACGAATAGTGAGGACTACTAATCTTATCCTCGGACCATTACCCGTTCCCAGGCTCGTCCCGGCTATGTTCTCATTTCACGAAGAAACGGTGAAAAAAAAAGGTGAGCTCAACTAGCCCGATGAAATATTATGACTAAGATAATGCGAGAATAAATTATCATTAGCCTTGACGAGTGTTAAGCGATAAAATACAATAAACAACCGGTTTAAGCTATGACGGAATAAGCGATCCATTAAAAAGTCAGTAGAGAATAAAGTCTACTATCTTTTAGGTTTTAAAGGTTTTCATCAATTTTTTATCATTTGAGACTCGAACAATAAATAAACCACCACATCTAATCATCCATGTACCACGGTCGAGGATTTTCATCAAATTATCAATGGTCATGACTATCTGAAAGAATCACCCTGGTCATAATCATACCAAAAACTATCCATCATTTTTGCATTACAGAACCCTTTGAGGACTTTTGTCACATCATTTATATCAAGTCGTGATTATCTTAGAATGATCCACAGTCATAATCATAGTTAAGTTCATCTATGCGTAAGCAAAGATAACATAATATAACATGAGGATGATGTGATGACATAGTAATTGATAAAACAAGTTCAAAATTATTTAATCCATGAATTATTAACGTCCAAATTGTCGACATAATCTTTATTTCGTGAGAGTAAAATTCAAGAATGATCGGAAGAATATTTCCATGAAAGATCTTTGGATGAAAGCTTGAATATCGAGGATATTCTACTAATTTCATGGAGTATAGAAGTCGAAAGTTTTAACCATTTGGGTATAATAAAGAATGGAATAACAAAAGAAATCACCGTGCATGCGGTGCCGCATAGGCGAGTTATTCAGCGAGAATAATAATAACGGAACGGTCGGGTGAAATTCTGCAAGCGGGATGTTCAACAGAATAATAAAGATGGAACCGGATCAGGTGTAAAATACATGAGATAGGATATTCCAGCGAGAATGATAAAAGCGGAACCGGTTAGGTGTAAAACACCATGACGAGGATGTTCAATGAGAATAATAAAAAGCGGAACCGGTCAAAGGTGTAAAACCTGTGAGCAGGATGTTCAACGAGAATAATAGAAGAATGTCACCAAGTATAGGGTAAAGCCAGCGTATCTGAGAGTTATTCAATGAGAATAATAAGCGATGGAATAACATAAGGATTTCACAGAATATAGGGTATGTCTGGCGTATCACGAGGTTATGTATAGGGTATGCCACTTTTACGGAGTTATTCAAGCGGAATAATAATGAATGGAATAATGAAGTTCTCTTGAAGAAAAGAATAATAATTACAACAAATAATACCCACTACTAGTAAAAAAGGCTGAATATAGAAGTAGTGAAGTAGCGAGAATACTCTTCTTCTTTACATAATTTTCTCTCTATAAGCTTCTCTATATAATTTCTCTACAGAGTTTGATGAATTAAATGAAAATAATGAAGGAATGAGCTTATTTATAGGAAAATGGAATGCATAGTAACTAATCCATGAGCGGTCAGATTGATTTACTTTAATCGGCGGTCCGTATTTAAAGAAAAATCTTTTAAATAAAATATAATATATTCTATTTATATAAAAACATTTTCTTATCTGAACCACTTTATGCAATCTTATATGAAAAACACTATGCAACAACACTACTTTATGCGTAATAAAATAATATATATTATTTATAGAATAACTTTAATAAAGTATACTATTTTATATAAAAGATGTTTACATTTTATTACGTTAATAATACTGAATAAAACAAAAGCGTCATTATCATTATAATAATTCATATTATTAATCGTGATAATGGAATCAAGTGAGTGACTTCTGGCATAAGCATCGATAATCGATCACTGGTGTCTTCTTATGCGACCCACGCGTATTCTTTGTACTTTTACTACCAAAGTAGTTCAGCGGTAACTACGGTAAAACTTCCGCCGATTATTTGATAAAAAATTTTTTGTCGTTTTCTCGATCAAATAATAATTACATTGTTAGGGTCCACCGATGATTGAGCCGTTATGCGAATATTCCTGCTTTAATAGAGAATATTCCCGACCCGATGAATATAATATAACCACTTGCATACTTTTGTAAAATTTATAAATACTACCTGATATTATAATATTATCTTAAATTCACACCATAATATTAAAAAATTATTTCAACAAAATTTAAATCTTTATTGATAAATAAAGGGTCTCACAATTGGATTAGAAATATAATAATTAATTAAAATAAAACTCTATTCCTAAATAGTTTAGGAGGGTTACCTACATCTAGAAAGTCTTATTATGGGTTGGGGTTAGAAAAACTTCTAAGAGTTGGGATAGTACTTACATATATAGAAATAGAAATTAGGGTTTTGTCAACACCCATATTTTTAATACACACTTTTCTTGGTGGATTACCTCAGGCACCAACCACTTGGGTGGTTAACGTTGATCAAATGAAGGAATCTAATCTGGTGAATTCAAGGAGAACCTTGAGGAATTGGAGGTGGCTAAATGCGTGAGAAAAAAGTTATTCGTTCTACGAGGTATGATTATATATCTCCGTCTCTATCGTTTGATTGATAATTGTGCACAAAGGTGATCATGGTGATGACTTGTATAGAAGTTTTAAAATTGATTTTATTACGCAACCTGCTATATTTGTGTAATTTGATTACGTGTTCGCATTATATACAAACTTAACACAATTATCTCTTCTAATGCATCTCTATTAGCCCTTTATAGTGATGATTAACTAAGACTTGAATGACAATCTTTTTTGTGCCTTCAAATAGACAAAAGGTTACCACAATTTAGAACAAGCAAAAAACTCCTCGTACCAACTATTCATCAATTCTAAGAATTAGTTTTATGACGAACTCACTAAATCGAGTCTAAAATCCCGTAAATTTCCTAAATTACCATGCAATCCACTCAAATTTAAATAAAATTTGATGAAAATCTAAAATTATTATGAAATCGTCTGATTTCACTCCCTCCTAATCTTATAGATCTTACAATACAATTGAACATCATTTCTGTCTTTTTTTTAATTTATATGAAGTGAAATTTACTCCCATATACTCGTATAGCAGTCAGATACTTAATAGGAACCTTTTTATCAGCATAGCAATTAAATTTTTTAAAAAAAACAATGAATATTTTGCTCACGGGACTCGAATTTTTTCTTTTAATTACACACCTGAGGCAGTCACTTGAGCTATGAAAATTCCTCTTCTTCACAATTATGAGTCTGATCTGATTTGACTGCATCTATCCAAGTCCAACCCTTACCTACATTTCTCTCTCTCTAAAATGTATATTAATGGGCCCCACTTGTTAAGTGGCCCCTACCCAACTTGCAATGGGGCACTGAAAAATTTGAGAGAAAAAAGGAGAAGTAATTGAGAACAAATCTTTTGTGCCTATTTTTTTATTTTTTTGTATCCTCCACTTATATTTTAATATCTAACTTCTTATTTAAATTTATAGTTAATTTGTATTAAGTAAAAGATTAAGTATCAAAATTTAAGTGGAGGATTACAGTAGTGGATAGGAAAAATGGGACAGGAGAAAGCTATTTCTCAGTAATTACTACTTCCTTCTTTACATAATATAAGTTGTTTTAGAATTATCTTGAGTATTAAAGAAATAATTGTATAACGTTAAAATATATTATCGATTATTTATATTGTCTTATATTAAAAAAAGTATTATTTATTAGATAAAAATAGTGAAAAGCTAAAATTATATTTATTCTTGAGGTAATATTGAAAATTAAATAATTAATATTTATTTAAAATTACCAAATAATTTATATTAAAGAATAAAAATAATTCTAAAAAGCATTTAATATTAAAGAAGGAAGTAGTGGTAGTAGAAAAGAGAACAGATAGGGAGGAGGTGATGACCTGGAGGGACCACCGCATGTAAGGTGACACGTGCCAGTGTCCTCCATGCTGACGTGGACTAACAGCACACTTCCATTTCGGATGTAAACCCTAATCAATCAAACTTTGACCAATCCTCACCGACAACTTATCCAACCTGTCACCCTTATTATTACCCCTTTATTAAATTCAAATTTAATTATCACTCTTAACCCAACTTTTTCTTTTTTTTATTACTATCATATTTATCGTTCTAGTATTATATTCACCTTATAATTTTTATTTTATTTTATAAGTTTATTCAAAGTTCAAGTATTTTGTGCTCTCTTCATGTGAATTTTATATATTATTCATTTTAATTAAAATATTTGACACTTCAAAAGGTTGAAAAAATTAATTCAAATTATAAAAAAAAAAAAATCTCACAAGCTCAATAAGAGGATTGATACATACACTTCATAGAAATTGTAAACCATCGAAAACTAAATTATTATTACCCTCGTTTTAATTGATTTGAGTATATACTTGTTAGAAAAAAAATTCTTTATTTATTTTTATTTTTTAAAAAGGATAATATATAAACCCTAATTTTTTTATCTAGCTAACTCTAAATGATTTCACTCAATATTAAAGACCCTAATTATTATTTGTGGATGGTAACTTTTATTTACTTTTTTCTTTAGCACCAACAAAATATGAAGAGGGAAAAAAAGTGGTTTCATCACCATAAATAATGTTTATTTTTTTAATTGCTTATAATCAATGAATCTAACTCATTTTGGTCATCCATAATATAGAGAAATAATAAATAATAAACACCACACGTGCATGAGCACGCCCACACAATTATTGGGGGAGAGAGACTAATTGTCTAATTGAGTAGTTAAGACTACATTATATGCATAGTTTGGGGGTTTCTTAGGGAGAGTGGAGGGGTGAAGGACATAAATGAGAAACAAAAAGAAAAAAATAATCTTCTTATCGCGTAAAAAAGTATCGCATAAATTTACATGCATAAATGCTAGACTACGTAAAGCGGAGTTTATTAAGTTACTTATGAAGCAATGATAAAAATTACTTCATAAAGTTTTGGGCGTATGATGTTTTGGGATCCATTCTTGCTACTTGCTAAAAGACAAGATCATTAAATTTCAATTGAATATATCAAAAAAAAAGAATATAGTATATTAAGAAATAAAATTGACTTTCTTTGTTTTGTCATGACTAGGGTTGGGTGAGTAGTCGATTTTAACCAAATCGAATTGTGAATTGTTTATTTGATTAACTGAATATTGAAATTCATATAAAAAAATTACTATTCAAAATTAGTAATAATCAAATTATACTATTAGATTATTAGGTATATAAGCTGAAATATGAATTTATTTTACCAAATAAAAAATTCATTTCAAATTTCACACTAGTGTTCCAACAATATTTAACAACAATCCACAACCATAATAATTCATAAACTAATTTAATAATTTTAAATCAACAATAGATAAGTACATAATCATAGGAAAAAGCTAAAACTTTTTTTTAAAATATCTAATTTGGTTATTGAATATCCCAATAGCTAAATTTTAAAACTCGTAACCAAAGCAGAATCTGAGAATAAATAAATGATTATAGGCGAATTAAGCAAATTAACCAAATAATCGAAATAATTGATTACTTTTTTTATATTCAATTCGGTAATTCGGTTTTACCCTTTTTTGCTCCGTCAGTCATGCCAATATCATTTTCAATTTTCTAATTACCAAATTTATCATTTATATACATCTTAGTGAATAAAATTTATACCTAGTATTTATAAACGGTTTACATTTATATTTATATTTATATTTATATAAAATATTATAATTCATTAAGTATATGGAGGAGACTAGGGAGAAATGTGGGAAAATAATTTAATTTTAGGTGGGAGAATATGAAAAAAGGGGTCAGAGGGAATATAAGAAAAACTTGTTTTCATTATATAGTGTTTGACCTAATTCTAAATATATATATATAAAAATGACAGATTACTTGTAATTTTGTACAATTAAAAAGTGATCTTACTATTAGAAAATTACATTTAATCTTGCAAGTTGAGTGGATCAGTGGTTTAAGGAAGAATTTGGAATCGAGTCAGAAATTGAGTGCTTTAGTTCGGCTCACCGACATCAAGATATAGAGTCGCGAAGCAATGGGCGTAAATTTGTTTTAAAAGTCTTTGTTCGGAATGGAGAGACTAACTGGTCGTAAAACTAGGAACTATTGTTATCAAAAAGAAAAAAAGAGTGGAAATGTTAATTAGTGATGAAAAGGGTGCATCATATATAATTAGGTTAATGAAGTTGCGGGTGATGTTGGTTGGAAGAAGAAGTTGTGGGCCAAAATTTCTTTTGGTCTTCTTTGTAACAAATGATGTTGTGATGAAGAATAGAAAGTGCATTACTTATTGGATACAAAAGCAAGAAATAAAATAAAAAGATTAGAATGAAAATCAATGCAATGCCCACACACGGAGAGATGAGATGACAAGAAAGAATTTATCTCTGGCCCCACCCTAAATTATTTTCTTTCTTTTCATATCAATGAATGAAAAAAATATATATATATATATATATATAGAGAGAGAGAGAGAGAGAAGGGAGGGAGGGGGGGAGAGTTTGGCCACACAATGGGCCTACCTTACTCATTGCCATTTTAGGGCCATGCCTGTTTTCAGTTAAATGAATTTCAGCCAGAAGCCCAGCCTGTCCGCAGCTCTCAAAGAAAGAGAGAGAGATTCATACAAAATATATACAAATTGTTATTTCTATCAGAGAATTTTGATATTTTTACAAAACATTACTTAAAATTAATGTTGGTTTCATTAACGAATATTCGTGTGAGAGGAGTCGTTTAAAACTGTAAAATTCCGTAAAAATATCAATTTCAATATATATTGTCTCTTTCAAAATTATATATACATTTTGAGACTTTTGAAGTCAAATTTTATAAACAACAAATATGATAATGGTGGTATTTTTTTTTAGTTAGTTAGTTAGTTTATTAACAATTATAATTGTTCTTATTAATTTTGAATTATAAAATTTGGCAAATTAATTAACCTAAAAAATTGAAAATGGAGTATGAAGTTACTAGAAAATCTCCACTATATATTTGGGGAATAACAAGACAAGACATGAAAAAGAGAAATGAAAAAGATCTTCCTTTTGTAATTTGAAGCTCCTTTGTGTATGAAAATGTAGATGAATTTGATTGATCATCCTGCACTTCTCACATGGTAATAGCAGGGTTTACTGTCAAGGTCTGTGGGCAAGGACAGTGCATTTTATTATTATTATTATTATTATTATTATTATTATTATTATTATTATTATTATTATTATTTATAAAAATTCTATTAGGGGACAAGACAAGACAAGATATAGCGTTTGCATTATATCTCTTTTGAAACAGCCCATTGAAAAAGATGGCCGAACCCATGAAGTTAGTTCAAGATGTATGTTGTTCCTCTTTTAGAGTTTTAATTAATTAATATTTATGTCTTTGATTGCAACCTAATTATAATTATTACGTCTGAAAATTTTCTAAATTTACTATGTTTTAATATTAATTTACTTCTCATTTATTATTTATGTAAGAGAAAACTCGTGGAAGTATAAAATCATTTTGTAAAAATATTGAATCCTTGGATGACAAGGGTTCGACTCATTTGGATGGTAGTGAATGAAAAGGAAATAAGAGGAATTAGTAATATAATGTTTGGATTTGTATTTATTTTTAATGTTGAGTTGGGACATAATAATCCGAGTTTGAACTCAGTTCAGTACTGTATCTTCTTCGTCTTATTAATGCATCTGACTGACTACGCACATGTTCGTTCTAAAGTGTTACATTAACAACCAGAAAATTAACTACTCCAGTTCAAAACAAATTCAGCAAGCCCGGCCATGAGAGAGAGAGAGAGAGAGAGAGAGAGAGAGAGCATTGAGGCATCAAAATCTTTTGTTTTCTAGACTGGAAAATTGAGTGTTGGATATATAGTCGTACACAAGCTAAGGACATCCAAATGAAACAAATAGAGTAAATACCGAACGGTCAATATTTCCAATCATCAAACACCATAGAATAAATGTATACAGCTTGAAACACATGAAAACAGATGCACATAATCAGTGAGGCCTGAGGGTGGTCTGTCTGATTACAGAGAGAGAGAGAGAGAGAGCATTATTAATTAATTAATAAACACGTGCACGTGTGCCATGCAGATCAATTAATACGCCATTAATGCATGCATGCATTAACCACAAAATCACTCTCTTCATGTATGTATACATTTCCCACTGCCAGATGACCGTCGTAATTACAGTAATTTCATTTCAATGTACAATCAGTAGTTGGAACCCTCTCTTCATGTTGTTATGAGGCTTACAGTCTGTTGTTGGATATATGCACTATGCGAAAAAAGAACCAAGAATGAATCTCAAGTCTCCAAAAAGAACCAAACCAAACTTGAGCTTAATTCGATTACGTACGTACAAGGTTATCAAATAACTCTTATTGCTCTGCGTTCCATGTATTGGCTACTATATATCATTCCGAATACGAAAACTAAATGTCTTGTACATTTTACCATAGGTATACGCGATTTCATTCTGCATATATACCTTATTGTTCAACGTTAATCCTTGAGCTTGACCTAATACCAGCGTACGTGCTGTCTATATTTAACTCCAATACTGTTTCGATTTCCAGGATTTTCCTATGACAAGTCCATCTACCGTTTGGTAGCATTTACTAAGCTACTTTGTTTTGAATCCAGATGGCATAATTAACATGTATTCAATGTGTCAGTCAAGGTCCTCACCCATTTAATAAGAATTTGACTACCCATTGAATTATGCCTGGGCCTTTTTCTTGACTACCTCCTTAGCTCCCAACCGGCTATTAAAGGAAGCACACCAATTTGAGAGAAGAGAAAAGAAAAGAGTGGATGAGAGAAATCCCATCTGGGAAGATGGACGAAAGTAATCCCATCCGGGAGAGGGTGAAAGAGAGTTAGAAAAATAGAGAGAGAAAGATAGTTCGAATAAAAGTGTTTTATTTGGGTTAGTCACATATTTATTGTGGTTAAGTAATTTGAGTTTGTCTTTCAAATTAAGATATCTTTGTATTCTCTCGTATTATTACAGTGAATTATTAGGAATTTGTCGCTTGTGGTTTTCACTCTTAGTTTTAGAGGGTTTTCACGTAAAATCTTGTTGTGTCTTGGTTGGATATTTTCTTATTATTTCTGCGTGGTTATTATTTTGGTGGGCTACAAATTTAATCATTTTGGCATGTGGTGATATTTTATCCGTCCCAATTTATCAAAGACAATGATATTTGGAAGGTGATTTTTTTCCAACAAGCTGGTATCGAGCTAAGGTTATTTGCTTTCGGTTGTTTTTGATAAATTTTATGGAGGAATCGATCGAACCGTGATTAAATTGACCTCTTCAAATTTTTTGATCTGAAAGCCGAATGGAGGATATCCTTTATTGCGAGGATTTGTATGATCCAGATTTGGAGCTCGAGGAAAAAGCAGCGGATAAGTGCGAGGTGATTGGAATAAAATGAATAGAAAGATTATTGGTCACATCCGTGATTGGATTGATCGAAGTGTGTTCCACCGTGTTTCGCGAAGCGGAATGCTCACACCTTATAACGACATTAGAGTACATATGCGAGAAGAAGAATGCACAAAATAAAACTTTTGTCGTTAGGAAAATTGTGAATCTAAAGTACTGAGGGCGGGAGGCGGTGTGGCCGGAGCGTATGAGTGAGTTCGAGGTTTGGTGAACAGGTTGTCCACCATGAAGTTGAATCTTGATGATGAGATTGAGGGGCTCTTTTGCTTCTCGAGTTCGTTGCCAAGCAATTTGGGAGACTTTAGTGGTGTCTCTAAGTAATTGACTCGGAAGAAAAATGAGTATCTGAGATGGTCGAAGGGCAGTCTTCATAATGAGGAGACAAGGCGAAAGAAGCGAGTGTGTATTACGAGACTGAAACCTGAAGTTTTCGTTGAACTTGAGTAGTAATGAGAAGAGAGAAAAGCTCTTACGAAGATGACAAATCGGGAGAAGGTTGAGAGGAAAAGAGATAATTTGTTTTCTTTGCCGGAGCGCCAAGATTGCGTATAAAGGCGAGAGTGCTGATTTTTAAAGAAGGAGCGATCTGAGGGAAAAAAATGAGGATAAAGACTTCGATTGTGTATCTATCCGGCGTTGATGTAGCCGTGTTAGTGATGGTAAACCCAAGTGTCGAGTTAATGAATTGGTTATTGATTCCGAGTGCTTCGTTCCATTGCTACTTAGTATGGTGAGATCTTGCATCCTACACTTAGTGGTGATTTTTGGCTATGTCGCGGATGGGAAATGGTAGTGCATCATCGAGGTTATCGGCATTGGAGATATTTATCTGAAGACCAACAATGATGGCATATTGATGCTTAGAGAAGTCAGATATATATTGGGATATCGCCTTAATTTGATGTCTCTTTGGTAAGCTTGATGAGAATGATTATAGCATTTCCTTTGGTGAAGGTCGGTGGAAGCTCACTAAAGGGTCTCTAGTGGTAACTAGAGGAAAGAAGGTAGGCGCTTTTTACAATGATGTGAAGCGTGTGGAAGGTGTTAAAGATGGGGTAAGCGAAAAAAAGATGTGATGCAAAGCCATGCGAAGATGGAAGAAAAGTCTTGCATGAGAACCACGAAGAAAGCTCTTCACTTGAAATGGGTACCAAAAGTGAAGAAAGAAAGTGATACTTTCTCATGAAGAATAAAAGCGGTTGTGAAAGAATTTGACAAGCAAAAATCATGTCAAGTTTGAGTTAGATCCTCCCATCGAAGAGCCGTATCGATGAGATAAAGTCCGGACGTGAAAAAAAGTGGAAAATTCGAAGAATCTTGAGTTGAGTCGAGGCTTCGTTGGGATTAACTCAAGTGAGGAGTTGTGGTTTGAAGTCAAATTCGGTCTTGGAAGGTTATCTGAAGCGAACATACATGAGTTTTGAAGAGAATGAGTCTACTTTGGGGTATTTGTTTACTTTTGCGAGGGCCGTGTTATGGCGGTCGAGAGTTGCAGTGTATTGCTTTGTCTACTTCTTGAGTAGGCAATGACGAAATGTTAATGGTTTCTTGAGAGTTGAATTTGACACGAGGAATCGACTCCAGTGATCTTGAGTCATGGTGAACACCTCCTCTAATGGGTTGGGAGGGGAGATTGTCGATCGAGGTCCTCACCCATTTAATGAAGAATTTGTTGCCCGTTGAATTATGCTTAGGCCTTTTCTTGACTACCTCCCTTAGCTCCCAAAAGGCTATAAAAGGAAGCACACCAATTTGAGAGAGCTCTCATCAGAGAGAAGAGAGGAAAAGAAAAGAGTGGGTGAGAGAAATCCCATCAGGGAAGATGGATGAAAGTAATCCCATCAAGGGAGAGGTGGAAGAGAGAGTTAGAAAAATAGAGAGAAAGATAGATTCAAATAAAAGAGTGTTTTATTTGGGTTCCATCACATATTTATTGTGGTGAAGTAATTTGATTTTGACTCAAATTAAGATATCTTTGATATCTCTCATATTATTACAGTGAATTATTAGGAGTTTGTCCGTAGTTTTACCTCTTGGTTTTAGAGGGTTTCACGTAAAATCTTGGTGTCTCTTGGTTGGATATTTTCTTTATTATTTTCTGCATGGTTATTATTTTGGTGGGCTGCAAATTTAATACATTTTGGCGTGTATGGTGATATTTTATCTCATACAATTTATCAAAAACACATAGTATTTGGAGGTAATTTTTCCCAACACAATGCTCATGACCTGAATCACAACTTCAGCAATTATTGTAATAATTTTGGATGTAATATTTATTAGCATGGCTTAACCCACCCTGAGTATATGCGTCAACAGAAATATCTAAAACTAATCTTTAAATTTTACTCCCAATTCAACATTATGCATCTGTTGCATAAGAAGAAATGAACAATGATCGGAAAACAAAATTAGTAACAACCAACTCAAACACAAAGCTATAACGAATCTGACCTCTATTAGTAAAACCCACTCCCTGAATCTGCTGAGGTAGAAGTTAATATTCTTTTCACTATGAATCTATATCCCTGTGAACTCTAAACCTTCTCATCAAGATCACTGGATTCAGATAATAACCCATTTTGCTTTTCGGCTTTGTTGCTTGGACTAGAAACGTTGCGGCGGTCTTTTTCCTCCGGGTTTAGATGAGGCATGCATTACCATACCAAATCATCCCACTATTATCGAATAATAAGAATCCCAACGTTGGGACGAGAATAGTCTTCATATGGCCGAGCACTTGGAATGACACTGCTGTGAATCTGCCAATACAGATAAATTGGCTAAGATTGGTCCCTAATTGCAAAAGTGCAAGACATGAGGACAATGAACAACGTACTGCACAGAAAACGGATAAACTCTGACCATTAACTACGGTCAACAAACAAACAACAACAAAAATTGTGCGAATGGAAATATGCAATTATGTGTGCGGCCCTTATAATGCAGTAGGAGCATCCTCCACTAGCATTCTATTCAGATATGCTCAGAGGACCTCTGAATGGATCTGTATGTCACATGTTTTTTCAAATTCCACCAGCAACTAAAGGATACAGATTAATAGTCCATTAAGTCATCAACTCCAACTACATACAGACACACATAGAAGCATACAGTAGACTGTTATATGCATCTTCCATGTCTTGTATACATGATATGCCCAATTATGAACCTTAAGAGGTAAAACTTGAAGCATAGATTCAAAATCACCATGATCATCACAACAAATATGAATCAGTGAAAGCCCATCACTATATGACCCTAAATTGAAATTGAAAACCTTGAAGTGGAAGAGAATTTCTTTTACATTAGTTCCAACACTGGTGGATTTTACACTCTGCAAGTAAGAAATGATATATTAAATAAAATAGTTTCACACCCCTGAATGAGGCATGTCGCTGCAGGCTATGACTTATGAATGATGTGAAAGTATACTAAATAAATATATCTCACTTAAACACCTCAACATCTCATAATCATTTTGGGCCTAGATGCATTACTTGATTTCTGCAATTTGTTTTAGCCAATGTTTTCAAGGTCTCAAACTAGAGAGATTATTGGCACCAGCTAGACTAAACGGAGAGCGTTGAGACTTTCTAACAACTATTTAAGCATGCAAACAACATGAAATTAAAAGTACTGCAGGCATAAGCCACGTTCCCTTGGTACCACTCTTGTTATGTGTACATGCACTCAAAAAAGATTAACATACCATGGTTCACCAAATTGTGCATTGAACCATACCAAACGTATAGTTGGCAAGACTTTAAGGAAGATATATATTTGAATGAAGAGTATAATATTAAATGTATGCAACTTAAGCTCATTATATTAACTTTCATATTTCGATTTCTGATAAACTTACCACAGGTACTAAACTATAATGATAGGCATAAACACTTTCATTTGTCAGCCAGTAGTCCAGAAAATTAAAGGCCCTAATAACAGCAAGAATCCGGCACTGGCTGGTGCAGTATGCCCTAATAGCTCGAAAGATCCCAGTGAATGCTTCCACTGAAGAAAATGTACAAACTGCACATGAACGATACAATGGAAGGCCGAAGGAGCACATTAGAAAATGACACTAATGTGGGGCTGAGAAATGATAATTTAAATTTTAAACTGAACAGATTTTTATAGAAATAATATCTTAGCACAGGCTTGCCATCCTAACCATGTAGAATTTGATTTCAAGTTTCTAAGCACCAAAAATGAACTGCTAACACTATATCCCAACAGATAATGGGCACAAGAAGCAGCAGCTTGCTAAATGAGCGTGATTTAATAGCAAATTTATGACGCTAATACATTTAAATAGTTTTATATTTTTCTTTCTTTCCTAGTCAAACCTACATGGCCTGAAGGCCAAAGACAATGACCTGTTACCCAATTTTCGCATTGCCAACCTATATAAGACCATAGATTCAGTGAAAGATAACTTGCACTGCTGCAAAGAAGTGCTCCAAACTGCCACAAAGGCAGCAATGAAACCCTTGGTGTTGACACTCACATCAGTAACAGTACATACTGCAACATGCACCCAGGAGAACTAGTACAATGCTAAGTTTAATGTCCCTTGAGTATTGCACATTTTCGAATACACAGGATTGATTCATTATCGAAATTTTAATAGAGGTAAAATGTCCAAACATAAAATGGGTGCACGATCCTAGTCCCTAGACAACACCAAACAAGTAGTAAAAATAGTATTTGATGGAAGGAAGAGAATATATTTTAGGGAGGAAGTGAAATGTAACTTTGGAGAATATAAGAACACTTTGATTTCACTTAATTCAAATAGAACAAAATACAAGACTATTTATAGGACTCATAGGATACTTCTAGATCCACAATAATAATTACTACATGACCACATTCATGTACACGTGAACCTAACCATTACATGTTCAAGAAAATTCAAATACATTCATGTACTTAGATATCACCAATTCATGTACTAATATTAATTAAGATATTTCTTGAATAATCTAGAATATATTTGGTTTTTAGTTAACAAGGCCTCCAGTAAACCAAATTTATTCTTCACTCCGAAACTTAGCGATTTGCTTCTTGAATACTTCTCCGAAAACGGCTTTGTAAAAATGTCATTTACTGCTCCTCGGATTTACAATACTTGATATTGATAATTCCATCATTCACAAGTTCCTTAAGAAATGATATCGAATTTGAATATGCTTTGTCTTTCCATGAAGAAGCTGGATTTTTAGTAGCTTGAAATTGTTGAAGTATTATCCACAAAACAAAGTTGGATCGACTTCTTGTTTTTGCTTGAGATACTTCAAAATTCCTTCTAACAAACTAGATGACATCCGGCATGATGTGTAGGCATGATATATTAAACCGGTTGTTGAAAGAGCAGCAATTGGTTGTTTCTTTGAACTCAAGAAATAGCTCAGCTTCCTATATTAAAAACATAACTTTGAAGTACTTTTGCTATCATCAATACTACCTCAAAATCATTGTCATGAATCGATAAAGACTAAGCATGGAACACCGACTTCATAAAAATTCCATAATCAAGCTGTGCCTTTCACATATCTCAAAATTAGTTTTTTCTTTTGCTTCCCGATATTACGAGTGAGGCTTCTCCATGAACTTCGCTAATCATACTAACAACAAACATTAAATCTGGTCTTGTGGCAGTTAAATACATCAAATTTCCAACTAGACTCCTATAAATAGTTGAATCCATAAGCTTTTCTTCACTTTTCTTGCTTAACTTAAGCCCAGTAACACATGGAGTTGAAGCAGAATTAGCATTCTCCATTTTAAACTTTTTCAAAATTTCCCTTGCATATCTTCCTTGAGAAATAAAAATTCCCTTCTTTGGGTGACTAACTTGATGCCCAAAAATGATGTAATTCTCCCAAATCGGGTATCGAACTCTTGTTTCATTGAAGCTTTGAAATCATTAAGCATCTCCATATCATTACCGGTAAAAATGAGATCATCAACGTAGAGACTTACCACCATAAATCTTCCTTTTGAATGATCAATCGATTTTGGTGTATAAAGTATATGCTCTGAGGACATTTTGAAAACCATTCTTCTCAAAGTAAGAATTAATGCGACTATACCAAAGCCCTTGGTATTTGCCTCAAACCATATAAAGCCTTCTTTAACTTGTAAACTTTCTCTTCTTCACCTTTCTTCACGAAACCGGGTGGTTGATCAACATAAATTTCTTCCTCAAGAAACCCATTTAGAAATGTTGATTTGACATCCATTTGGAATAACTTCAATTATTTTGAAAGCGACAAGTGATATAATTAAGCGAAACGATATCAAGTCTTGAAAGCAGGTGCAAATACCTCATTAAAATCTTCTCCTTCCTTTTGTGCATACCCTTTTTGCAATGAGCCTCGCTTTGTACTTATTTAATGAAGCCATCCGAGATTTAACTTTGTCTTAAAAATCCATTTAACTCAATGGGTCTTTTGTTTGGTGGTAAAGCCCAGCGAGCTCCCGTGTGTCATTCCTTTCGATAGCCATAATTTCTTCCTTCATGGATTGTTTCCATTTTTCTTCTTTTTTTGCATCTTCATGGGAGATTGGATCTTCTCTGCGTAGAAAGCAAAAAAATATAGCTCTGCATCTCTTGGCTCAGTAGTATCATAAATCTCTGCAAAGATCTTGTCTTGATTGCTTGGTTTGCTATCGGAAAACGCTCTGTTGAGGATGATGGAACATCGGTTGGGTTCAAGGATGGATCATCTTCACTTGGCATCTTTTCTGACCTTCCAAATCCTCCATGACGATGGAACCTCATCTGCAGTGTTTATGTAAACATCATTGAAAAAAGATTTTTCATTAAAGTTTACATCCTTCTAATGACAATTTTCTTTGTTTTTGGATACTCTGACATGAGCTTTTGACCTTTCTTGTATCCAATAAAAATACATTTTTTACGCCTTGTCATCAAGTTTTGTCCTTATTGCATTTGATACGTGAGCAAAAGCTACACTTCAAAAAATCTTCAAGTGTTGGACACTTGGTTTCTCCAATACCAAGCTTCATGTAGGAGTCTGATTTTTAAACTTTTTGTTGGTGACACATTGATCAAATAAGCGCTAAAAAAAACTTACCCCAAAATTGGCGTGGCAACCTTTTTCTTTTCAACATCATCTAACCATGTCCATGATTGTATGATTTTTCCTTTTCTTGAAACACCATTTTGTTGCGGTGTATATGCGAATTGTCAATTCATGCCTTATGCCATTATCTTTACAAAAATCTTTGAAAATCATTTGAAAGATACTCGACCCTCGTCGATTCTCAAAGTCTTTATGTGAAACCGAAAAATTTTCAACCACGCTTTAAAATTTTTAAAAGCTTGAAAACTTTCGATTTTTCATGAAGAAGATAAGTCCACACTTTTCTTGTGTAATCATCGATAAAAGAAATGAAGTATCGATTACCTCAAAAGATGACTTTGTCGTAGGTCTACAGTCTGAATGAACAAGTTCAAGTGGTTGCCTTGCACCCCAAGAAGATTTTGAGGAAATGGATTACAGTCTAACTTTCCCCGGTGGCATGCTTCACAAGTCTCCTCCGTTTTATTAATGGGGTAATCCATTCACCATTCCTTTCTTTGCTAACAATTTTAGGTTGTCGAAATTCAGTGGCCATACATATCATACCACAACTTGAAACTTCTTCATTAAAACCAAGCGAAACAATAAAAATTTTCCACTTGGAGGAAGTGGAAATAAATTATTCTCACTTGAGCTAATCTTTGCCACAACCTTTGATTATTTTTTGACAGAAGTACACAATTTATCATGAAAGAATATATCAAACCCTTTTCAAAAAGTTGTCGAGTACTTAGCAAATTGCTTTTAATGCTGGAACAAAATAAACATCGACATTTTTCAAATTTTCAGATTTTGTTTTGAAAGTGACTTCTCAACTCCTTTAATTGTATAGGCTCTAGCATCACCAATTTTATTTGCCCAAAATTTGACTCCACCACGGGGTGAAAATAAATCTTTATTCCTGTCGTATGTTTTTCACTTTACCCTTATCCAAATACCAAACATGATTATTATTTTCTTGTGAAGCAATTAATAATGACTACGAACAATCTTTCTCAAGTGATTCATTTTCGCACCAATCAGATTCTTTTTTGTTAGATGGTGAAACCAACATTCAACGATTTTATGATAGGACTATAATGATGAAAACATTGATATATCCTTTTCTCCTCTTTGATTAATAACACGACCTCTTCCTCTTTGAGAATTGTTTGAATACTCAAATGACTCTTCCTTAAAATTATTATTGTTACCTTGTGATCCTCTTCCATTTGCCACGAAAATTAGAGCCTCTACCTTTGTTTCCTTGGAAGCCACCTCTTCCACGTCCCGACCTCCTCCACGGCCGCGACCACGGCGGGCACACCTCGGCCTCCGTAATTTCGAGACTTGAGAGCTTGATCATTTGAAGGTGGATTTCTTTGATTAACACGAACTTCATGTGCCTTTAAAGAAACACCTGCAAATCTTCGAAACAATTTTGACACATCTTTGGACTCTTCGATGGCTACCACGATAAAATCAAACTTTTGTGGTAAGCTTCGAAGAATTTTCTCAACAACTTTTTGATCTTGCAAAACTTCTCCATTAGTTGCCATTTGATTAACAATTGAAGTAACTTTTGAAAAATAATCAGCAATAGTCTCATTTTCTTGCATTTGCAACTTCTCAAATTCTAAAGCGCAAAGATTGTGAGTCGTGCCTTTTTTACCTTTTCTTCACCTTTATATATTGATTCAAAATATCCCAAAGCTTCTTTTTGAAGTTTACGCTTGAAATTCTATCAAAAATTGGCCTTTCAATTGCTTGATAAATTTGGAAGAGTGCTTGTTATCCTTCTCCTTTTCTCATTCAAACTATTTTACGAGCTCATGATAAACCCTCTTTGGTTTACGGTTCTTCAGCAGCCATCTTCAACAATACTCCATAACTTGAAGGACTTCAATAATACTTTCATATTATGGCTCCAATAATCAAAGTCTTCTCCGTTAAAGCGAGTAATTGGAGAGACTAGATTGTTTGAATTTTCCATCACC